>JBBPDJ010000023.1:19464553-19493021 GCA_037974625.1 Cucumis cinereus
ATAATAATAATAATAATAATAATAATAATAATAATAATAATAATAATAATAATAATAATAATAATAATAATAAAATATATATTACTTCACAAGTACAGCCCCACAAAAAGGAGATGAATTTCATTAAAGACCTACTATGAGGACAAAAGATGACGGTATAAAAAAGTCAACTCCATCTTCAACGTTCCATTTTCCTTCCCTTTTATTAAACCAGTTTTTCGGCCACAACTCCGACCATACTTCGACGAGCTAATTATTTTAATCTACTAACAATTAGAGGCTCTAACCTATGAAAAACGATTTCTACATGAGTCTATTTGCTTACCTCAAATTTTGAGCTTCAAACTCCTCGTGGATAGCTCGAAATCGCCTCTGGAAGTCCCCTTGCTCAGTTTTCCGACAAGCTTAAAATCCAAGAATTAAAACTTCTATTTATTCCTACACAGACCAAATTAACTCAATTCCTTTTACAGAACTTTAAATGAACTATCAATCTAGCTTACCTCCAAAATTGAGACCTTAACTCGGCATGTAGACGAAGAAATTAATTTTCAAAGTTTTGGGTCTGTTTTTCGCGTTTTCCAGCAGTTCGAGCACTTTTCCTTCAAATTCAGTGGTCTCTTCGACCAAATTCCTCCAAATTGAAGCTATGGTCAGCTTCTACTCTCTCTTCTAATCACTTTAGACTCAAATTTTGTCCAAATTGATTGAGAATTGACTTCAATTTCTTATTTCTTTTCAAGGTGTTCAAAACCATTTTTGTCCAGTTTTTCTCTTCTCTACCTCTCGGTTTTCTCTTCCCCTTTTCCTCAATTTCCTCTTAAACTCAACAAAATTTACAAAATAAGTAATGCTTTCCACCTCTACTTCATCCAATTGGAGAAATTGGTGAAGAATTTATATAATTTCCACTCCATTCTCCTTCTTATCATTCTATCCTCTTGGCACCCTATTGAATAAAAAATCAAATTTTCTCTCTCTCTCTTTTTTAAACACCAAATGATTAATACAAAATAAATAAACAATTTTCTTTTCTCTTTTTTTTTTTCTTTTAAAAAAATTATTATTAACTTATTTATTTTTTATAAATTCAAGTAAATTATCATTTTGTCCTTCATGTAATTAATTTTTTTTAAAACAAAATTATTAAAATGCCCTTTTAAAAGAAATTACTAAAATATCCTCCACTTTTTTTTATTAATACATTTACAACAAACAACTTAGATAAAAAAATCGGGTATTACAACATGGATACTACAACACTTGGAGTGGAGGATTTTTCGATGTTGTATATCGGTATGGTATGCGATAATAATCTGATGGATATATGATGAAGTGACTGTGTGTACAAGTTTTTCTAACCTTGTCCAAGTATAAAAAAATTTAGGTACCTAGTAAGTTCAGGGTCGAACACAGGGATTTTGTGATTACAACAATGAGTGAATTGATGTTCTTTCGGGAAAATAAGCAAATGCGATGATTGGGTGAACTTAGTACGAGACTGTACTACCCTAGCTAACCTAAGCTAATCTACCCAATTGTGATGCAGTGAATGAATGTGAGTTAGCTAACCTTAAAGCAATGCAAGTATTGTGTTTTAAGTGAATAATATGGTAGATAAGGTCAATGAGTCATCCTAATCTATTCATAAACATGGTAATTTCATGCATTCAGTACTAATTAAAACAAACATCTTTTGACCCATTGATGTCACAAATATTCTATTTTTAGATATAAATGATGCACTAACAATGCGGTAGGTTTATTTTATTTCTAAGTTACTCCCTATTTTTGTTCACCATGGTCTAAGTTACTTACTCTTTTGAGCAGTTGACTACCTTTATTTTTAACATACTCTTTCGATGTGTTCATATATATAACTTGATGAAGATCAGACAAAATGAACTTACTATATTTACTTACAAATTAATTCCTAACTCTCTAATTCATTAGTGAGTTTAGCTATTCATAAGACTTGAAAAAACTAAAGACATGGAAATGGATGCAAAATAGTATTCATATTCATAAGTGAAATGTTTACATAGATTAAATTAGAAAATACAATGCTAAAAAGACTCTGAATCACAATTTCTTGTTCTTCGAGAGTGATTGAATGCTTGCAAAGCTTCTTGACCTTATGGAATGGATGGACATAGAAAGGAAATCTGGGTAGAAATGTACAATTATGGAAAAATGTCGAATTGTTTGAATTGACTAACTTTTTTTTTCTGATCTTTGAAGGTGGTATTTAAATTTCTCGAATAGTTGTCGTCCACTACGCACGTTCTGTGTTTCTTGGTACCTATTTCTGCACGTAGTGGGGCTTAGACACGTTCCAAAAGCCTCACGCTGCATAGTATCTTTAACGCATATATAGCTCTTAACGCCTTCTTGAACACTCGATTATGCGTCAAGAGATGAATTTCCCTTAGCTTTGCTTCTGATTTAGGCGTTGAGACATTTTCTATTCATTTTTACATTCAACCCTGCGATGAACAATACCACGAGATCAAAGAATTCAAAGAATACAATTTCGTAAACACTGAGCACATATTATTCACAAAATATAAAATATAAGTATAAATGACATTTTTCTCACCAAAATCTTAAGAGTTGAACGTATAATAAGACGTATTTCTGGATGCTATCAAGGATCATATCGAAGAACTTGTTGTTGGTGAGTTGGATGTGACAGCTGAAGTTGTGGATGAGAATGCACAATTAGTCAATGAAAATGAAAGTCCCAAATAGAAAATTAGACCACAGGGAGCTACTATCATGTTTGATGTAACCTGCATTCGGAGTCTAGGAGACAAGAAGGTAGTGCGGTACAATAAGGATGGAGACCAATTGGTGAACATGGACCGAAGTTAAAATCTTTTATAGGGTCTTCGACACATTATCATGTCCCTATAACATATACGTCTTGAAAAAGTGTGCCTATGGAGCTCAAAGATAATATTTACAGGACAGTTGAGGTAAATATAATTCTTATCTGCTTCTCGTCATAGTATTGTTGATGTATGTACACTTTATATAAGTAATTTTCTATATTTATGCTGCATTTGTCATTGACCAAGATCTAGAAGGAACATCCTTCAGACTGCAGGCATATCGTTTCGTTAGTTTAAGAGTTGGCTAATGACGAAATGCATGATACCCCATAAAGATGAACCTCAACTTCTACAAGTTCCACCTGAAAAATATTCATTTATTGAGCAGAATCCTTGGAAAGCCTTCGTAAGGTCTAGATTGTGTGATACTTTTTAGGTAGGAATAACATTTTTCGTGTTCGATATTTTAATATTTATAACTTTCTTCCTAACACTTTTCACACTTGAATGTAGGAAAAAAGACGATTGCAACAAGATATACGATTTAAGAACAAATATAACGAACAAATATAACGAACAAATATAACCATAGAATATTGAGAAAAGGCTATGTGCATCTTGTGAAGGAAATGAATGAGACTATGTTCTCACAATTATTAAGTTTATCAAAATATCTAACATTTTGTTCATTGAAATGTAGAAGAAGGAGGGTTCACATGAAAATGATTTCGATTGAGCCAACATGTGGAAGAATGCTCGAGTTAATAAGCAAAGAGAATATCTGAATGATGTCCAACAAGTCGTCAATAAAATAGTAAGACTACTTGTAAATTAGACATTCTAATTAACCATATAGGACATATAACTTAACTAAAATTTGTTATCTTTTTAGGCTGAGATATCAATGAATACGAATCTGTCATCCCTCAAAGCACTCTCTCCCAATGATGCTTAAATCAAGCATTGGGTACGAAAGAGCATAATGGTCGTGTACGTAGAGTTGGCGGGTATGTTACTCCTACTACTTATTTTCATTTAGTGAAAAAAGTATCAGAACACGAGAGGAAAATTCTAATTGAGAATGAAGAACTTCAGAAGCGTGTTAGTAAACTAAAAGCACAAATTCACAATAATATGTCCACACCAATATCCGAACCTGGAAGTTGTTCGAAGCCAAATTTATTGAGGAGATTGAATCCAAGAAAATAATCAAAGAGAAGAATAGGTTGAAAAAGGTCAAATCTCAAGAAAAAGATGAAGGGGGTGAAGGTGGAATCACTAGAGAAAGGGAAAAAAGAAGATGGCGATGGAGGAGGATCGTTGTGAAGGAAAACAAAAGAAGAAGATTAAGTTGGATATGCTTAAATCACACGAGAAACAGGAAAAGACAGAGTGGAGGTAATCCACGTAAATTGTAATGATGTAGATTTGGATATCTTCAAGGTAAATGATTCATTAGTGATCTAAAATTTCTAATATTTATGCCTTATATTTATGTATTTTGTTTTTGTGGTAATTTAGTTGTTCTTGCATCAGGAGAAAGCCCCAACTAAAATGAATAAGAAAAAGGAAGTTGTCTGTGAGTTGACATCCATTTTGCCAGTAGCCTTGAAGTACATTCTTAGATACGGTGAGAAGGTGATGGCCAAAAATTCCTATATTACTTTTCAACTACCTGTTGAGATTTTTGGTATCAGTCGTGATATGAAAACCCTAGGATTTGTAAATTAGGAACCCAATTGGCAAACCCCTAATAACAAATTCTAAAATTCCCAAATCAATTTGACAAAAATCAAAGGGAATGGATTAGATTTGGATTACCCTTTGATCGAAAACCAAGAGATAAGGAAAGCTAGTTCCTCACTCCACAAGCAAGGTGATCAAACTTACTTCAATGTTCTTGGCTTGCAACCCTAAATCAAGAATTGCAAAAGATGACATGAGGTTCTGTCATCTACCAAAGAATTTTCATTCATAGAAAACCCTAAATCTTCAATTGTCAAAAACTTCACTAAAACAACCTAAAGACAAGGCTTAAATAGTCTCCCAATAAAACCCTAATTCATTGTGAAAAGATTAAATTAACCTACTTAGATGTTATTAAAAAGGACAAAACTGAAAAATATTAAAAATACATCACAATTATTAAATAAAGTCTAATTAATAATTTGATGCTTGGCCGATTCATATCAAGTTGCAAGACTTCTATCTTACGAGACGACATAATTGACTTTTGTAGTATGAACCAAGTCAAGATGTTTATAGTGGTGGCCTATATGACGTAAGTTAATCATATTTCTTTGCATTTAAATTTATGTAACATGTTTACGAGTTTAAAATGGTCAGTAGGTACTTGTACTCATCCGTTCTTGGTTCAAATGGAAGTTCACAGTACATTTTTGTAGATCCATCTCTTATTTCTTCAGGTCATAACTCTCAAGAATCTGAAATTCGAAACCTGTGCAGTAGACTAATGGTCTTTGAAGCAAACCAAATAGTTCTTGCTTTGTTCAATCCTAGGTAAGTCACGTTATTCTATAAGTTGCATTGACAGTAAAAAAAATAATTACATTTTACTAATTAGGGGTCATTGGACACTACTTTCCATAAATGTATACGACGACACGGTGAACTACCTTGACTCACTAAAGACAACATCACGAGCAACTATAAGATATTTAACCGATAAGTAAGTTAATTATTACTTTTCATTGAGATAGTTGATACAATCTAATTTAAGTGTGGACAGTTACATCGACTTTAATTTGTGCTAATGTAGTGTTAGTTGGTTCTATTCATGTTGATTCTGAAATAAAGAAAGTGTGTTTGTTGGTGGGAGGGGGAGATATTGCCAAATATGAGTTTTTCCATTTCCTTAGGTTGCATGACTTTTAAGTTGGTATATAGTAATTGCTTGAATATGCTTAAGTGTTAGTTGATTCTGTTCGCGTTGAGTTTGAAATAAAGAAAGTGTGTATTGGTGGGGGGGGGGGGGGTTCCATTTCCTTAGGTTGCATGACTTTTAAGTTGATAATGTAGTAAATGCATCAATATGCTTAAGCGTTAGTTGATTCTGTTCATGTTGATTCTGAAATAAATCAAGTGTGTGTGTTGGTGGGGGGGGGGGGGGTATTGTTGAATGTGAGTGTTTCCATTTCCTTAGGTTACATGACTTTTAAGTTGATAATGTAGTAATTGCTTCAATATGCTTAAGTGTTAGTTGATTATGTTCACGTTGAATTTAGAATAAAATATGTCTGTGTGTTGGTTGGGGAGGGGAGATATTGCCGAATGTGAGATTTTTCATTTTCTTAGGTTGCATGACATTTAAGTTGGTAATGTAGTGAATGCATCAATATGCTTAAGTGTTAGTTGATTTTGTTCATGTTGATTTTGAAATAAAGAAAGTGTGTGTGTGTGGGAGGGGGGGGGGGGATATTGCCGAATGTGAGTTTTTCTATTTTCTTAGGTTGCATGACTTTTAAGTTGGTAATGTAGTAAATGCATCAATATGCTTAAGTGCTAGTTGATTCTTTTCATGTTGAGTTTGAAATAACAAAAGTGTGAGTGTTTGCATCAATTTTGCATTTTCTTAGGCTGCATGACTCTTGTGTTTGTACTATGTTTCAAAATTTTTGCTTATTTATTGCCAAAATAGAGCAATAGCAATCTTTCAGTCACAAAAGAACATTAAAAAAAGCAAGAAACAAACTTTATGGCACAAAATAAAGGTATAAACATTACTACATATTCATTATATTTTGTAGACATCTAACGATAATTTTTTGTTTTTTGTAGTGTCCTCTACAAGTAGCGAGCATCGAGTGTGGATACTATGTCATGAGGTTTATGAGGTAAATTGTGACTAGAGGAAGCATTGTCATCTCAGATTCGGTACATTACCAAAATATTTCGACAATTCATATAATGTAGGGGAAAATAACTTTCACTTTAATATTATGTTTTTATTGGTATTTAGATTGACACACGAAGATCATACTCACAGATCGAGTTTCGAGGTGTGAGTGTGAGTTGAGTTGTCTGATTTTTTTTTTTGTTCGTACATGTGATGGTATTTTTTGATGCTTTCATTAGACATTTTTGTTCAATTTAGAAGTAAATTTTGTTGATATTTTGGAACTGTTCATATTGGGGGTGGGGGTTGTGCTTGTACAGTTTGGAGGGAGGGGGTGCTTGGTTGTACATTTTTTAAAGGGGGGTTGTTCATTGTAAATTTTGAAAATATTACAATATATTGTTGGTTTTTGTCCATAGTGGGGAAGTTAGACTTATGGTTGATTAGAGAGATTATATTTATGATAGTTTTGGCTATAAATATGTGAATGTCACTTTATAATTTTGGCCGACTTATGTTTTATGAAATGATATTCTTTTTGTAAATCTTCAAGATTGAGGTTGTCCATATTGATCTTTCATGGAGTTGTAAGGTTTTGTATATATAACAATATTGAACAAATGTAAAGTTTTGAAAATGTTCTTATGGTGAAATGTTTGTATATGTTCAAATTTTGGAATTGTATTTGATGAATACTATGCACATTTGTGTGATTATTGGACAATGCAGGTACTACAGGGCCAATACAGGAACAAAAATAGAATTAAATTGTAGGAGAATATACAAATTGCAATAAAAAAAAAGTCATTCTTGACGTTTTTTAAATGTAAAATTATAATGTTTAGCAGGCAGCTAAGTGTAGTGTTTGATGTTGAGTTGAAGGCCAAAGCATGGTTCCAAGAGGTGTTGTGATGTGCGGCTAAGAGAGTAAAAAAAAATCGTCTATGCACTCAAATGAGCTTAGCTATGCAACCAACCATGTCAAAATAACCTCTAAGAGTTCAAAATTGGTTGATGGCTAGGCATCCATATGAATGTCATGGGCGACCAAAGTGTTGAAAGCCTAGGCGACTTGTGTAGATTAAAAGTGTGTGTCAAGTGTTTATGCAGCCAAGAGGGAAGCTATGCACTCAAGATAGCCTAAAATAACTTTCAAGCGGTAGGTTAAGGTAAGCCTATGCGTTAGGATGAGCAATGAGTTGGTGAGCTAAGTAGCTATGCGCTAAGAGCAGCCAAGGCAACCACTACGCGACAAGGTTAATGCGTGTGCTCATATGAACTTAAGTGTTAAGATACTATGCGTTCAAAGTATGAGATAAAGGTTGATACATTGAGGGAGCGTCTGATGAGTTGCAAGACAGGTGTCCTTACATACATTAACTTATAATTCTAGAAGCAGGAGCAGTCACATGAAAATCATGCAAAACACTCTATTTACACCCGACATTAGACCGCAAGTGCTCCAGTTTGACTCTTGCAAAATTAGTGACTTTAGACTCAAAAGAATTCTAAAAGAGTGTCGTTTTTTTGTGAAGGTAGGCAGAGAGAAATAGTTTTGGGAAGAACTTCAAATTTTAAAGAAAAACACAAAAGGTCAGATTTTGAAGGAATTTGGAGCAACCTTCAAAGATTTGCATCGAACCGATTCAATACTTGGAATTTTGATATGAAATTGTGAGGTAAAATAGTTAAGATAATTTCTAGGAAGTTTGCAGTAGAAAAATTCTTAATTTGACAAATGTATTTTTAAAGTTGAAGTTGATTTCTGGAATTTCACATTGAGGTTGAGCATTGGAACAACCAAGGTCGGTGGCTGAGCATCAGGGCGTGTGCACGAGAAGTGGCACATAAAAAGTGAGTTGATTGCATTCAGTGTGCGTGAGGATAGCCCAATGCATAATTGGAAGGCATGACTTGCACGACAGACAATGCACGCGAGTGACATGTACATGCGGTAGGGCTGGGCGACATGATGGGTACGTGGGTCATGTCCTGTGAGGTTAGCACATGGCTAGACACCTTGATGAGGCCAGCGCGTGCTATTGGGCACTGCCACCTCAATTCACCAGCCATGCCATTGTGCCAGTTTTGGGCCATTTTTCATGTCTTTGAGATTTTTTTAGCAAAGTTTGGATATTTGAAGGATTTAAGGAGATTAATTCAAGACTTAATTCTCTTATTTCAGGTCAATAATTTTGGCAAATCCATGAGGGACAAAATGATTTAAATTATGATTTAAGCATGTATTTCAAGTAAAAGCCTTAAAGAAAGCTTTGAGCTACTAAGCATGATTATGTTGATTCTTAAAGTTATTTATAAGCTTGTGATTTGATAAAGTTGAGTAAAACATGAAATTAATTTAAGAAAGACAAGGATGAGTTTAATTCAAGTATTTGAGCAAAACATGGTTCATAATTCCTATTATTTATAAGAATGTCATTATTAGCATGATTGGATTCTTTGAGCTAAAAGCTCGTACATTATTTGGGCCACAGGCCAATATATTATGTGTGCAAACAGTACTATTGAGAATGTTGGGTTGTGCCTACTACGATGAGGACATTGGGAGTGTTGGGTTGTACCCTACTACAATAGAAACATCGAAAGTGTTGGGTTGTGCCCTACTACGATGTGGGCGTTGGGAGTGTAGTATGTGCCCTACTACAACGTCGTTAGTTGTTGAGTTATGATAAATCATTGGAAGTAAATCTGTTTGTGTATTGCTTTGCTGAGATTTCCTACTATATTGATTTCTTAAGCATGTTTGTTTAAATTAGTCACTCACTAGGCTTTAGCTCATGTTTTCAAAATGTTTTCCACTTTTCAAGTAGAGATCATGATCCCAGAGTCTGACCTACTGCTGCTAGTCTGTTGTCTAGTATTTAGATTTTAGTTGTACGTCGTGAAACGCTGAACATACATTTTGGTTTATATATAGTAAAATGTGAGGGTTCAAACATGAGTTAGATGAATATAAAGTTATGTATATATTGTTTGAGTTACAATCTCAAGGGTGGGTTGTTGTTATGGGCTGTACAAATATGTTGAGTTTTGCATATATGAGAATTATGTATGTGTCCTTTAAATAGTTCTTGATTTTGAGATAGTAGCTAAGTAAGTTGTCAGTAAGCGTCGTTAGTGAAAGAGCGGTGCTTACTGGCTTCATGCCACCTCTTAGGTTTAGAGAGGATAGTATGGGAGGGGGTGTGACAGACGACATATGATTGATTCACACCTATTCCTTTGGCCAGAGAGGATGCTAAGGAGTGGGTGTGACAAAATTGACCCTACGTTCAAGGTTGAAGGTAAGGGCAGTGGCAATACATTTTAGCTAGCTCTCGAGCCTCATCGTACGAGTAGAAAAAGGAAGTCACCACAACCATAAACCCCACTACTCCAACCTAAGAAGTCTAACGGTAGAAACAAGTATACTGACCTAGACGTTCGTCCACCTGGAAGACACAATCTAGTGTTCTACGATCCCATACGTACCGTCCGAACAGGCGTTATGAATCAATTTATGGAGTAGATGAGTGGGACGAATATTTGAATCCTACAACAAATCTGGTAACGGTGTTCTTTTCCAAAGAGACCACACGAAGAAACAGTTGTTCCTAGAGCTCACGAAAGACAACAAGTGGGTGGAATGCGACGTAAGATTACTTCCTTATCTTTTCAATATGTTATATAAGCTCATTATGCTTTTTGACACGAACATGTGTTTTTCAGGTTCTCGTTGCATTGTTTCTGTCATATGAACGATCTTCATTCCTTGATTGGAGGTGTGCATTCGTAGATTCACAACACTACCACCCGACACTCTAGTATATGAGCTTTAATTTAAAGACCATAATGTTAGCATAATTACTTAAAATCTATATTAAATAGATGAGTCCTAGACTCATTCATGCCAAATTGTCAGGAATAAATTACATACTGGATTTCATTGAAGAGTTAATGATGGCTATAAGATGACTATTGTCTTCCTCAACCAAAATCTGAATGCCTGAGTGGTATATTTCACTTGATGAGATAAAGAAAGACTGAGTACTTGTTGTTTTGGTATATTGGGTACCATAGCCTAAGGTCTCTTTAAATACTAGTTAATTAGGATTCTCATTCAACTCTAATCAATCTAGAATTGAGTTTCTACACATTTAGTCCATATTTAATTAGGAATCTAGGGCCTTAATTAAGTAGATCACATACTAGGCTCAATCTAATTAAATAACACAACGTGATAAATTATTAACCACATACATAGCCCATACTTTAATTATATGTATTATTATTTAAATACATCTAACATTCTTCCACTTGGGTTATGTGTGTATACGTTATATAATTAAATCACATAAACCTTAAGCGCACATAAATAGGTTATTTCAATAATAGAATTCCCCTTTAGTTCAATTTGGTCTATCTCTTGTCCTAGCACAAAATCAATGAAGCTTTTGTCATTACCCTTGTGACTAACCTTCCTTGATCACCAGTTTCAATACATTAATTGATACAGATCAAGTATGGATGGATAGCATGAAAACTACGTGCTAAGTTATCTAAATTATGCTTATTTCCAACTAGTCTAGATTTCTTACTGAGGTCATTCTTAAAATTTTTATGCTAAATCGCATTGACAAAACTGCATGCATGATAAACAAGTTTAGATAATGAAACATAAACCATCAACTTTATTTTGTATAGAAAATAAACAAATTAACGTCAAAGAACATCCTCAATAACAAATTCCCAATAAACCATGGAACCAAAAAATTGACTAACACCCATGTGAGCAGCATGGTAACCCTTTAGTCTATGGATCTGTCACTATAGAGTTTGTTCCTATGTATTCTATCAAAAATTTTCCATTTTGAACTCTTTATCTCACAACTAGAAGCTTTGCGTCTACATACTTTGACTTTGTATTGTTTTTGTTGTTATTCAAATACATCACTGCCGACTTATTGTCACAAAATAATTTTAGTGCTCTTTGCCAACCACCGTAGCGTAATGACAAAATTTTGCAACCATATTCCATGATTGAATGTCTCATAACATGCTATAAATTTCACATCTATGGTTGAAAAAGCCATAAATGTTTGTTTAACACTTTTTCATAATACAACCCTTTGAACCAACATGAATATATAGCCTGAAGTAGTCACAAAGTTTATTGACATCCAACATAATCAAAATCAGTATACCAAATGATCTCCAAAACTTCTAATATCCAATAAGTGAGCATATAATCTTTTATTCTTTGTAAATACCTTATAACCCGTTTGGTTGCTTTTCACTGATCCATCCTCGGGGTTGCTCAAATATCTACCTAACACTCTAAATATGAATGCAACATCTGGACGTGTACATACTTGAGTGTACATTAGACTTCCAATAACCGAAGCATAGGGAACCTTCTGCATCTCCTTAGTAATGAGTATGGTCTTGAGGCATTGACTTAAATGAATTCATCACCTTTAACAATAGAGATATCTCATGATGCACAATCTTTCATAAATCTTTTCAATATAGTTCTTTTGTGACAATCTCAAAACACCTTGAGAACATCTTGTAATATTTCAATTCCTAATACATAAGAAGCATCACCAAGGTCTTTCGTCTTAAAATTCTTTTAAGAAACCTCTTGAGGTGTGTTTGGCTCAAAGATTTTGGAAGTAGGAGTAAAGAAGTATGAAGTTATGAGTTTTACTCCTTGTAGGAGTTAGTGGATCTCACCACTTAAAAACATCAATTTTACACCTTCCAACTTTTTACACTGTGGGCTCAGGAGTTCACAAACTCCTTAGAATTCATAACTTTTCACTCCTCACTATTCCACTCCTTGCCTCAAACACCCCTTAGTGTCATACAATAAACCTACATCATTACGTGCTATGAGTATGCCATCGACATATAATCCTAGAAAGATTGATTTACTCCCACTAAACTTGTGATATTCACAATCATCCGCTATATTTACTTCAAAACCAAAAGAGGTAATTTCTTTATAAATTTGTGATACCATCACCGATAGGCTTCCTTGAGGCCATAGATGGATTTCTTCAATTTTCACACTATAGACTTTGAATTACCAGTCACAAAGTTTTATGGTTGCTCCATATAAATCGTCCTAGCAATGTTTTCATTGAGAAACACAATTTTGTACATCCATCAGTTGTAGCGTTAAAACAAACTAAGCTACAAGTTCCATGATTACTTTGAAAGAAATCTCACTTATTGAGGTTGATTAGTTTGAACTTCAGGCGCAACACTGGGGATCTTAATGTTGTCTTGTTCTATAATTGGTCCATTAGTGAAGTTAGGAATTAGAGCCTGAACATCTTCCATAATCACATTAGGAAAAGAAACTAATTTCCTTTTAAAGACAACTTTCCTTACGTTATCTTCCCACCAAACTCAACATTCTCAGTAAATTTGGTATTCCCTATCAAACAATGATCTCAAAGTGGAATTATAAAATTTGAAACCCCTAGATCGCTTAAAATACCTAACAAACTGTACCTAATGGTTCTTGAGTCACTGTACCTAATGGTTCTTGAGTCAAATTTTCTTTCGTTAGGCCTATAAGGCCTAGCCTTAGCTAGACATTTGTTAAAATGGCTAATACCAGGCTTTTTTCACGTTCACAACTCATAAGGTGTTTTAGCTACCGTTATACTAGTACCTTATTAAGGATATATGCTGCAGCCTTTAGTGCCTCACCCCATAGAGATTCTGTTTTTCATTAATACATTCCACACAAACTTCAAAGTTACTTAAATCAAGAGAATCCAGAATTCCATCTAGCACAAGTCTTTGAATTCTTCGTTTAGAGATGTGACCTAAATGCTTGTGTCATAACATAGAAAAATTCTCATTTAATTTACGCTTTGTACCACATGAATTAGAAGCAAATAAATCAAGCATATATAGATTATCAATTAAAGAATTGGTACCAATAAGTTTGAAATTTTTAAAAAAGATTAACTTTATTTTTTTCCAAAAGAACAAGAAAAACCAAATTTAACAAAACTAGAAATAGAAACTAAATTTCGACTAAATGCAGGTACACCAAAAGTCTCAATCAAATTCAAATAACAACCAATTTTTAAAACATAATCTAAAATTCCCAATAGCTTCAACTGAAATTGTTTTTCCATCGCCCACATAGATGAATCTTTCAGCATCATTTGGCGGTTGGCTCCACAAGCAAGCCTACATAAATATATTTATGTGAGTAGTAGCACTAGAATCTACCCATCAAGTTATTGTAGGTACAAAAGCAAAATTAACTTTAGACATCAAGTATTTGTAGGTACAAAAGCAAAATTAACTTTAGAACAAACTAAAGTGAGAAGGTTACCCATCTTTACATGCCACTTGGCGTACTTGGGACAAGCTTTCTTGTGAGGACCTTCCTTTTTTGCGGAGAAAACAAGATCAGTAGCTTGTTTCTTATTTTGGTGAGATGTCCCTTCTAGGGTGTACAAAAGCCGACAAAAATTGACAAACCAAACCGAACCGGGCCGAATCTACCGGTTTGGATCGATTTTTCTTAAAAAAAAAAGGCCAACGGTTTAGAGGATGACAGAACCGAATGGTTCGGTTCGGTCCACGGTTCAAAACTCCAAAAAATCGTAAAAAACCGAACCCTAAATGCCAATAAAAATATAATTATTTTATATTTTGAATATACCAAGGCCCAAGCCATTAAACATAACCTAAATGCCATTAAACATAACCCTAAACTACTTCTTTTTTAAATATACCAAGGCCCAACCCATTAAACATAACCCTAAATGCCAATAAAAATATAATTATTTTATATTTTGAAATAACCCTTACACTTGCCTCCACAAGTCTTACACACACATTTTCCATCTGCAATCTGTCTCCACGACGTCCACACGAAGCTACCCCATTCGGCAATCTGTCTCCAGTTCCACGCAAAGCAAAACCCCATTCGACAATCTGTCGGCGACTCGACAATCTGTCTCCAGGCAAAGTGAAACCCCATTTGTCAAGTTATAATTATTTTAATATTCTGAAATAACCCCACGCGAAACCCCATCGTGACATTCTCCACCGTCGACGCATTCTCCACGGCCGATGCATTGTAAGCCTCCTCTCTATGTTAAATATGTAGGTTTTAGTTTTTACATAGTATAAATATAATTATTTACATAGTTTTTTCATGTTTTTTTCTTAGAGTTCGACTGAAAATCGAGTTAGAATGGAGAAGAGAAAGTCACCCCCAACTCACCATCTATTGAAATCAAAATTGTGAAGAAGAACAAGGAAAGTACCGGTAGAACAAGTAAGACCTTAAGTGCCTGAAACATTTTACAAAAATTGAAATGGAAGGTAAGTCTAATTTTCCTAGAGAAAATTGTAATTATTGTGGTGTTACCTATGCTTGTGATACTTAGAAGAATGGTACCACAAATTTGTTAAAACATATTTGTTCTAAGTGTAAAAAATATCCAGAGAGAATTATTGAGGCTAAACAAAAATTGTTGTGTTTTGAAAAAACAGAAAAGGAAGAAAATTCTAATTTGGTTGCCGCCACCTTTAGTGCTGAGAAATGTAGGTTAACACTTGCAAAATTCATCATTGTGGAAGAGATGCCATTCAGGATGGTTGAGTCCGAAGGATTTCGAGAATATTCTGCTACTTTGCAACCAAAATTTGTTCTGCCATCGCGATGGACAGTGGCTAGAGATTGTCTTCAACTTTACATGGATGAAAAAAAAAAGTTGAAAGAATTTATTGGAAGGAAAGGTTTGAAGGTTAGTTTGACAACGGACACATGGACCCTAATTCAAAACGTTAGTTATATGGTTCTCACAGCACACTTTATGGATGATAATTGGAATTTGCAAAAAAGAATTATCAATTTTTGCTTAATTCCAAATCATAAAGGAGAAACCATTGGAAAAACAATTGAGAAATGTTTATTGGATTGGGGGATTGATAATGTTTTATCTGTGACGGTGGATAATGCTACTTCCAATGATGTGGCCATTAATTATTTAAGAAGAAAACTCAGAAATTGGAAGGGGACCATTTTAGATGGAGAATATTTGCACGTAAGATGTTGCGCTCATATTCTCAATCTCATTGTGGGAGATGCTTTGAAAGAACTCAATGATTCAGTTGTTAAAATTCGAGTTGCAGTTCGATATGTAAGATCATCACCATCTAGACTAGCTACTTTTAAAAATTGTGTGAGAAATGAGAAAATAGCTAGTAAGAATTCACTTTGTTTGGATGTTCCTACTAGATGGAATTCTACATATATTATGTTAGAGGTTGCTGAAAAGTTTCAAAAAGCATTTGAGAGATTAGAAGTGGAGGACGAACAATTTGCATTAGAATTTTGTGAAAATGACAAGAAAAAAGTGAGTGGTCCTATTGTGAGTGAAGATTGGGATAATGCGCGTGCTTTAATCAAGTTCTTGAAATTGTTTCATGATGTTACTGTACGAATTTCTGCTTCATTGTCTGTAACATCAAATTTATATTTTCATGAAATTTGCTTAATTCAACAACAAATTCAAGACTATGTACTAAGTGATAATCCTTTGTCATCTGCCATGGCAAGAAGAATGGAAGCAAAGTTTGACAAATATTGAAAGGAAAGTGATAGGGTAAATTTTCTCTTGTATGTTGCTGTTGTTTTAGACCCTTGTTACAAGTTGGAATTTGTGATATTTATGCTAACAACTTTGTATGATGATGTGATGGCAACAAGTATTGGCAAAAAAATTGAAGATGTGATTAAAAAAATGTATGGTGAATATAAAAATGCTCATAAAAAGGAAGATAGAGTCACAAATCAAATTCAAAATCTGGAGGATGTGATGGAGAAGAACCATGATAATGAATCTGAAGCTGCTCGCAATTATTATAGATTTGCTGAATACTTAAGTAAAAAAGATTGTCAAGGGAGTAAGACTGAGTTCGATAAGTACATCATTGAGTCATGTGAAAATTCGAGGACTTTAAAAGTATCAGTTTATTCCGTCTTAGATAGTCAATCTAACATTTTAAACTGGTGGAAGGCAAATTCTGGGAAGTACCTCATTCTAGCAAAGATGGCTAAGGATATATTTTGCATTCCTATTTCAACCGTAGCTTCAGAGTTAGCTTTTAGCACAGGAGGTCGAATTTTAGATTTATATCGGAGCACATTGACTTCATCAACCGTTGAAGCTCTTGTTTGTACGCAAAATTGGATGTCTTCTACGCCAATTATACATAAAAATGAGACAATTGAGATAACAACTGACCATATTGAAAAGCTCGAGTCAGGTAATTTTCTTTAATAACTTTTTATTTTATTTCATAAACTAATGGATCATTAAAGATATAAACTTTGCTTTTTTTCATTTTGTAGAAATCATTAGTGGAGGAGGTGAAGCATCTTCGGGACAATGATGGATTGTATTTTGTGTTTGAACTATTACCAGGTCTCATGGAATTTATGTGGATTGTATTTTGTGTTTGAACTATTATTAGGACTTATGGAATTTATATGGATGAATTGTATTCTGTGTTTAAACTATTATTAGGACTTGTGTAATTTATATGGATGAATTGCATTTTGTGTTTGAACTATTATTAGGACTTTGTAATTTATTTCGATGGATTATATTTTGTTTTTAGCTATTATTGGGACATTGAAATTTATATGAAATTTGAATGAGACTCTGAAAGAAATATTTTATGGATTTATTGAGATTTTGGATGAGCATTTATTGACATTTTAGATTGACATTTATTGAGATTTGGATGTCATTTTAATTCTGATTTATGAATAACTTTTTTGAACCTATATTGGGATTTGTATGAAATTATGATGTGGTTTAGGTATAAAGTTGTAGCCTTATAGGTAAAAAAAAAAAAAACATCGGTTATAACCGAACCGAACCGACCTGGACTGAACCAGGCTGGTTCGGTTCTCAAACCAAAACTGAAAATATTTGGCGGTTTATAATAACAAAGAACCGAGTGATTTGGTTCGATTCATGGTTCACTCCAAAACCGGACCGAACCGGACTGTGCACACCCCTAGTCCCTTCTACAACATCGATTGATTGTCTTTTCTTTTTATCACAAGATCCAATTGTCAAGTGAGCACTTTCTGTCATTTCTTTCTTAATCCTATCTTCTTCTTGCACAGATTTTGATATAAGCTCATTAATACACCATTTATTCTTTTGAGTATTATAGCTTATCTTAAACTGAATGAATTGTGCAGGAAGAGAAATAAGTACCAATATACGAGTAAATTTTCATTTATCTCGATATCAAGTGCCTTTAATTTACGTACGAGATTGGATGTTTTCATGATGTACTCCCTTATGTTTCTTCTGCCCTTATATGTCATGAAAGTTAAAGAAGTCAAAATACTATTTGCTTCCCCTTTTCCATTTTTAACAAAATATTTCTCAATTTGGGCAAAGAACTTATTGACATTTTCACTATGTGATAGAACCCAAAAAGACTCCTGAATCTTGTGCCTAATGATCATCAGACACATTCAATTTGACCGTTCTCATTTCTCAATACTAGTATTCTAGCCATATTCGACTGTTCCTCAGTAAAAGTAGGTTTATCAGTTCTTAATTCATGATCTAGACACATACACCTGAGAAGTATTTCTAGACTTTCCTTCCAACTCTTGAAGTTCGATCCATTCAACTTAAGGAATAAACTCAGATTTTCAGATATTTGAGTAAAACCAACTGAATAAAGAAGAAGTAAATAAAACTTACATTCACGATTAATATAATATGTCATAAAATAAAATATAACAAGACAATTTTCCATATATGGTGGGCCCATTTTACAAGATACCAAGAACAACAATGATGTCTAGTCTTGGGGCAAAAACAACAATTATAAACAGTACTCTCAACGTAGTAATCAAAGTACTGGCAATAAACTCGGTAAAAAAATAGCCTTTATTTGGACCGACTATTTTTCACATGAGCAATCCGTATAATTGTCACATACTCATTACAACATGCATATTCAAAATTTGGACAAATAATTATCTTCCTTTGGACCAACAATTATCCACATAAATCAATGAATATGCACATCTTATATTTTAGAATTAAACTAATCTAGATAACCTTCGGTAACATATTATTTTGACCAATTCAATCCAAAATATAATACACAATAATAATCCAAAAATAATGAAGGAAGGACACCAAATAACCTTTACCAAAATTCACAAATAATTTGCATATAATAAGTTTAATGCAATATAAATATGTGTATCACAAAAAAAAAAAAAAAAAAAAGTTATCATTCAAGTTTAATCCAGAACATGATCAATTAATATTGAATCTATAACATGATTAGTTTAAACATGAATGCACAACATGACTAATCAAATCTAAACTTAAATTTGCAAATGATTAATCAAATTTAAACTTTCACAATGATTAATCAAATTGAAGATTAAATTCACAATATCATTAACGTAATTTAAACTTAAACCACCAATACAAAATTGTGTTTAAATTCAATTGATCATCAATTTACAAAAAAAAAACAAATAAATAAATCCACCAAATTCATAAAATGAAGCCAATTAACTTCACCAAATGCATCAGATAAAGCCACTTTAGTCGGCCAATCGAATTCATTATAGCAGTACAATTTGATAAGAACTGTTTGTTATAAATGAGACGATCCGTGGGTGGACACTAATTTATTGAGTGGAGATGATCGATTGATTCTATTGATCAAACGGTTGTATGATATATATATATACATACATACATACATACTTTAATTCTTTAAATTCTTTAAACATCCTTACCAAAACCAATATTCAATCAAAATCCCAATAGAAAACAAATATAACTCAACATCAAATTCATTTACTCCATATTCAGTTATGAATCTATGACCTTAATTGGCTCAATCTAATTAAATATCCCAACGTGATAAATTATTAACCACGTAGATAATCCGTACTTTAAGCATTATGTGTTAGACGTATAACACATAATGCTTAAACTATCGTAAGTTCATTATCTTTTAGAATTACAGATTCACGTAAACTTCAGTGAGGAGGACAATGTGTTCATTGAGGTAGCCGACAAAACGTAGGAAGAGACCACATTGGTATGGCAGAAGGAGGACACATACATGGATTTCGTCCTTGGTTTGAAAGAGAATCACCAGCCGGCTTGGGGGAAGTTGACTACATTTATAACTCGATAAACTACTGTCAACATTGGATGATGTTGGTGATTGATATCAACCAAGGTCGAATTCTTGTATATGACTCGTTCCCGTCATGCATCTCCTTGCGTTATTTAAGTATGTTCATGACGCCTACATGCCATACAATCCCGTCACTGGTTGAGTTCTGCAATATATGGAAGAAGAAGCCTGACCTCGTGCCTGGCCCATGGATGATATACCAAAGCAACTTCGACAACATACAAGGGCCCACTACCTTAAGGGTAAACATCCTAGCTGAACTAGTATCCATGTTCAACACTAAGGCAATCCAAATTAATTAACCAACGCTGATACCACCACTTTGTTGGGATAAACACTATATTTTTGGATCAATTATTCCACTCGTGTGAATCTAATAAAATACTAATAAACTAGAAACAACAATATTAATCAAGTATGAACACAAGAAAACTCCCTCAGTGTGAAGAGTAAAAAACCACAAACCCAAGTCAGAATCTTCACTATGTTCAAGAATGAGTAAAACAAAGTTCTCCCTAATCACAACTAGAGACATACAAAGTAGATATCTCACGATTAACAATCGACAATGATGAAGAAATAATCACTTGACGTTGGCAGCCAATTACCCACGGTATCTCACTGTAGGTACTTCCAAATGAAATCTCCACCCTCTAGATAGAAGACCCTTGTGCCAAGAATACAGTCAAAATTTTAGCTTGATCGAACCTAGGATCGACCCTCAAAGGGCTGAAAAACAGTGTTGGAAACTGTTCATTTTTAAAATTCAAACTGCTGCAACTCTTTATCTATCCATCTGCGTGCGTTTTGTCACACTCAATTACCAGCGGCTAAGTAACCTAATTTTTAGATATCCAATTCCTCATTCTAATAACAATTATTAAAACTAACTCTTTTACATAATTGCTCACTTACACCTAATAAAATGCATTTATTACCAAATACATTTTAAGTAGGTTTAATTTTACAAATATTCAAACTCTCAAATTTCATAAGTGGAAGGTTCATTCAAAGTCTTCTTAATTAAAGTCCATCACTAATAGACTTTAATTATAGTGGTAGTTTTATTATTTAAAGACTAAAAACGCATAACACAGTGAGGTGTTTGGAATAAGGAGTAAAATTTTGAAATCCTAAGGCCTCAATCCACAGTGTGAGAAGTTAATAAAATTGATGTTTTTTGTTATTGACCCACAAACTTCTCGGACCAAACAAGAATGGAAGTTTACAACTCAACTCCCTTGGTCAAACACCCTTAGAGATATGAGTTTGTCGTATATGAATCTAAGGACTAATATGCATAACACTCGAAGAAGGGCAAATATCAGCAATAGACACGTATAAACAATAAACTCCAATCTTCACTGCACTATTGTCAATTGATGGACATTTACATGACAAAAAACTTCAATATCTATACATCATTGTACAATTGATAGAAATTTACATATCCTACGACTGTAACCAACATGATGACAACAATGTCACTTCTTGTAGCTTCTCTCTTCACCGATTGACAATAATGTTTATTTCTTAGGCCTTCTTGCTTGAGTTTTAGCAATTGAAGGTCATATAATCATGTCACACATTTGCATAGGAACATTAAGAACTATTTTCGATTTTCGATGAACTATTTAGCAATTCATAGTTTGTGTATTTCTGTATCAGTGGTAAATAATTTTCCTAACGTGAAACTTGTTGATTTGATTATGTTGCTCTCACAACTCACCCTTAGCCCAATTAGTTAAAGACAGTCTTCATAGAATATGCTTTAATTTACTTCATTCACAAAACCAATTTCAATATAATTGTCTAATGCAACAAGAAACTCTATGGACTCAACCTCCTTATTGATAATCATCATTTTATATCCTACAATATTCCCCAGCCCACTTCCCAAAGCTAACTTTGCTAATATATTTATCAATAATAAGATATATAGACTTTATCAATCTCAAATTCAATTCAAAGTTATCAAATGCATAAGTTTTTGCACAACTATAAAATATCTTTTCAATCAAATTCTCTTTATATGTTGTCTTCATATTTTACAATAAACAATCATACACAGTACTCAACATTCAAAATGGCCATATCTTTACTAGAGATGATTACTAATCCCTCTTACTCCCTAAAACTATCCTTTTATATTTTCAAAAATCCATTTCCATGATGTGTCATTTTCTGAATCAACAATATTTAAATCAAGAGGAAAAATGTAAAAATAGTTAATTTGCAACAACATTTATATCTGAATACTTGTAACCCATCCATGTTAGATGAACCATCTTTCAATATCGAAAATGTCAAATGACCCATCTTTCACGTGAATGAGTTGGGATAAATTTAATATATATATATACTTCAACCACAAAATGCCTCCATTTTCTAAAGAATTAATCATATGATTGGAGTGTTCAAAGAAGCAATCCAAGGGGAGAAGACCCCAGTTGAGTCATTTCATTAAGCTGAAATTTCTTGTGTTTCACATTTTCTTTGCTAAAAGGATATGAAGAACAAGGAGAAAGGGGTACTCATAAGAAAAGAATAATGTGATTTCTAAGCTCTACTGATATCTCCAACTATACAACAAAACCAAATTTAAAAGACACAAAGTGGGTACAGATTATATTGATACCAATAACTAATTTTTGTCTAGCTTGTTCCATAAGTAGAGTACTCTCCTAATGATTGGATCTGCTGAGAATCCTTCTGCATATGCACCAATAGCCGTTAAGAGGCTTGTGAATTTCTCCCCATTATCCTACACAAGAAAAAATTTCAGTCACAATTTAGAGTTGTATTGCTTTTAAAGTGTTCTACATAATCCAATATTCTATAGCATTTGGGGCCAAAGTGAAAAATGTACAAATCACGCGGAAAGGAAACTAAGAAATTCAGTGAGAATATTTAAATTCTTTTATAAAGAGAACAATGGTAGACCAAAAAGTGGGTATGCGTACACATTTGAACTACAATTTCATTTTTCCCCCTTAAGAAAAAGTTCAAAAGGCTCTTTCATTGTTGATATATATCTTTAAAATGGTACACAAACTGGAACTCGAAGAATAATTACCATCTAGCATTTGAAAAGTGAGCACATTTACAAATAACAGAATATTCAATTGTCACTGTTTTTGGATTACACTAAATTTGATTATATCAATACTCCAAGACTCCCCCTCAATTGTAGACGTAACATTTTGTTGAAGACCCAACAACTAAAAATCAATGTTGATTTAAAAAAAAAAAAAAAAAGACAATAAAAGGTTCAAACACAAAACCTTTTGCTCGATACCGATAACATGTTAAATCCACTGATCAACCCAAAAGCTTAAGTTTATAAGTTATAGTTAAATTAATTATCACCACTTTAACAATATTCATGGACAGACTTTTACCCTGGAGTGTCTCATTTTTTAAATCAATTAATTGCCAAATTGAAACCCAATTGGTGGGTCAAATTGTCCTTCTCTAAAGTTTTAATAAGTTCTTGCAATGCATCACCAGATTGAAAGGTAGAAAATCGAATCAAGATTGCCTTGCATCATTAGCACAAACCTCCGGTTTCTTGAATAAAAGATCGCTGGTGGTAAATGGTACCATATAGAATGGAAGATCAGATCGCAAGATTGCCTGCAGCATAAATGACATGGATGAAGCAACAAGTTAAATTAACATGGTGGATGCCAATAGTTATATCAAGTCAAGTATAGGATTTTGCATTTATATGATAAGAATGAACGATGGATTTGTACTCACTTAGAATTCCACTCCCTTGCCTAACTTAACCCGTCGACAATTCCAAGGGATTAAATGAATATTTGTTTAGAAAATTACAGTTTTCGGAACATATTTCTTAATATATTTACAATAAAATCATAAAAAAATAATTAAAGTTGAGAGCCATGACCAACATGTCAATGACGGCCATCTTGTGAGGCACGCTTTCCAAAATACTGGTTAATGATTAAGACCATAAAAAAATAGAGTACCAAGGAGAAAAAGGGTTAAACAATATTATGGTTCAGAAGAAAAAGAGAATTATCCCAAAATATCAACCAAATGTAGTATAAGCAAAAAAAATAATTTTCTACATAGGTACCCCAATAAAAGTCGAGGGAAATTACCAGGTCCTTGCTCAAGATAGCTTGTTCAGCACTTGTTACCAACATCTACAAGAAAAAGGAACGAAAATAGAGAGATTAAGTATTTGTTGTATTTGCAAGAACAGACGGATCGGTTCTTAGAGTATCACACCTTTTGAATTATCTTGTAAATGCAATTATCACAAAGTATGGCATATCTATATAACAAAGAAAAAGATCCATCTCTAACAAAAACATGCATACTGAAGCAGATTGAAGTAAGAAGTAGATATCGAGAAAACTAATTTTCCAGAGTTTTTATTGTTTTCCCTTCAGCCGGAAACTTGATCATTCTTTTGGATTAAGGTTCTTCGATTTTGTTTGGGAGATCTTTGGCACATCTACTTATTCTTATTACCAATAACTTCTTTTAGTTCAACATAATGTAAGAGTATTTATATGAACTTTCTTGGTGATAATTTTTTTTATAATATTAACCTAACCTACCCCCCACCCACCCACACACACACACACATTACTCTTTGGGTCCCCCCGGGGTAAAAGGCAATGACAAATACCAAAGACTTGGCAAGATTAATTTATCCGTCTCAATTAGTATGGCAAGCTTATTCATGCATGCCCTAGGGCAAACTCATCTTGAGATAGTTTTACAAGATCCTAATATACATGGTTAAAGAAAATTCTAGAAAATAAAGAAACTTACTTTTTACTCCAGACATTTTAGTTAAAAGGAAACAATGCAATTTTAATTAAAAGGAAACCACTTCAGACGTTTTAAATGCATCCCTCTCTCATATTTCAATTAATAATGTATTTACTCCAAGTGTCACCACCTCCTTGCAATTATGTTGATTTGTCCACTATTTTCAAGAAGGATCATTTGCAGTTTCCGAAAGCCTTTTGTGAAATTTGGAGGTATTTTAAGCATGTAGAAGATTTTTGTTTCACTATGGCATGTCGGCGGAATTATTTGCTATCTTTCATACTCGAGGAGAGAAAATGTCAATCAACTATTGGGAGGTCTTATGTTGAAGCCTCAATCTACTATATTTTGGCCATGATTTTCTTGCTCGATTTTGGTTTGAAAGGTACCAAAGGGTCTTTTTCATGAAAAATCTACCACATGGCTCATTCGTTATGAAGTTGCAGGACTTCATGCTCCACTTGGTGCCCTCACTTGGTGCCCTCTTCCCAAGCTTTCTAGCTTTTCGGTGAAAATGTATGTTTGATTAGGACTACTTTTATCTTCTTTGAATAGTTCAATTTTCCTATCTATTCAGATTGCCATTGCTTGTATTTTTCAAGTTCAAATTTTTATTATCGTTCCTTTACATTTCATGGTAAGTGGGGCATTAGAGTCTTTTCAATTTATCAATAAAAAGTTTCTCCTAAAAAAGGAAAAAACCTTAAGAAACATGATAAATTTTCAAACAAACTTATCATCGATGAAAGGAAATGAGATTAATGCTCCAAAATACAATGCAAAGAAAAGAGACGAATAGAAGAGAACCACAACTGATGAAGAGTACCTTACAACAAAGAAGCGCAAACTACTTTGATAGAAAGCTTCCAAAAGAACTAACAGATGAACCGAGCCAAATGAAGTAGGCCAAAAAAGTGAAACAAGCCAAAAAATTGGCAAGATTTGGACAACAATAGACCAGAAAACCCTGAAAATGCCTCATTGTAGAAAAACAAGACTTCAAGGGAAATTGGACAATAAGAATCTAAACACTTCGTCGAAAGCACCCACTTCAGACTGAAATTTTGTATTCCACAGGCTTCAATTTGAAAGGAAAGGAGAACACAAAGAAGAGGCAATCGGCTCTTTCAAAACTATCCAACCCAAATAATTCTTTGCCCAGAGTTCTTTGTTCTCCATGAAAATCATAAAAATGAAGACAAAACATCCAAAAAGTTAACTTTTAAGCTAACACCATCAATCAGAAGACTTTGCCCTCTCTAACATGTGATAAAAACTGCTTAGAAAGACAAACAGAGGTTCAAAATCAGGGGAGGACTGCAATCAGCAATTAAAGTATCAAACAAAGATCGTACCATAATCAGCAACTATCGACTTTAAATGATCTGGGATTTTGCAAGATTGGTAATGAGAGCGAGTAACTGTGGATATCTTTTCAACTTTCGGTTCTTCCTCTCATTGAAATAAAGCACTAAGATCAGTCTCTACCCCTAAAGCTTAGCTGACTTCTCAAAATGAGTCATTTTCTCACTACTGACACTAGAAGGAGAGTTGAAAGAAGACTCAACCTTCTTTTTCGAGGGAATGCTTGGTGTAATGCATGGTGAACCTCTCAAAAACTGATAGACCATTGTAATATTGGAAAGTAAGGAATTATTTAATACAATTCCAATTTTAGCTGATTTTTTTACCAGGGAAAGATAATTTGTTTGGGAGCAGATAGAAAAAAATATTTTCATAATCTTAGGAGTTAGGAGTGAATGATTGATACTGGCACTTCAAATAAAATTCAGTCATTAAGGGTGAAATGAGGAGCTTAGCATCAGCTAGCTTCCATAAACCAATCTAATTACACATAAACTAGAAGAAGAAGGGAAAATCTTCCAACATAAACGATATTACTTAGCTTGTTTGATTATTATTTTGTTTCTGTTTTGTCTTATTTTCTGCTCCTGAAATTGCTTCTCAATACTAATCCTAGTCAAATATATACACAATTGGTTATCAATTTTTTTTATAAGTCTCCTCAATTCAGACATCTAAAAGGCTGAATGCAATCAAGTCCAGCTCCAAACAACATAACTAAATTTCAAAAAAAGAAAAAAAAAAATCCTTAAATGTATAAGCTTACCCCATATAAAACACTGAAATAATCCAAGTGTTTTCATAAATATTTTGGTTCAAAAGCAAGTTATTGTACACTGATAGACATACCTTCTTAATACGTTCATCTTCCACTTGATCAACATGTTGTAACAAATTTTCTAATGTGCCTGATCAGCGAGAATTTGTAAATAAGTACAGGCAACCGATCACATTTCAGGAACCACAGGCAACAGAATAAAGGATAGAGATTCGAAATGTAATAGAAAAACAAAAGAAATATAGTATTACGCGTTCTCATTTTATATGGCATAAATAATACAATTCTCACATTTACCTTCAACGGTCCTTTTTTTTTTTTTTACACAATTTTCCATGGATAGAATAAAAGATAAGAAATACAAAATACAAAATCTACTCAAAGCCATTGCAGGAAGTATTGTTTTATTTTTTTAGTTAGAGGATTTCTCATGTATTTACTTCACTTAAATAATTTTCTGCCAAAGATAATATGTTTCTTCTATATTTCACAAGAGAAGGGTTTTTCTTAAATATTAGAACAATCCATTACAAAG
Source organism: Cucumis cinereus (assembly GCA_037974625.1). Lineage (NCBI taxonomy): Eukaryota > Viridiplantae > Streptophyta > Magnoliopsida > Cucurbitales > Cucurbitaceae > Cucumis > Cucumis cinereus. Next base: position 19,491,985 of record JBBPDJ010000023.1, read on the forward strand.
AAGGAAAAAATAATATTGGCAAATATAATACAACCAATACAAAAAAGGAAAAAATCAACACCCCCCTCAAGCTGCTTTGAAGATATCAATCATTGCCAGCTTGTGAATAATTTTGTTGAATTGTCACTTTGGAAGGCCTTTAGTTAACACATCTGCCATTGTTCTGTTGTCGAAAGGTAGGGTATGCATATTACTCCCGCATCAATCTTTTCCTTTACAAAGTGTTTATCGACTTCAATATGTTTCGGACGGATCGGATTGTGGGCAATGGAAATTGCTGCCTTGTTATCACAATAAATGCGCATGGGCATTGTCTGAGTGAATCTCAATTCTTCCAATCTTCTTATCCATATACCCTCACAAATACAATGGGCTAAAGCTCTAAATTTTGCTTCTGTACTACTTCTTGCAACCACACTCTGTTTTTTACTTCGCCAAGTAACAAGATTTCCCCCAATAAAGGAGAAGTATCCAGAAGTGGATCTTCTATCAGTTATGCTACCTGCCCAATCAGCATCAACGTAAACTTCAACATTGAGATGGTCATGTCTTTGAAACTGTTATAGTTTATATGTAACTATAGGAATTTCTGAGTCTTTTGTCCTTTATTGTAATTTACTAGTCTTTAGTTAGGCTTTCCATGTATGCCTATATATATTGAACTCTATTGCATAGAATTGAGTATGAAGTTATTTCATATTTGGCTCTAACAACACGGTATCAGAGCTTTAGAGGAAATTAGCGTTTGAGAAATTAGAACCCTTTTGTAACATCTAGGGCTTTTTCGAGGGGTGGGTTTATACTTTTGCCCACCACCGCCGTCTTCATTTTGTTAGCCGTCAGCCGCTAGCCGCTGTTGGAAGCTTGTTCGTTTTCAACACTGCCTAGGTAAAAAAGAAGCTCAGTTGCCGATCTACCAAACCCTAAAGTTTCGAAACCATCTGACCTGAGAGTGAGCTTTGAAGATCAATAATTCAAGAGAAAAGTATTTACTATCTTAATAGAGTTATGGTACAAATACATATTTATAGAGAATG
>JBBPDJ010000023.1:19511008-19522561 GCA_037974625.1 Cucumis cinereus
CCACACCCCAAAAGCCAGCTATTGGGGTGGGAGAGCCAAGCCACTTAAGTACCACATCAGTCATCCCATTCTAACCGTTGTGGGACAAAGGCATCCCATTCTACCTTGGTTCCTAACAGATTGGTTCTGTGATAGATCAACTGTTTGTTCTCGATTCCTTTAAGTCAACTATCTTCTAGTATAAACTCATAGTTCAGGTTTTTTACTTGTCAAGTCATTCTGTAGTGTTTCTCCCCCTGAAGAAGAATTCTCCACACTTGGCATCAAAGAATTAAAACTCATAATTTCATAATCAATGATGTTTGGGATAGGTGAAGTGTCCCAATAATTATCTTAAGGGTCAGGTGGCTCCCCCTGAAGAGAATTTTGGCTCAAATACGGTTGATTTTCCACAAAGAACACATCCATACTCTCAAAATACTTTTGGTCAAATTGTAAGCCTTCTTATGAGAGACGTAGCCTGAAAAAATGCATTTAACAGCTCGAGGGTCAAGTTTAGTGCGAGTAGGGTTGGGATTATGAACATAAGCAATGCAACCAAATAATTTAATTGGTAATTCAGAGAACAACCGAATGGTAGCAAAAGAATATTTTAAATGATTCAGAGGAGTTTTAAAATTCAAAATCTTAGTGGGCATTCGATTGATCAGGTATGTAGTTGTAAGGACTGCGTCACCTCACAAATATTTTGGGACATTCATAGAAAACAGAAGGGCACGAGCAACTTCCAGTAAATTTCTGTTCTTTCGCTCAGCAATTCAATTTTGCTAAGGAGTATCATGACATGTACCTTGATGAAAAATACCCTTTTCATGTAAGAAACTGGTTATTTGTTCATTGAAATATTAAGTACCATTATCAGAGTGAAGGATGCAGATTTTAGTTTGGAACTGAGTCTCAATCATATTATAGAATCTAACAAAAACCTCTTTTACCTCTGACTTGTTAGTTAACAAATAAAGCCAGGTTAAACGAGTATGATCATCTATAAAGGTAACGAACCAACGCTTACCCTTATGATTGAAAACTTTAGACGGACCCCAAACATCTGTGTGAATTAAGGAAAAAGGTGAAGAAGCCATGTAAAGTTTGGGCAAATAAGTGGATCAATGATGTTTGGCAAAAAAGCAACTTTCACATTGAAATAATTAACAATCGAGACCTTTAAAGAAATCTGGAAACAGATACTTTAATAAAATAAATTAGGATGTCCTAAATCTACGATGCCAAAACATTATAGTTTCTTTAACAGAAGGAGAACAGACACTACTTATGCCCTGAACTTGTTTATGACTAGCTGAAACTACATCAAAGTAATAAAGACCACCAATCATCCTAGCACTGCCAATCGTCTCCCTCGAGTTCTGATCCTAAAAGGTACAATGAGTGTCACAGAAAACAACTCGACAATTAGTATCCTTAGAGATTTTACTAACAGATAACAAATTGAAAGCTAATTTTGGAACATGAAGGACAAAATGCAAATTAAGTTTTGTAGTTAGAGGAATGGTTCCTTTTCCTACAATAGGAGTGAAACTTCCATCAGCGATGCGAATTTTTTCATTGCGATATATAGGGGACTAGGATGCAAATAAGGAAGAGGAATTGGTCATATGATCAGAAGCTCAGAATCTATAATCCAATGAGATAAGTTTATGCAAGAGAGGGCTTGAGGAAGATTACCTCATTGTCCCAAGGAAACCTTAGGATTACCAGATGAATAAGTAGTCTTTAGCAGTTTCAGGATTTGATCAATCTGCTCCTTGCTAAACATGTTGGAATCACCAACATTTGCATTCAAGGTTTGTTGGAGGGAATTTCTCTCCCGTTGCTTGGAACTTTCCCAATTTGTAGATTTTCCATGAAGCTTCCGGTACGTTTCATGTGTATGATGGGGTTTATTTGAATGGATGCGATTGTCAACTTTAGTCATAGGTAACTTAGTATTAGACATAGTTGAAGCAACAAAATACATAAAACGAGCAGAACAAATCTGAATAAAAAAATCGAACTAAACTCGTCCCCTGTAGCGGCAGGTGGCGGGTGGAGGCGGCGGACGCGACAGACGGTGGCGAAATCAACGGCGGATGTCTCAGACAGGGGCAACCGGCGAAGACACACAAGAAACCACAAAAAAACACCAACTTACAAAAAGAAAACACAAGAAAAAGACTGTTGTCGGCGATGCTCGACGGCGGCGACGATCTTAGTAAGGCGACCAGCGGCGGCGACAAGTCGTGAGGCGGCGGACATTCGTTGTGGCGGCAGCGGGCTGTAAGGGATTAAGGGTTTTTTTGGTTTTTAAGGTTTCAAAAAACCTTCTCCGGTACCATGCCAAAAATAATATATTTCTTGTGTATTTCACAAAGGGAAAAAATAGTGTTTCTTATATAAGAGAAAAACCCATTACAAACAAGAAAAGAATAATATTGGAAAAAAAAAAAAAAAATACAACCAATACAATAAAATATAATACAAAAAGGGAAATAATCAACAATGATCTTCCAAAGCATCTTTAATCTTCTTCCAATTGTCGTGAGCAAACAATCTAGAAATAACCATTAACTCACAGAAATTCAATTTCACCACTTCTTGGTCTTTTTTAACCCAAAGAGAATAAGAAGCCAACGTCTCAGCAATAATTAAAGAACCTTTACAAAAAATGTCATAAGAACATGGAATTGCATGGTGGGGATGACAAAAAAAAAATCTGTAAATAGTTCTTAAAGAAAGCCAAAACTCGACCAATTTTATTGAAGCTTAAAAACATTAATGAAAAAGAAAAGTATAGTTTCCTTGTTCAAAAATATGAAAAAGCCTAATTATTCCCATACAAAAGCAACCAAACAGCCTCTTTATTTATAATAATAAAGCTCAAAGTACAAAAGGTTTAAACACGCAGCTAAACAAAAAGAGACCAAAGGATCAGTATGCACACCCAGACATCTCAACTAGGTTGACACCCTCTTAGCGCCCTCATCAGGACAACATAAATACAGCCCAAAGATACAAAATAAAGTCTTTCAAGAATACAACAAGAGTGCTGTAAAGCCCAAAAACTAAAACAGCATGAAAAAACAGCAGCAGCCAAAAATATTGGACAAGAATCTTTCAGTGAAGGCTGCAAAACATGAATCGTGAAGAAGATGGCTACTAATGCTCTGGAAAAATGAAGGCCTAACAATTGAGACTGATTTCTTGGATGGAGAATGCTTCAAAATCCTTGTGTAGAATACACCAAGCTGAAGCGTTCCCTTCAAAATCCTTGTGTAGAGTACACCAAGCTGAAGCGTTCCTATTATCTATCTCGAAGGGGACTAACCAATACCTTTCCTTATCGTGGAAGATTCTTTGATTTCGTTCAAACCATATTTCTACAAACACAGGCTTTGATAAGTTTGTCCAAATTAGTCTCGGTTTTTTCTTTAAAATGGGCCCCAACAAAACTTATTGTACATTTAGGTTAAAAGATTATCCAGAAACCCAATCTACTTCAAAAATTGAGAAGAACTTCCACCAACAATTTGCAAAGTAGAAACAGATGCTGTAAATCTTCTCCTTCTCGCTTGCACAGTCGGCATATTGAGGGTGATAGGCAGCTGTATGGTAACGTTTTTTGCATGACTGAAGAGCAATTTAGAAGTCCAAAAATCATAAGCCATATGAGGATGTTTACTCTCCTTCGGCATTTAGATTTACACAAAGCTTTGTATAAATCTCTATCCAAAAGGAGATGAAACCAAGAAGTGTCTTGGGCAAGATTTGACCGAGAAATTTCCAAAGCTTCCAAAGACCATAACCTTCTATCAAGGGTGTCTGAGACCTTCTAATTGACAGGTGAGCCATCATGTTTTGAAAATCCAGAATCTCATTATCTTTAAGAAGCCTTCTAAAAATCATGGACCAAGAGGATATCGAGTTATCCAAATGTGCTGCAATGGATCCGTTTGGTAGGAGTGCAATCCTAAAAATTGAGGGTATTGAGTGCTAAGGGGAAGATTATCAATCCACCCATCAGTCCAGAAAGGAATTCTTGAGCCATTACCAAGTTTGAAAGAGGCCAAGGACTCCACCTTCCTCCAAACTCTTGAGATACTAATCCAAGGGCTCTTTAGGCTATGATCAGAATTTCCAACTGTGTGCCAGTTAAATGGTTCTTTTCCATGAATGCTTCGAATAACTTGCCTCCATAAAGAATCTTCTTCATTTATAAATCTCCAACCCCACTTGGCAAGTAGAGCCAAATTTTTATTTTCCAAACCTTCCAAGCCTAAACCTCTATTAAGTTGAGGCCGAATAACTTTAGCCCATTTAACTAAGTGGTTAATTTTGCTTCCTGAATACCCTTCCTAGAAAAAAAAATCTCATTAATCCCTCGAAAGAGGAGGCTACGTTGTCTGGCATTGCAAACAAAGACATATAACATGTAGGAAGATTGGCCAAGACGGAATGATATAAAGTTGTTTTTCCTCCTCTTGGCATGTTAAATGCTCTCCATTTCTCTTTCTCAGCACTCTATCAATCATTGGCCGCCAAAAAGAAGCTTGTCTCGGGTAACCCCCCAATGGAAGCCCTAAATATAGAAAAGGCATCTTAGCCGCGGTACAGCCAAAAGTTTCAGCTCATCCTCTTCCACATTAACTCTACATAAAGCTGATTTCTCCCAATTAATTCTCTGCCTGGAGCACCATTCGAAAATTGCAATTGTGTCCTTCAATTTCATTAACATCCCTTCATCATGTTTGCAAAAAAGAAGGGTATTGCTGCAAATTAAAGAATGGGTATATGAACCTTTTCCTTACCAATTTCAAAGCCTTCATAATGCCCGTTTGCAGCTAGCTTGTTCAAAAGAGCTCCCAAAACCTCACTAAAAGAAAAGGAAAGGGGATAAAGGATCACCTTGTCTAATTCCTCTAGAAGCAAAAATACGACCTCGAGGTTTCTCATTAATGACAATGGAGTATCTTGGCTTTTTTAGACAGCTCATAATCTAAGAGATCCAGTTATGGTCAAAATTTTTACTGTAAAAAACTTTTCAAAGGAAATCCAAGTCCACGCGGTCGAAAGCCTTTTCAAGATCAACCTTCAAGATCCAGCCTTTTTCCCTCTTTGCTCGGTAATCTTCCACAATTTCATTTGAAATTAAGACTGGATCAAGGATTTGCCTACCTTCTATGAAGGCGCTTTGAAAAGGGCTAATGATATTGGTCATAACAGATTTCAACCGTTTCGCTAAAACTTTAGCTACTATCTTGTAAGTTGAGGTCGTGAGACTAATTGGTCTGAAATCAAGGACCGCATCCTCCTTCTTTTGGATTAAACAAATGAAGTTTTCCTGCACACAAGCGTTAAACCTTCCATTTCCATAAAATTCTTCAAATAGGGCAATGAAAGCTCCTTGACCAACTGCCAATGTTTCAAAAAGAATTTAGCCGTGAAACCATCAGGACCCAGAGCTTTGAACATTCCAAGGGCTTTTATGGCCCTAAATGCTTCAGTAAAATTGGTAGTAAGAGCCACATTCTGGTCTGGAGTAATACATGGCCAATCAAAGATTAGAGGTATGTATCTTGGCTCCGAGATTTATTTGTACAGATCATCATAAAACCCCAAAACTAGTCTTTCAATATCTCGAAAAGACTTGGTTGCTTCTTCTTGTTCATTGATTTAACTCTCAAATTAAGTTTCTTCTTTTTTTTGCGGCCAAGGACCTGTGAAAAAAACCTGAAATCTCATCCCGTCCTTTTAGCCAATGAAGCTTGCTTTTTTTAATATGATTCTTTTCCACCACTCTATAAATACTCGTTAATTCAGCTTTCAGTGAGGAATGAAGGGCTAATTCAGCGGAATTTAGGCCAGAATGTTCTGCTATAAGGTCGCAGTTTTTTATTTCTTTTAGAAAATCCTCTTCTTTCCTTTTGAGTGTCTCCCGTAGATTTCCATTCCAGGTTTTTAAGCCAGTCTTTACTATTCTCAACTTGCCATTAAGAACAAAACAAGCCCAACCAAAAATGCTTGCACCGTTCCAGGCTTCTACAATAATTCTATTGCACCCCGAAAATGACAGCCAGCTATTACAAAATCTGAAAGGTGTAGGGCCACAAGTAATTGACCTTGCTTCCAGCAACAAGGGGAAATGATCCGATATTGTGCAAGCCTTCTATTAACTCTAGTATTTTCAAAAATCTCATCCCACTCTTTGTTAATGAAGAAGCGATCTAGCAGAGATCTTGAGGTTGTGTTCCCTTCTCTAGACCATGTGTAGTTGCCATTTTGAAGAGGGATTTCCAGAAAGTTGATTGAATCAATGAGATTATTGAACTGTCTCATGCCTCGAGTGTATCTTCCGAAAGGAAAACGTTCTTGTGCCCACCTTGTGATGTTAAAATCTCCCCCAATACACCATGCCTCTGTGCAGTAATCTAAAAGTGAGACTAGTTCTGGCCATAGAAATCTTCTTTCTTTGTAATCATTTGAACCATACACATTAGTTATCCAACAGGATCTTTTGCAAACTACGATGTAATTGATCTCTCTCAATTCGAAAATCCAGGATTTGAATTGATGTCCTTTCATTGAGTCCTCCTAAATTGCATTGATTTATCCTAAAGATTTCATTTCAATTGGAATTGAGAGTGAGTATCCACCTTTAAGTGTTTCAACCACTCTTAGCTTGCTCATATCCCGCATAGTCAATATGCCTCCAGAACGCCCAAAGGATTCAACAAACTCCCACCCAATGTCCTTGAAGCTCTAGGGATTTAATAAAAGCAATGTTAAACTCCTCCAATTTGGATTCCTGGAATAAAACTACATCCAGATGAATCTTCTTGAGAAATCTTTTCATGGCTATTCGTTTAGACATATCCTTGAGATCCCTTGTATTCCACGAAACCTTTAATGAAGGAAGGCCTGCAATGCTTTCCAAACCACCAAATGAGCTCCAATTACTCCAAACATATCTCTTCTCCAAAGGTCAAGAGGAAGTTTTTTATGGATAGCCAATCTCCGAAACCTTTAATGAAGGAAGGCCTGTTATGTTTGATCACGTCCCATTTTTCAAACAATAAATGAAACTTTCCATAATTAAACCATTTACCTGGCGTGATGATCAGATCTTCTAGCTTGCCGTGGCTAACTTTTACGATAGCTTTGTCATAAAAAAAGGGGTTAATGATAATCTTCACCTGAAACATATCCTCCAGGAAACTTGTAATTTCTTTCCGGTCTTCGAAAACAAATAATCTTGTTATTGAAATCTTCCTTAAGGACCTCATCGCATTTTCTAACCCAACAATGATGCGTATTCAGGTTTTCAAAGTGAGAAGTAGAGTGTTGATCTTGGGCAGACTCTTCAGAACCCTGTGGCTCGATGCTCTGCCTTTTTATGTGTAAAATAGAGGAGTTGATTGAGCAGTGAGACTTTACCTTGTCCGCATAGCAAGAACCGTGTTGCTTCTGATGATTAAAGGGACTAGGAACCTGATGTAAATCCGATTGCCATGACTGGTATTCATGTTTCATCAAGAAACTTTTCATCATTTCAAGAACGAAATCCAGCCTGCTTCGCATTCCCTGAAAACAAGTGCACAAAAGAAAGATGCCCCGAAAAGCCTTGCATGACGCATCTTAGAATCCAACCAGAAGGAGCTTTAAATTTCTTCAATCTCGTAGCACCACTCACGTCTCTATCGTTTCTGATAAAGTAACTTTCCACAAGAAGATGAACAAGTTTGAATAAAGCCTCTACGAACCAAATCAATTGTTCCTTTGAAATTTGTAGGATTTTTCGAAAGTCTACATCTTCAATTTTAAAAAGCCCATTTTCTAACCAAATACAGCAGTAAGAATCGGCAATCTTACAGCTTTCCACTTCCACTTTTGCTGCTTCTGATGAGTTCGTCTGAATATTCACAGGAGGAGCCAAAGGACCGGGAAGAGAAAAGGGTGGAGGAGGAGGTGGAGAGGGAGAAGGGGAGAGAGAAAAGAAGGAGCAAGAACTTACCTCTTTTTCAATAGAAAAGATAAAAGCCACCAAAATACTTGTAGTAATAGGATTCAAATAAAAGTCATCTAGATTAAAAAGTGTAACCAATATTGATTTCCTCAGTTTTAACATGTTATATCATTTTACTCTTGGTTTAATGGAGAGAAAAAATGTCACTACAAACTCTATCATTGAAAGATGAACAGCATACCTTTTGCCATGAAATTTTCATTGGATGAAATATAAGTATGACCATATGGGTGTCCTGAAAGAAAAGGTTTGTTTTTACCAAAAGGATTAGTTTTTTTCTTTTTTTTTTTTAAACGAAGACGAACCTCAATATTAAATGTATTAATAAAAGAGACTAATGTTCAAAGTACAAGAACTAAAAGCGAAAAGAGCGATCACAAACAAAAGTATAGACAAATTGAACAACACAAACAATACAAACGAAACCCTGAGCAAAACAACACAAAACTAAGAACAAAGCAAACTTAAAAGTCTTTCAACAAGAAGCCCAAAAACAGCTGAGGATTGCAGACTAAAAACTTCAAAATGGAGGGGAGGAAAACACCAAGAGAGAGAAAACAGCCATGCAGCTTCAATTTGAGGATTGTTGAAAAAATATGCCTCCTAAGTAGTCCTTCAATCTTGAGTGAGTGACTAGAACAAAAATATTTCAAAAGAACTTTAGAGGCCAAAATAATAGAAGCATCCGTCGAACCTCTCGTGTGTGAAGGGTGCTGTAGGCGACGAAGAAGAAAAATCAACTGAAAATAAAAACTCAAACTTAAAGTTGCACAACCTATGTGTACTCGCAAAATCATAAGCAAGAAACAAAATGGGATAGAGGTGACAAAATGAGGCAGAAAAATCAAGCCAACCAAACCAACTTTAGTCGATCGATTTATGTGGTTCTTCAGTTGGAATCGATTTAAAAAGATACGAAAACTTGTCAGTCAGTGGCGAGCCCAAAAAAGGCTCAAATCGACCCAATTACTGAAAAGAAAAAAACTATCGTTGTCTCATCTGTATTGACATGTTGCAGTGAGCAAGGACCACCAGCTTTTCTTTTTACCAAAGGCCCCAAAGCTTTTTTTTTTTTCTTTGCAAAGGTCGCATAAGTTTTTCCCTTCCCAAGATAGTTGTTAAAAAAATGGTTCTTTGCTCCCAACTCTTCACATGTGATCCATTCTTCCATTTTCTTCTCTCTCCTCTCTTTCCTCCATCTCCTCCCTTCTCCCACTCCTCCCTTTTCTCTCCCCTCCTACGACCAGCCACCGTTCACCGCTATGACCAGAGGCACTACATCCTCCATCTTTTTCTGTCTTCTCCAATTTTTTTCTCTTTTCTTTCCGCATCGTTTTTCGTTTTCTTTTTTCTTTTTTTTATGTCCCTTCTCCATTTACTTTTCACTCGCAACCTCCTTTTACTTTCTCCTTTATCTCTTCCTCTGTCTCCTTTTTTTCTCTTCTCCCTCAGTTTCTTTACTTTAAGAAAAGAAAGAAAGAAAGAAACAAGGTTTTTTTTTTTTGCAAGGGAAACAGGTTCTTTATTACAGAGAAATAATAAAGAGGCAAAAGCTCTATGTACATAAGTAAAATACAAAGAGCAAGAAAAAATAAGGAATAAATAAGAAGTTGTTTTTAATGCCAAAAATAATTTATTTCTTGTGTATTTTAAAAAGGAGAGAATGGTTTTTCTTAAATACAAGAACCCATTACAAAGAAGGAAAAAATAATTTTGGCAAATGTAATACAACCAATACAATAAATATAATACAACCAATACAATAAATATAATACAACCAATACAATAAACATAATACAAGAAAGGAAATAATCAACACTCCCCCTCAAGTTGATTTGAAGATATCAATCATTGCCAGCTTGTGAATCAGTTTGTTGAATTGCCACTTTGGAAGACCTTTAGTTAACACATCTGCAATTTGTTCTGTTGTTGGAAGGTAGGGTATGCATATTACTCCTTCATCGATCGTTTCTTTTATAAAGAGTTTATCGACTTCAATATGTTTCGTCCTATCATGAAGAACTGGATTGTGGGCAATGAAAATTGCTACCTTATTATCACAGTAAATGCACATGGGCATTGTCTGAGTGACTCTCAATTCTTCCAACAATCTTCTTATCCATATACCCACGCAAATACCATGGGCTAAAGCTCTAAATTTTTCTTCTGCATTTCTTCTTGCAACCACTCTGTTTTTTACTTCGCCATGTAACAAGATTTTCTCCAACAAAGAAGTAGTATCTAGAAGTGGATCTTCTATTAGTCGGGCTACCTACTCAATCAGCATTAGGGTAAATTTCAACATTGAGATGATCATGTCTTTGAAACAACAATATGCCTTTTCCTGGAGTACCTTTCAAATATCTTAGAATTCCATAAGCAGCATCCAAGTGAGCTCGTCCAAGAGCATGCATGAACTGACTAACCATACTAACTGGAAAAGCTATGTCACGACGTGTATGAGAAAGATATACGAGTCTCCCCACAAATCTTTGGTACTTTTCTATTTCCTTTATCCCATGCTTGGTTGCAGCTTCAATTTCAGATTCTGATCAATGGGAGTTTCTGCTACCTTGCAACCAAGTAAGTCTGTCTTCTTTAGTAGATCAAGAATATGTTTCCTTTGGTTGACAAGAATACCACTTTTGGACCTAGAAAGCTCTATTTTGCATTTTAGGAAGGAGGTTGTTGCTTGAATCTTGCTCTCTTCAATATTGATGCCCCAAATAGTAGTTTTACTCCAATTCACTTTTTGGCCTGAACACCATTCGTAAATCTCTAGTGTTGCTTTGAGGTTACTAATCATTTCATCATCATTCTTGCAAAAAAGTAAAGTATCATCAGCAAATTGTAAGAGTGGAACATGTATATTTTCCTTACCAACCATAAAACCTTCAAACTTCCCTTTCATGTGGAGATTCGATATTAAGCTGCTAAGGACTTCACTGATCAGTAAGAATAGGAATGGGGATAATGCTTGTCTAATTCCTCTGGTTGTTGAGATTCTGCCCCTTGGTCTACCGTTGATGAAAATGGAAAACTTTGGATTCTTGACACAGCCCATAATCCACTCTATCCATTTGGAGTCGAAGTTCTTTTCCTTTAAAACTTTTTCTAGAAAGTCCCAATCTACTCTATCAAAGGCTTTTCCCATATCCAGTTTCGAAATCCACCCTTGCTTCTTTTTAGTCTTACAGAATTCAACTGCTTCATTAGCTATTAGCTATTAGAACCGAGTCCAATATTTGGCGTCCTTCCAAGAAAGCACTTTGGGATGGAGCAATGATACCAGGCATAACCAGCTTTAATCTCTCGGCCAGGACTTTTGCAATTAACTTATATAGCAAAGTAGTTAGGCTATTAGGGCGGAAGTCACTAACCTTTATGGCATCTTCTTTTTTCTTTATCAAACATATGAATTTCTCTTTAATGCAGGCATTCAGCTTACCATTCAAATAAAATTTGTTGAAAATAATTGTACTAAGGGTATTTGTGTAATTGTTATACCCTTATTTATTTCCTTTTTTGTCAAGGCC
>JBBPDJ010000023.1:19522661-19534913 GCA_037974625.1 Cucumis cinereus
TTTTTTCTCCCTGAACTAGGGTTTTCCACGTATACCCGGTGTTATTCTTTCTTTTCTTCTATTATTATTTTTATATATACTACTACCCAATTCATTTTCAGCTACAAGGGTCAGATCACCATTTTACCCCTGTTTTTTACCATTAGTTCCTTTCTTACCCCTCATTCCGTACGCCTGCTTAATAGGAGGTCTAGCGGAATTGTGGAAAGTCCACCATCTTCGTCATTTGCTACTAACTTCAATCTGCTAAGATCAATTGGGTTAGAGAAATCCAAGAAATTCAAGGCCTGACTTACCAATTTTGAGGCTTCAATTGAAATAAAGTCACAAAAGTTGAGGAAGTAATTCCCCCTTCTTTCGCTTTTCAATTCTATGGTGGCTGGGAGGAAGCCACACATTTTTTTGAACCCGAATTCTTGCTTCAGAACAGTTTATCTGATTTAAGGTATCCAGTGAGATGCAAACCAGACCTCCAAGTTGAGTTCCAATTTCGTTAAAATTGTCCTCTCCATAGGTCTAGGGGAAGGTTCTTAATTGATATCCAACCCCCATTTTCAGCTATAAGGGATGGTCTGATGTGCCTCTCTACACTCCATTTTTCAAACAAGAGAGGATACTTTCGATAATTAACCCACTTCCCTGGTGAAATAATCAAGTCTTCAATCTTCCTTTGAGTTACTTTGATAATTGCTTTGTCTATATGGAAAGGATTGATACTTAATGAGACGTGGTAGAGGCCCTCTAAATAGGTTTTAATGTCTTTCCAGTTGTCGAAAGCAAAAAGTCTGTTGTTTCAGTTGTAGGCTGTATTTTTCTTACCTCTTTTGCTCTTAGTATAATTCTCTTGTACTTTGAGCATTAGTCTCGTTTATTTTTATTGATAAAGAGGTTCATCTCCATTTCAAAAAAAAAAAAAGAGCTTAATGTGAATATTTCTCTATGAAACACTTCAATGTGCCTAGAACACCAGGAGAAGTACATGCAAGTAGATAATTATGAAAATTGCATATCCAAGAAAAATAATGAATACAACCACATACATGTTCTTGTAGAAATCAGTAATGTGACAATTTTGAATCCTAGATCTTACCATCATGGTCGAACACCACCTGTACAAGAGTGAGAATACATAAATGAATATTGCTATTCCATACATAGTCAGGAGAATACTTATGAGAGACACAAGCTAAACATCAAACCACGTAAAGGGCTGGTTACTGATTAGTTCTGCTCAGAAATAGACGATAAGTACTTAAAGATGGATGAAGGATTCTAACACTTGTCTGCCAAATAATACGAATCATCAATTGCTTATTAGTCTAACTAACATACTAAGGGATGAATACCCATTTGATCCCTACTGTTTGAGTTTAATATCCAATTTGTCTCTAGATGTTTATGCCATTTAGGTTTCTATAATGCTCCAATTTGGTACCTGATGTTGATTGTTTGTTAGTTTCCTTGATAAAAAGATGCCGTGGCTTTTGTACATGTTTTCATACATTAATCAGCTATGTTATAGTTAAATTTTGCTGATGTGACCAAAAATTATTTAAAAAATTCTTCTTTCTTCAGCCCGTCACTTCTCATATTTCCCCCTCCCCACCAACCATGCCCATCCTCTCTCATTTTTAGCCAAAAAAAGCTAGATAGTTAAAAATAAGAATCAAAAGGAAGGATTAATGAAACCCAAAAATTTTATAACAACAAATCAAATAAAAATTAAACCCAAAAGTTAAATCTCAAAGACCAAACGAACTTTGGTGAATGTTTGGAATAACTAATTGAAGAGGGTGTTGAGGGAAAAAGAAAAGCTACCGCCACATGAGAAGGCATAAACTCCAGAACATCAACAATCTGCAAAGAGAATAATAATAATGACACTAAGCACATTAAAAACTATACTAAACAGAACTTTTACTTGCAGAAAAATCACAGATGCTTTTAGAAAAAATATACAATAGATATACGTCTTTATTCTCTAACACAAGAAATACCTACGTCCGTCAAAATTGGCACGACAACCCATCTTCTTTTGCTAAGAAACAAAAAGTGATCCAGTAAGACATTGAGAACCACAAGTGCAGAATGTAAAATGACACTATAGTTACAAAAAACTCCAGTCAACACTTACAAAAGACTCCAGTCAATACTAACCTTGGGTTGAAAAAACTTCCTGGATTGACACTCTCTTCTCTTGATCTCTTTCATAATATGTTAGTGGACTAAAGAATGAGAGTTGGCGAGAAGAGGTTATAGCTGGCAAGGGGTATACATGTTCAGTGAAGATTGAAAAGAAAAGATTTGTGTTCAACCTCTAAGATGAGCAGACGAGAGTGCTAAGTGAACAACATTATAGGCGGGAAGGTTCCAAACTTGAATGTTCATTTGAGGATATTCAAGTGGATAAGGGTTTGTTTTTCTTTCATCAAAATGAAATCGAAAACAATGTTCTAGTGAACAAAGGTAAGTTTTCTCCCTTCTCACCTCCTCTCTCCTCTCCCTCTCCCTCCTCCCCATCTCTGCGACCCCATTCTTCTCAAGCCAGCGTTTCTGTCCAGCCACCTCTCTACTATCTTGCGAATCCGTCCAGATTTTGGCACCTCTTCTACTCCATCCGAGCAACCCTGATATGGAAGTGAAGAGCTGCAAAGTGAATAACGTTCATTTTTGTTTCTGGTTCAAGGCTGGGAAATTCTTTGTGGAAGATGTGGAAGCTAATAGGCAAATGATCCTATCTGATTTGCAAGTAGTTTGGTTCGTGGATAATATTTCAGAAATGACAAAGCAACCAACGTCAAGCTTCTTTGAAAAAGAAGGAAAAGATGTAGCTGGTAGATCAAACCTTTCAAAAATCAACAGCAGGAAAATGGTCTATGAGATGTGTAGTCCGGCCTAAGGCAGGGGTAGACTATTCATTCGTGTACCAACAGGTGACCAGGGATTGGCAGGTAGTTGCTGAAACACTATGGGACTTCCGAATACTCCATCAGAGTGGAACGAGTTTGAATGAAGAGCCCAAAGATTCGGGAGAAAAACACAATAATATAGGAGAATGTCAATCTTCCAAGCAATGCTCTGTTTTGCCTACCAAGAAACAGATGGCACTGATGGAACTCTTCCTTTAGTTCTTTTTCATAGTCTTGGCTTTTTTTTTTTTTTTTTTTTGAAAGGAAACAGCCTCATTTATTAATAAATAAACAATGAGACAAAAGTTCATAGTACAAGAGAATTATACAATGAGCAAACAAAACAAAAACAAAACCAAGGATCAGGAGGCACACCTGGGCACCTCAACTAGGTTGACACCCCTTAGCACCCTCATCAGATCTTCTTTATTAATGATAAATAATAAAGAGGCAAAAGCTCTAAGTACATGAGCAGTATACAAAGAGCAAGAAAAAAGGTTGGATCAGTAGGCACACCGGGACATCTCAACTAGGTTGACACCCCCCTAGCGCCCTCATCATATCCTCTACATACAAACACAAAAGCGATCTTGCAGATAATAATAACAAAGATCAAATTTGGACAGACCCCAAATGTGATAAAATACAATCAGAAAAATAATGAGGCCTTATAGGATCTCAGCCATACAAAAATCGAATTATGGACCATACAAAACATGACTCTAGACAAAAAGGCGTAAAAACATATCAGAATCCTCTGCTTTGTGAAATAAAGGCATGCTAGTTTAATAGTATTTCCTTCAGAGAGTAATCTTGGATATCTTTAGACAAGGAGCTCCACAATGAAGCGTTGAGGCAAGTGCAATCGAAGCGGTCTCTCCAAGGTAATGCTTTATCGTGAAAGACCCGCTGATTCCTTTCAAACCATAACTCCACTGTCAATGCTTTAACTGCATTAATCCATAAGACTGAGGCTGGCTTCTTTAAGATGGGACCTGATAGTAATTGGATTAAACTATTTCTGAAGCTTCCATCAAAGACCCATGATAGCTTGAATATATTCAGCAATCTGTACCAGCAATTGAGAGAATAGGAGGAGCCAAAGAAAAAATGTTTCATATTCTCCGAATAATTGAGGCATAGGTGGCAAATGTGGGGAGATAAGACATGATCTGGGAGCTTTTTCTGCAAAGTGGCCGCGCAATTTATACTTCCAAACAACATCGTCCAAACCGAGATGTTGACTCTCTTTGGACTTTTAGTTTTCATTTGAATAGTTGAGTCTCAATAGGAGTTGCGGGGGAAAGATGATGGGTCAAAGATTCGACAGTGAATAATCCACTTGGTTCAAGAGACCAAGATCTTTTATCAGGGAGTAATGATAAATGGCATCCATCTAGGAGAACCATTAGTTCTTGGAAGGCTAAAATCTCTTCATCCTTTAAGAGTCTTCTAAAGACAATGGACCATGAGTGAGTTGTATTATCCCAATGTTCAGCTACTGAACCCATGGGGTTATTGGTGATTCTGAAAAGGGAGGGAAACTTACAATCCATGGTTATCATATCCAGCCATGGATCTTTCTAAAAACGTATTCTTCTGCCATTTCCTACTTTGGATACAGCCAAGGATTCCACTTTTTGCCATTGTCGTGATATACTAGTCCAAGGACTCTTTATACTTAGTTGCTTCTTCCCACTTGTATGCCAATTGAAGGCGTTGCTGCCATGGATGCTCTTTACCACCAAACACCATAAGGTGTTCTGTTCTGCCATGTATCTCCATCCCCATTTTGAGAGTAGTGCCAGATTTTTGTTTTTCAGATTGCAGAATCCCAGGCCTCCCCAATTGAAGGGTTGAATTGTTTTCTTCGGTGGACTAGACGATTCAATTTTCCCCCTTTATTGCCTCCCCAAAAGAACTTTCTCATGATTTTTTCCAAGGATTTGATTATTAAAGTGGGCATGAGAAAGATGGACATGTAAAAGGTGGGTAGATTGGACAAAACTGAGTTGCATAGTGTGAATCGACCTCCTCTTGATAAATTATATCTTATCCACTTGATTAATTTTCCTTGAATTTTATCAATGATGGGCTGCCAAAAATTGACACTTTTGGGTATCCTCCGAGTGGAAGTCCGAGATACATAATGGGAAGGTTTTCAACTTTGATTGAAGTTTGTTTGCCATCTCCTCAATGGTGTTTGTTTGGATGTTAACCCCACAGATTGATGACTTTTCCCGGTTTATTTTTTGGCCTGAACACCATTCAAAAAGCATCAGTGATTCCTTTAAGTTTTGCATCATGGAGTCATCATACTTACAAAAAATTAAGGTATCATCCGCAAACTGTAGTAGGAGTACGTGTATGTTGTCTTTGCCTACTGTAAAACCTTCGGAAAACTGCCTATCGTGAAGTCTTGATATAAGGCAACTTAAAACTTCACTTACCAAGAGAAATAAGTAAGGAGATAATGGGTCACCTTGCCTTAAACCTCTTGATGTCGTGATTCTTCCTCTCGGACGGCCATTAATAAAGATCGAAAATTTTGGATTCTTTACACATCCCACAATCCATTTTATCCATTTAGAGCTGAACTTCTTTTTCATCATGGTTTTTTCAAGGAAGGCCCAATCCACTCTGTCAAAGGCTTTCTCCAAGTCCAGCTTTAGGAGCCATCCTTTCTTCTTTTTGGTTCGGTAATATTCAACCACCTCATTTACTATTAGGATGGGATCCAAGATTTGGCGCCCTTCCAAGAAGGTACTTTGGGAAGGTTCAATGATGTTGGGCATGATCTTTTTTAATCTTTCAGCAAGAACTTCAGCTATCAATTTATAGGTCAGAGTGGTTAGGCTTATTGGCCGAAAATATTTTACTCTGATTGCATCCTCCCTTTTTTTGATGAAGCATATAAAATTTTCCATCACGCAGGCATTGAGTTTTCCATTTACGTAGAAGTTGTTGAATAAAGAAATGAAATTGTTTTTGAAATGATCCCAGAAGTGTAATAGAAATTCTGCTGTGTAGCCATTCGGTCCTGGAGCTTTGTTTTTTCCCAATTGTTTTAATGTTGCATTTATTTCTGTCCCTGAGAAATTTGATATAAGGAACTTATTTTGATCTTCTGACACTACCTTCCAATTTAATGGGGAGAGGAGATAACCAGCTTGGGGGGATTTTGTATAGAGGGCAGTATAATACCCTACAATAATACTTTCTATTTCCGGAAAAGATGAGGTGGGGATCCCTTGGTCGTTTATCAGCTCTGGTATTAGATTTCTCCTCTTCTTGGCTGCTAGGAAACGATGGAATAAATTAGTGTTTTCATCTCCAAGTTTAAGCCAATTGAGTTTACTTTTTTGGAGGAGGTCTCTTTCCTGATTTCTATGAAGTTCTAGTAATTATGCTTAGCCATATTAAATACAGTTGTATCATTCTATTGTTCATCTTGTTCTTCTTCTATTGAAAGAGACTTCAGTATGTTTTCTTCTTGGGTTTTCTTAGCCTTTTCATTGTCCTGGTTCCATTTTTTGGTGAGGTATTTCAACGATCTGAACTTGGAGGATATAATATAGCCTGCCCAGCCTTGTTGGTGATTCAGTCTCAGTGAATTTTCGATTATTCTACAACACTGTTTATCTTGCAGCCAACTATTGCAAAAGCGGAAAGAAGAGGGCCCCCATGCATAGGCCCCGGCTTCCAGCAAAATTGGGAAATGGTCTGAACATAATCTTGCTTGCCGAGTGACTCTAGTATCAGCAAAAAATACATCCCATTCTTCTGTGAAGAGAAATTTGTCAAGTAAGGAACGTGAGGTTGATTCTCCTTCCCTTGACCAAGTGAACTTGTCATTTGATAGCAGAATGACCAGTAAGTTTTTATCTTCAATGAATTTGTTAAATTTTCTCATTCCGCTTGTGTGTCTTCCCACTGGAAGTCTTTCTTGAGAAGTTCTTGTGATATTGAAATCCCCCCTATACGTCGAGCTCCAGAACAGATTTCTGAGGTGAAAGATAGTTCTGCCCAAATTAGCTTTCTGTCTTGGTAGTTTGTTGGGCCATACACATTGGAAATCCATGCTGTCTTTTTGCGGATTGACATTTAATTTAAAGCAGAAATCCTCCTTTGAGAACTTCTGATAATGAAATTTTGCTTACATCCCACATTGATAAAATTCCCCCTGATCTGCCTTCTGCTTTAATGAATTCCCAGCCGATGTCTTTTGAGCTCCAAATGGCTTTTGTTAGTTTAATATCAATCTCTGATTGCTTTGTTTCCTGAATAAGAACTATATCTAGATTTACGTCCTTGATTAAACGTTTCAGGGCTAGATTTTTGGATTTATTCATGAATCCTCTTGTATTCCATGATATGATCTTCATTTCGGCCTCCAGTTGGTGTTAACTATAATAGCTCAATCTCACAATCATTCATGAAATTAATTAGTTCCATAAGAAGATTGTCTACTGCCTTTTTCTTCACTTTTATTGGTTCAGGGGATGAAAATATATAGGATAAGTCTGCCCCTCCTTCTTGATTGCTGATTGGTTCCTCCCATGATTCTGGAAGTTCAGTGTTTAAATCTTCACTGCTTACACTTGTGATTGAATCTTCTTTGTCTAAATCATCATTGGTATTTCTATGTATTCCTTCATCCGCGCACATAGTACCTCGCATAAGAGATTCGTCTGAGAGAGGATGATTGATGTGGGAATGGTTGGGGATAGAGAGAGAGTTTAAAGTAGTTACTGACCTGGAATTTTCAATGAATACAGTGAGTAATTTGACACAACTTTCTTCTAATAAATCGCAATTCATAAAAGGTGTCCATCTGTTGTGGAAGGATGTTCTTCCTTTTAGGTACAATTGGAGAACTTTCTTGAAGCTTTGATGACTTGTTGCTGTTGGGGAGATGAAGGAGGTCTTCTCTTTTTCGTCAGACTGAATAATCTGCTCTGTTCTGTCCAATAATGAGAGAGAATTTGACGTAGGTGGTGGGTAGGTAAGATGCTCTATAATTACTCGAATAAATGTGGGAATGAATGTGGGATGTGGCTCTTTCTCTTCTTCTCTCATGAACCAGAATCCGGCTGAGGTCTCATCATTTACTTTTGTGGGGTCCACGTCTGATGATTTTTGGTTAATTATTCCGTTGGAATTTAATGAGGAGTCTGTTGGTTGGCAGATTGGTGGGACCGACTTGTGTTCTTTAATTTTGCCGCCTTTCTTCTCTTTCTTTTCGGTCAATTTTGAAAAGTTCCCGAGGCAGGACTCTTCAGCTTCCTTTCCAGTTTTTGAATTTTGGCGGGCAGCTTTTCTTGTCTTCTCCGACGAGAGAATATTTTTCTAGTGAGGTTCCTCCTTATCCTCCTCGGCCTTCTTTGTTTCATTCTTTGCTTCATTCGAGTTTCGAAAAATAGAAGGCATGTTCGTTTGATGTTCCTAGAAAAAGGGGAACTATGCTGGTATATCTTCATCAACCGCTACTGTCTTTACTCTACTAAGATCAATTGGGTTAGAGAAATCTGAGAATTGCAAGGAGTGACTTACTGGTTTAAGGACTTCAATGGGTTCTATATCACCAAAGTTGAGAAAGTGGTTTCCCCTTTTTCGCTTTTTAGTTCTATAGTAGCTGGGAGAAACACATATATATTTTTCTATATCCTGATTCTTGCTTCCGAGCAATTTATTCGATTTAAGGTGTGTAATGATATGCTGACCAGTCCTCCAAGTTAGTTTCCAATTTTTATGAATATATCCTTTCTCCATAAATCGAGGGGCAGATTCTTGATTGAAATCCATCCTCCATTTCCTGCTATGTATGAAGGCCTGCTATGTTTTTCTACATTCCATTTTTCGAATAAAAGACGAAATTTTCTATAGTTAACCCACTTTCCTAGTGAGATGATCACGTCTTCAATTTTTCCTTGAGTTACCTTGATGATAGCTTTGTCGGAATGGAAGGGACTGATGCTTATTGAGACTCGGTAGATGCCCTCGATAATTTTTAATGTCCTTCCATTCATAAAAAACGAACAGTCTGTTGATAATCCATAAGTTGGAAAAGTTTTTCTCTAGGAAATCTTCAGCTTTTCTAACCCAAACTTTCCTCCGTTTTCTGAAGAAAGGTGTTCTGATTCATTCTGGTTTATATAGTAGTCCTCTGAGGAGTTGGGTGTGGTTGGTTTCATGGGGTTTTTTACTGTTTCGGCGAAATTGGGCCCTTCGTCTGATATCTTTGATTGATATATTTTGGAGAAGAGGGAGGAATGCCAAAGTTTGTATACATGGTTCATGCAAAAAGCTCCGTAGCATGTTGTAGGAGTACCATCCTTGTTTCGAGTCTCCTGAGAAGACATGAATGTAGGAATAAAATTTTGCTTTGTTCCTAGCCACGCACCTGAAGAATCTTCCTGTTTTGGATTCGAATTTGCAGAGGGTTATGTCCTCGTGAATCATTTTTCCGAATTTGTTGATGTATTTCCAGGTTGGTTCGCTGATTAGCTCTTTGAGTCTCAGATAGGACTAGGATCTTTCGGAAATCAACATCCTCCACTCGGAAATGTCCTGTTTCGTACCAGATGCAGTAAGGAAAGTTTACAACTTTGCAACTTTTAACTTCCATCTTTTAAGGTTGTTGTGGTTGTCGTCGGGTTCAATGGAAGTTGATCGGAGACCGGAGGATCTTCACATTTTTTCCTTGTTTTCAATTAGCACCCTCATCATAGGCGACGGTCACAACAACGATGGAAGTTAAAAGCTGGAAAGTTGTGGAATCCCCCTACTACATCTGGTATGAAAAAGAATACTTCAGAGTGGAGGATGTTGACTTCCGAAAAATTCTTATCCTCTGTAACCAACAACTCAAATGGCTAATTGAGATCCTAAAAGAGCTACTCAACGATCCTGATTGGAAATACTTCAACAAATCCGAAAGAATGAATCACGAGAATGTAATGCTGTGCAAATTCAAGACAAAGTCTGGACGATTCTTCAGGTGTGTTGCTAGAAATAAAGAAGATTCTCACTCCTATATCCATGTCTTCTCATGGGATTCGAAACAAGGATGGTACTCATTCCATAACATGCTCCTAAGCTACTGTATGACCCATGAATATATACTATGTCAATCCTCCCTATTTTCCACCGTACCTCAATCAAAAACACCAGTTAAAGGATTCAACTATGCCGATAAGGCTAAACATACCATTAAACCCTCAACCTCCAACCTCTCAATGACTCACGCTACAAACCAAAGCATCCCAAAGTCTCAATATTCAGAAAACGGAGACAGCTTCTGGGTTAGAAAAAATGAAGATTTTCTAGAGGAAGACTTTACCAAGGTATGGATCATTAACAGGCTGTTTGCATTCGATGATTGGAAGGACATTAAAGATTACCTGGAGGACACCTACCGAGTCTCTATATGCATCAATCCTTTCCATATTGACAAAGTTGTCATTAAGGTAAACCAAAGGAAAATTGAAGACTTGATTATCTCACCCGGGAAATGGGCTACCTATGGAAAATTCCATATCTTATTCGAAAAATGGAATGTAGAGAAACACAACAGACCTTCATATATAGCAGGTTATGGAGGATGGATATCAATCAAGAATCTACCTCTTGATTTGTGGAGAAAATATATATTTACAGAGATTGGAAATCAACTTGGAGGTTTAGTTAGCATTTCCATAGATACCTTAAACAGAATCAGTTGTTTTGAAGCAAGAATCCGGATTCAAAAAAACCTATGTGGTTTTCTCCCCGCCACTATAGAGCTTAAGAACGATAAAAAAGGGAACTATTTCCTAAATTTTGGAGATGTGGAATCCATGGAAAAATCAAAATTAGCAGGCCAAACCTTGAACCTTTCGGACTTCTCTACTCCAATCGACCTCAGCAGGCTAAGGGAAGTAGCGATAGATGAAGAAATACCAATAAAGTTCCCCTTTTTTCAGGAACATTCAGTGAATATGCCCTCCATTTTTCGCAACCCGAATGAAGCCAAGATATTTAGGGAGGGCAAGGAGGCGTCTCACCGGAAAATCCCCCCCTCACCAGAGAAGACAGAGGAATCAGCGCGCCAAAATTCAAAAAAAGGAAAGGAAGCTGAAAAGCCTTGCATGGGAAACCTCTCAAATCTGACAGAGATGATAGAGAAAAAGGACGGCCAAATTAATGAACTAAAGCAGGATCCACTTTTCTGCCAACCAACAACTTCATCCTCATTTATTCCCAACGGAATAATCAACCAAAAGCCTTTAATAAGGGACCCCACAAGATTTAATGATGAAATTACGGCTGGATTTTGGTATACGAGAGGAGAAGAGAAAGAGTCACACTCCACAACCAATGCTATCCCAGAAATTAAAGAGCATCTTATCTCTCCATCATCATCATCACATTCACTCTCTCTCTCATGGCTGGACAGAACAAAGGAAGTAACGAAGTCTGATGAAAAAAAGAAGAATCACTCCATTTACTCAGCATCAAGGAATCGCTAAAACTTCAGGAAAGCACTTAAGTTTTATCTAAAAGGAAGAACTTCTTTCTACAACAGATGGAGAGCATTCATGAACTGCGACTTACTAGAAGAAAGTTGTGTCAAACTGCTCTCTGATTTCATTGAAAACTCCAGGTCAGTAAATACTACACTTTGCTCTCATCAATCCTCCTCACCCTGATGAATCTCTGATGCGAGGAACTAAATGTGAGGATAATGAAGCACAAATAATGAATATAGATGAATTCGATAAAGAAGACTCAATCACAAGTGTGAGTAGTGAAGAATTAGCCACTGAACTCCCAGAAACAAGGGAGGAAACCACCAACAATCAAGATGAAGTAGCAGATCTATCCTTCTTATTTGCATCACCCGAACCAGCAAAAACAATCAGAAAGGCACCAGATAACCTCCCCACCGAGCTGATTAGTTTCATGAATGAATGTGAATTAGAGATGGTATAAAATACTTGTTTCAAAGGCAGGGATGAAGATAGTCTCGTGGAATACAAGAGGACTAATGAACAAATCCAAACAGTTAGCTTTGAGACAATTAATCAAGAAAGTAATTCCTCATTTAGTCTTGATCCAGGAGACAAAGCAATCAAAGATTGATTCTAAACTAATCAAAGCCATATGGAGTTCAAAAGATATTGGTTGGACATTCATTAAAGCAGAAGGCAGATCTGGGGGAATTCTTTCTATAAAAATAATAATAGAAGAAAAGAAAGAATAACACCGGGTATACGTGGAAAACACTAGTTCAGGGAGAAAAAACCACGATATGAATATTTTGTATATCTTTGTAATAATTAAAAGACTACAAGGGAGGACA
>JBBPDJ010000023.1:19543900-19567592 GCA_037974625.1 Cucumis cinereus
TGTTGTGTAATTGTAGTCATTTAGTTGTATATTTATGGATGTTTTTACTTTAGGTTGACAAGAAGAAGAAGAAAGAACAACCATGAAAAAATACATGATTGAGAAGAAAAAAAATTTATTGAAACTGATTAGTGAAACCGAACCGAACCGGTTCGGTTTGGTCCAAACGCACAAACGGTACGGTTCGGTTTGGTATACTATTTTTTTTAAAAAATTTGGTTCGGTTCGGTTTGACCCTCAAACAACAAAAATCGAACCATTTTCACCCCTAGTTTGTAAATGAGTCACATCTTTTAAATTAAATTAAGGATATTAGATATAGGGGTGTGTTTGCATAAAAAACCCATTAAAGTGGCCTAAGTTGGATGCTCACTTGGTTAAAAATTTAGATTTGAAGTCTAAAGAATTAGTATGATAGGTTTAGTCTAACTAAGGCGACGTGAGGATAGCTTAATGACCTTGGTCATTGTTTTCACGTCGCACTGAGATTGGAAAAGCTTATGATCCCGGAGGATCGAGTTGTTGACTATGAATGGGTTTTTTTTTTTAGTATTTTGACTTATTGAGTAATGTTTCTGAAAGTTCTATTCACTGTTTTTGCATGAGATTTTTATAATGTTGACATGATTTGTGTAATGGAACTATGTTTTAGAAAAGCCTTGATTTGTGATTCTTTGCAATCGTAAATTTTCTTGTTTTGGATTTATGATAATGTGACTGAAACTTGATTTTCCTCGAGTGTGTTTTATATGAGTAGGGATTTTAAAAGTATCATTCATTAAACATGTGTTATGATTGTTAAATATTGAAATTGTTTATCTAAAACATGGGTTTGATGACAAGGTTTTGAAAATGATTTATGAAATGTGTTTCTGAACTTGGTTCGCTCCTAAATATAAAATATGTGACTTTATGAAAATGAGTTGGTGATTACCTGTAAGCTACGTTAATGTATTTCTGTAGCACCACCTATGATTGTTAGAGATTCTGAGGCTGAAAGAGGTCGTGACCGGATATTCGAGAACCTGAGCCTAGGTGAGGATATGGATGATCTTGAGATTAGCTTCGGACCTAGATTTAACCCATGGAGGGTGCCTCTATGTGCACATAAGAGCATGGACATCGAGATTATGGATATGTGTTTGTATTGTCACCAAGTAGGAGCCGAATACACGTGAGCTCAGTTGGGCCGCATGTCCCTTGAGGATATAGGACATGTGTGAGCTATTTTTGGTAG
The DNA here is from genome assembly GCA_037974625.1 of Cucumis cinereus. Classification (NCBI taxonomy): domain Eukaryota; kingdom Viridiplantae; phylum Streptophyta; class Magnoliopsida; order Cucurbitales; family Cucurbitaceae; genus Cucumis; species Cucumis cinereus. Next base: position 19,545,138 of record JBBPDJ010000023.1, read on the forward strand.
TGTATTTGATACGTTCTACTATGATTGACCGATGTGTGGATGTGATGTTCGTGTTGTCACCATGGTAGGAACTGAATACGTGTGAGTCATTTGGTCGCATGTTTCCTGTGGATATGGATTATGTGTGAGCTATTCTCGGCTTTGTATTTAGTATATCCTGCTATGGTTGGCTGATGATTGATATGGACCAATGGTAATATGGGTGAGCTAAGTCTGCCTACATGTTTTCGTAATCGACTAGAACATGTGTGAGCTACTTTTGGGCACATATTTGTCGTAGTTTTTACTTGCCACTTACTGGGCATTAGCTCATGTTTTCATTGTTTTCTTCCCCTCAGGTAGCGGTCAAGTTTCAGGTGCAAGCTAAGCGCCTCCCACTTATAGACATCCTAGCATAATATGTATATAATTTTGAGTGCATCACGAGGATGGTCTAGTAGTGGCAGTGGTTTATGTTTTTAGGATGTTTGAGAAAAATTTATGTTGGGTGTAATTTATTTTGTAATTTAATTTAGAGACTGAATGTAAACTATGTTGGGATGCTAGACTATTGTGGTGGGTGTGTGGTGAGACACACTGGTTGTCACCTTGAGTTTGGATAACATAGAAGTGCAAATTTTCTCCCCTTTTTAGGTATGGTTTATCCAATTTTTAGGGAGATGCTGACGAAATTTTTATAGAAATTTTATAAGGCTATGTTTGACAGTTTCTTATTTTGAAAAATGTTTTAGAAAGTGATTTAATGTCTCGATCAAGGTTGGAGGTGTAATCTAGATCGAGGTGTGACACCTATAATCAAAATGGTAAAATGGACTAAAAACTATACATATAGATATATATAGATAATTATGGGTCGTCTATGTAGGTACTTTTATTTTAACATTTTAAATGCAAAATTTTAAACTCATAAGAAAAAAAATGATTTTTTTATGGAGAAGACATCCTTCCATAGTTCTTTTACGTTTTCACTACTCAAATTTACTTCATTACGTGTTATATTTATATGACTCTTATTTTAACTTATACATCTACATTATGAAACATGTGCAACACACGTAGTTTTAATTAGAAAAAGAAAAACATGACAAAGAGACAAAGAGAAACAAGAAAACCAAAACAAAGAAAATAAGAACAGTCTCAAGAAAATAGGTCCCAAGGAGAAGAACTAGTTTGACTCCTCCTAATAGAAATCTCAAACCACTATGTACAACAAAGAAAAATTTCAAATCACACAAATTGACTAATTACTCCTCACTATAACACCATGGATACAAAGATTACGTTTCCACGAAAGGTGATAAATAACAATACACCAAATGAATGTAATTCATCTTTTATGCGAAATAAAAACTTGTTTCCTTTGCCCTTTGGTGCCTTTAATGAATTACATTAAAAAAAAAAACAACTCGTTCAGATAAATCATTTAGTTCAATTGCCCAATTAACTTCAACCTTCCTACCACAGCGACCCACGCCCCGCATCTTATGAGCCACCAATGTGGTTGCAAGGTTGCAACACACTCCCTCTTTAGTATGCATCGGCTCATGCGACCCACTAGAAACATGTGAGGTTTCTTCTCCTCCAAGCAGTTGCGAAACCCTACAACGTCACAACTCACTAGTTGCGAACAATGACACTTCCATCTAAGAACCTGACTAATGGCGGTTCCCGACGACGCCTCCATATACAAAGAGCGATTTTTTCTTCTTTATTCCAACGACCATGCGCATTCGACAGGTTACAACAAACTTTATTCACTACGACAAAGTTTGGCTCTAACCCACTCCCACATACTTTAGATTTGTGTTTTCCACTCCATAATGGCTTCAAATGTGATATGGGTTTTTTGTACGGATAGCCCTCTTTGGAGGGCCAAACAAAAAATGGCCTAAAATTTTAAAGTGAATGAAAAATGGTCTTCTAATTACGTCAGCACCGTATGAAGTTACCCGTTTGTCCCTAACTTCAGTACGCACGTCCAAGGGCCACTCGCTACACGCTACATATTTACTCGATACACGCTGCTTGTCTACTTGCTAACTCGTTCCACAAGTCAACGAATAAATGGACATTTGACTACTTGAAACACATTACATGCCATGCATGTTACGCGCTCTTTGCTATACACCCTACTCCATTGTGCTCAAATAACGTTTCATTTACTCTTCTCTCTTCAAAGGTTCCTGTGTTATCTTCCTCCTCAATGTCGATTCATCACCTTCTTGCGATTCATACTTCTCGACTTCTCTAGTACTTGCAAAGGGTAATAATCATCCATTCATGCATGTTAGAAGTTGCTCGATACTCAGTCTTAGATTGTGAAAGCTGGTCGATACTCAACCTTAGTTTAAACATTATATTGTTTTCTTTTTCTCTCATTGTGCAGTTCAAAATAGAATCTGCATTTGGGTGAGTTATTTCCTTCATTTTTAGTACGAAAAACTAGGGTTTAAAGTTAACAAACACTGACCATACTGTTACGTTTACTTTCACTGACCTTAGTATCAAACATCCAGCGTCCATGAGAATCGAGTACCATGTTTAGGGTGTTGCATATTGAATGTATCGTCAATCGAGTGTCAAGTGTAGCATGAATTGAGCAGTGTGTAACCCGTGAATCGAGTAGCAAGTATAGTGTGTAACGTGTAGCGGTATAGCGAGTAACGTGCAACGAGGATTTTTCAAAGACAAATTCAATTTTTTTTTTCATTTTGTTTCCTGTGAAGTATGGCTAGGAAATTCAAGATTGATGTCGAGGATTGTTTTCTTGGCCAAGCTACGAGTTTGTCTTCACACATTTCAGTGGCCAATAAGATAGTGAAGGAGAAGCTTACACCCACCCAACTTGTTCTCTTTAGAAAAACCGTATTTGACCGCTTCGTTGATATGGATGTAATATTCAATAGTTTCCTCGTACATTGCATCCTACTGTGGGAAGTGAAAGACAATAGAAGCGATGTCATGATGTTTGACTTGAATGGCACGGTGATAACCTTCACCAAGGATGATTTCTTACTGGTTACGGGGTTGTGGCCGACACCCAATACAGAACAGGCTTCAAGGGTTGAGTGTGAATTGAAAGACACGGTCCTAAGGTAGTACAAGAAGTCTATCACGAAGGATATTCACAATAATGCCCTTAAAGTAGAGTATAAACTAATGGAGTTTGAAAACGAAGTAGACGCTATGAAGTTGACATGTGTCACTATACTAAACTGGCTATGATGGGTAGGGAGAATACGAGAGTCTACGTTGAAATGAGGTTGTTCATGGACGTTGAGAACATGGACTACTTCACTAGTATTAATTGAGAAAATATTCTATGAGATAAGACATTCTCTAGATTGAACGAGGTTTCGTCGAAAAGGCCAATAACTATAAGAAAATGGTCGAGAATAATAAGGATTATAGTATTAAGTATAATCTATCGGAGTTTCCTCATGCATTCCAGGTAAAGCAACAAATTATCTAGTCTGTGTGTTATGTTTATAATATTTTGGTTTCAAACTAAGTCGTTTAACTTGAATGCATTTGTGGACCTACGAGGTCATATTGACTGTGGCTGGAAAGTGTGCGACCCCTCTCAACAATTACATAATTTCTCATTTCTTGAGAGGATAATGTACGTACGTACTCTCTACCCACCAAGACACAACAATGAGACGTGTTTGAGACTGGCGAGGTTTGCAATTACTCATTAAGTATTGAATGATAGTCTATTAAGACATGAATTCATTAATGATTTGTTGATTAATGAAGTTGGTGATCACACCCAAACTAGTGATGTTTGAGAAAAATGAGTTGTATAGAGACACTGCAATCCATGAGAGTGTAGTCTATGGGTCCACCGATGTGTGGATGAGCACGTCAGAGCTGTTCAGTAGTGAAGATGACTGCACTCCTTTTCAGGCTATCGAGGATCGAGAGGAGGCCTCTTTTGACCAAGAGTATGAGTCACGTGAAGACTACACGCATCACAAGAAGTATACACATCAGTGGTGCCTACTTTTTCTCATGAACAAGATACACATCAGTGTAATGGTCAACAACAGGACCATGACATACATCATTCTGATACCCAGACTCGATCGAAACCCACAAGAGTTGGTACTTCACGTGGAGTGTTAACTGACTTGGTTGAAAGAGTCACATCAGTAGAGAGAAAGCTGGGAATGTTCAGTCAGACCTAGAAGCTTTGAAAGCTGACGTGACTGAGATGAAATCCAACTTGCAACACATCGCCGACTTCATCACCAACTTCTATTGAGTTTGTATAACTCATTAGAGTCATATATTATAATGTTTAAGCTCAGTAACTTAATACATTTATTTTTATTTGTAGGGTGATATTGAACCGTACAATGACTTCTAAAACACGGAATGTACCCCTGTCCAATACATCCCTACATCCCAACGAGTCCAATGTACACCTGGTTCTAACGAAAGACATCAACCAGAGTCTAATACACCTCTACATTCCTCCGAGTCCATTGTACCTATACATCCCACCAAGTCTAATTTACCACCAGCTCCCACAACCGAGTCCAATCCTCACCACCACCTTCAACTGAGTCAAATCCTCCACCACCACCTCCCATCGAGTCCACTCTTTCACCATCACCACCTCTACCACCACCACCTCCATCATTACCTCTTCTAGTCGAGTCTACTTTACCCCCACCTCTCCCACTTCCAACTAAATCGCTTCTAACCCTACCTTCGTAGACGCTTGATGCAATGCAAGATTTCACATTCATACATAGTTCGTGTTAAGGTTTTTACGATTATCAATAATCATTAACTATTATGATTTACAGATCATGGATGCATTGTTCTTTTTCACCCAGAGGTTCTTGATTGCTAACCCAGACATTTAAATTCATAAGTTTTCAACAATCCCGTATGGATTGATGGTACATGTGATTCATTCTTTCTTTACTCCTTTGAGAAATCGTTCATTCAATAAACATTGAGGTATGTTTTGTGTGGTTAAAAATTTACCCAAACTCCCCTAAGTCGTACGAACGATTTTCAATATTCATGGGAAAACCAACGAAGAGGCTGCATTGGCAGAGGAAACATACGTATATGGATGGAATTCTTGGTTTGGAAGAAGATCATCAACTGGGGTGGACAAACGTGGACTATATTTACACCTCTATCAGTTATCGTCAACACTTGATGATGTTGGTGATCGACGCCAACCAAGGTCGGATCATCGTATACGACTCGTACCCCTTTTACATATCCATGCGGGATTTAAGTAGGTTCCTAACACCTGCATGTCATACTATTCTCTTGCTGGTGGAAGTTTGTGGTCTACAAGAGAGAAAGCCTGACCTCCAACTTGGCCCATGGATGGTGTATCAGAGCAACATGGGCAACATTTAAGGAAAATCCACATTGGATTGTGGTATATTTTGTTTGACGTTTTTCGAATATTTGTGTACTGGTAATAATCTTTCTACTTTTTAGCAATAACAGATATTAGAATATAAGTTCCAATATGATGCCCAATTGTGGGAGGCTAAATATTTGTAAATGTAATTTCTACTCTAAGATATAATATGATTCGTCTTCAATTTTTGTAAATCGACCTACAACTAATAATATTGATTAACTTGGAATTCTTTGGTGAACATTAGGTACAAGTTTAATATGACGAATATGATTAAGTTTGGATTATTGTGAATGTCTTCATTCAGATCTCTTAATCAACACAGGTTAACATTATAGCGAGGAACAAATATTTACCATCAAGTACCGAGGATATTACAGAAACATTCGTATGATTTTTGCGCGAGGAACATGTAACTGAAGGGATAAGAGTTCTTGCACAACAGAAGATTTAATAGAATCATTGCTCAATTTTAATTGGAGAATTAAAAAATACCAAATTACATTGACAAGCTTACAAAACAGAAACAATTTACTGTAAAAATAATATTAAAGGCTAAGAAATTAAAACTTACTTTCGTTGTCAACTCTGAATTTACAAATCACCAAATGTGAGGCCACCACTACTTGGAACTTTTCTATCCTCTGGGTAGATGAGGTCTGGTTTGTAGAAACTTTTTTGGGATTTAAAAGTTTTTTGAGAGAAAAATGTAACAGAGAAAGAGAGGAAAATTCTTTTGTATACCAATCTCTTCTTTATTCTTCTTATTTTCAAAACACCAAAGATAACTATTTATAAACTCCTTTTCTTGTAGAACAAGAAGTTAAGGAGATCTGTGTGATAACGTAGGTGAATCTCATGTTTCCCACAGTTATTTAACTTCAATCAAATTTAAAAATTAAATTAATAATTAATTAAATCACATTTAATTAGTATTCCATGAATCTCTCTCATAACCTTTAGTTTTTAATTTAATTAAATTAAATCAAATTTAATTAAACTAAACTATTAATTAATTATGCAATTAATTAATTATTAAATTAAATATCTTATATTTAATTTAATTCTGATTTGAATCATATTTAAATATAATATTCTCTCATAACCTTTAGTTTTAATTTAATTAAACTAAACTATTAATTAATTTTATAATTTATTAATTACTAAATTAAATATCTAATATTTAATTTAATTCTTATTTGAATCATATTAAAATATAATATTCTCTCATAACCTATAGTTTAATGTGTATCATACGCCTTTAATTTATAGTTATAATATGAATCTAATTCATATTAAAATAATACTTGAACTAATTCAAATATGTTAATCTCTCATAACCTAATTTTGAATCACATCCAAAATTATATTATAAAGTTTAATTAAGATATAAACTTTATATTATAATGTATCACCATACATTATATTAATTCCCTATGTCAATTTGACCATTTCAAATTATATCCAAGATATATTAACCTCATTATCCTTTACGAGCTAGGAAATGGACCATATGGATCTGCATATCAAAACTACAACGATATGAGATTAATTGGCTAAAGTCATTAACTACATTTATCGATATTTGTTGACTGTGTGTACACTCCACTAAAGACTCACAACTAAAACTCTTCTCACTGTAGATATATTTCTGTGTCCAGAATATAGACCAATAACAGCAAGTTAGTCCTTAACAAATATTTAACACCAGCTGGGTTAAATTACCGTTTTACCCCTAGGTCACTACTTAGTCCTTAAATCCAGTGCTCCTTTAATGAACAACCTTTTTTATGGTCCAACCAATAAAAAGAAATCCCTCTCGTGCCATAGAGAGGGTAAGATTCCTTTGTTCAAGTCTTGGAGACATCATTTAAGGGAACACTCATCTACTTACCCTAAAGTAGAAAAAAAAAGTAAATTTCATATTATGTGATTATGTTTTAAGCTCTTCACGTGGTATTATCTCCAAAATGGTAGGCTTATTGAGTCAACAATCTGGCCACTCTCACCCGTACAAATCAAAGGACAATCCCTCGTGAACAGGAGATCATAATATACTTAGGATTAAAACGAAGTTGCCTAGGTCATCATATTGAAATAGAAATCTAACTAGTCAACGGAGTTATATCTAGTGGTTATTATTTCGTGGTCCAGTCTTATTCAAACTCATTGCATGGAATACCCCCACTCGTGTGTCACCTACACGAACACGTTGGATCATTGTGTTTGTATCATAAATACAAAGTGGGTGGTATCCATAGTGTTACCAGGATAAGGTATCCAACCTTATCCCTATACTCTAGACTCTTTAAGTTGTATCTCAAACATGGATCCCTGTATGTCTCCACATATAGCTCAAGAATCATAAATCAACTTATGATGTTAATTTATTGGTTTTGGGTTAATAAGACAAAAATAATCAAATAATCAATAGCTCTTTATTAATAGCGATGAACAAATTGTATTTATTATCTAAAGGTTTTAGGATATAAAATCCAACAGTATCGTGTAGTGTGTAGCGTGTAATGTGTAATAAGTAAGAAATTGACAATAATTTGGACTTAATAAAAATAACCCACAGCTGTAAAGAGTAACGTGTGTCAAGTAACGAGTAGTGTGTGTCTTTTTTTATTTTCCAATTTTACATACAACCAGTGTGTTCTACATTGTACATGACAGTGGTGGTTGTGTACGTCTTTTGACATTACGAGATATAGTCGTGTTTAAAGGTTCGTTGCACTGTTTTCTATTGTGTCCCGGTTGGCCATAACATCCACACTTCTTAGCATGCGCCCGTTCTTCAGCTGATGGTATACAGTTTACCATTCTTCTACCAACTTTGACAACCCTTTTTGGTGAAAGTATTTTCACTTCGCTAGAACCATCATGCTTCTTCAATTCAGAAACATGACCAACTTGATTTATTGATTTTACATACAAAACGATTAGTGATTTAATGATATACAATCTACTGCACAGAGTGAATGAGTTGATATCGCGTTCCCTAGCTATAGCAATAGCATGTGAAAATGATATCTATAAACACTGAAACTGAACACATGAACATTCTTTGGTGTGGAGATTGAAAATATCGCCTAACCCGTCATCATTAACCTAGAATTTGTAACAATCAATAGGTAACATTGGTACCGTCTCGCCAACTTAAACTCAGTTGATATTAAATGCTCAGCATACTACGAGTGAGTCGATGTACAAGTAGACCAACAGTTTTATTGTTCATAGAATCACGCTTCTAAGAGACTTCAATGTGTTCCAACAGATTGTTTTGGGTAGTTTTCTAACTTCCTTATTAATCGAGTTGAAACATTCAACGTCATTGTTGGTCATGTTGTCGTAGCTCTTGCATATTGATAACACCTTGCCCAACGTTCAACGTCGATATCTTTCAAATACCGTGCGAGCGAACCATTACCGTGGGAGTGCTCCCAATGTCTTTTGAATTTCAATTCTTGAAATGCCCTAGATGCATCATGGAATGGTCTTCTAACTATGTCGTCCTTGAAGTACAAATCGCTTGGTATGATGTAGGAAATACGACCTCGATGGAATTCAATATGGATTGACATTGGACTGAAGCAAAAAAAAGATGAGAACATTCGCCAATTGCGGATTTCAAAGTAGACATGAACCACGTCCAAAAATCGTTGGTCTCACTATCAACTATGACGTATACCAATGGATACAAACTATTGTTGCCATCCATAGCCACACTGACCAACATGATTCCTCCATACTTATCCTTCAAATGAGTACCATCCACAATAATAACGGAACGACAAGAACTAAATTCTCGCAAGCTCGGACTTAATCCCATAAACACGTACTTGAAGTATTCATTGTCCTCAAGCTTAATCTCAAATACAATCACGAGATTTTCTATCTTTAGAGCTTCTCCGTAAGCATGCAACAATGCATATGATTCCTCAGAATATGTCAAACTCTTTCGTTCCAGTTGCACGAACAACCCATTTGCAAGAATGATGGATACATTGCACACTGTACAAGTCTTTGTTAGATTTTCGAACTCACAACTCAAAGTTGTTCTTAATAGCCAACAACAATAGTCTTCAGTGCAAGTCCCTATTCTTTCTTGTTAGATTTTCTCAACACTTACATATATATGAGGTCTACTATGGTTATATTCGTCAAGTTGGACGTCATCATCATCCTCTATTAATACAATACGAGCATCGAAATCCAACTTGTATTTAACCCACATAACTATATTGTATTTGGATGCATTGCACTTAGTCACTTTGTATATCAGTTCTCTCAATGCAGTATATCTGATTGTAGTAGAAACTTGGACACCTTTCAAGCGACCTTGATTGTTGCATTGTTTCTCCTCGTCTCATGTACCGTCAAATTGTATGAATATATGCTTCTTTTCCATCCTACAATACAAACATAATAAATCAGCTAAACTATTCTACCATACAAACATTTAACCATTGTGTAAAATACACGTTACACACTACTCGATGTACACTACACTTTGCATGCTACTCGATACATGCTTCACGATGCAAGATACTCGATGCATGTTGAATATTGCTCGATTATATCTATAACCCTCAGCTTACATGACATGTAAAACATACAAGGACTATGTGCTTACCATGTAACCCCTACTGGGCCATAAATGCAAAACACATTTGCTCATATATGCACTCATTGAATATATTCGACCAGCCCATACTTAAACTGATTATTGTAGAACCTAGCAAGTATTCCAAACTAGAGTATGAGTGCAACTTATGTGATTGAGTTGAATAACATCCTACAAAACGTTGTCTTTAAAGGATACCTGTTGTGATATGATATGAGTTTCGTTTTCTTCTTCATTGAATTTTTTATAGGTGAGAAATTTTTTTTTTTTTGGAGTGTTTGATAATCCAAAAACGTGGTTTATTATGCAAAATGACTTTTCATTAATTTGATAAGACCAGATGTACCTGTTATCAGGAATTTATCCTAAATTGCGGCTGTATGTCTACTCACCACAACGGGCTTCAAGAAATCGAGTAGCATGTATAGCGAGGAGCATGTAACGTGTATGACCTGTAATGTGTACCAAGTAGTCAAATGCCCATTTATTCGTTGACTTGTGAAACGAGTTAGCGAGTAGACGAGCAACGTGTATCGAGTAAACGTGTAGGTGTAGCAAGTGGTCCTTGGATGCACATACTGAAGTTAGGGGCAAATGGGTAACTTCGTACGGTGCTGACGTAATCAAAAGACCATTTTTCGTTTACTTTAAAATTTTGGGTCATTTTTCATTTGGGCCCCTGAAAAGGGACAATCCGTACAAAAAATCCATGTGATATCCTTAAATTTCAGATAGTCTCTTATTTATTTGACTCAAATTATTTGGATTTGTACCCTAAATTTTAGATATTTAAATTGATTATTTTGAAAAGATAATTCATTTTAAATTAAGTGTTGATGAAAGATATATATTTAATTCAATTAGTGGAAAAGAGAAATTATTGTAAATGAACAAAATGGTGAAAATATTTATAAAATATAGCAAAATTTGTTATTTTATTAATGCACTTATAAACACTTATAGAAGTCTATTAGTGACTTGCAGTGTCCATCATTGATAGAATGTAAATTTTTTTTTGTTATAGTTTGTAAATATTTTGGTTTCTTTTGCCATATTTGAAAATGCTTTAGTGGAAATTGAATTTATTTTTTAAGGGTGGGAGTTTGGAATTTTATTTTTATGAAAAAATCTAATAAGGAGAAGGAAAAAGTATATATATACATATACAAGTAAACCTTGGAAAGGTGTTAAGAAATAAAAGAAAAAAAGGTACTAAAACATAGTACAACAATAATTAATCAAATAAAAAATATGTTTGACTGTTACTGTACGCTAAACTAATAACATACAATTTCTTTAAAACATTTAAGTCCTAGAATCCCTTGATATTTCTATTATTCTTATTAAAGTCAATATACATTACTAAAATGTGCATGTTATATATTTATTTATTGGCGGCGAAGAAGAGAGAGGAGAAAAAACAAGAAAGTTAGAGAAGTAAGACAACATTAACGGATTGTGCTATGTAACGAAAAGTGTGTTTTAGTATGTTGGAGAAATTTTTAATTTATAATTTTGTGAAATTTTGTACAATTTTATGTTTTAACTCAAAGTATTGACGAGAAAATTGACGTTTAAGGTGTGAGAGTATTTAAGAACATTTTTTTCAAACTTTTAAATAATTTAAGAATATTTAAAAATTTTTTTAACGATTTTTATAAATAAAAAGAAAAAACTAACCGTAATTTTAAGTCATTTTTGAAACTTGGAGGGTTGGAGGATTTGTTTGACACAACTTCAACGTTCACTGGCATTATTGACAATTTAACCAAAAAAAAAAAAAGAAAAAAAAAAAAGAAAAGAAAAAGAAAAAAAAGAAAAAAAATCCTTTTAATCTTTCTTCTTCCTTTCGCGAGCGCTGCGCCCCTCGTATTCGCAAGCGCGCAGCCGGCCACTGCCCCTCGACGTCTCCATCCAAGCGGCGATCCTCAGCCGTAAGCCACGCCGTTTTGGTCGGGTTCAGCTGCAGGTTAGTTGCGCCCTTCTCCTCTCTCACTCACGCTGCACCCCGCCGCCAGTATCCGTCGCGCCGCCGTCTGCGGGTCGCGTGCTGCCGTGGGTTGTCACCGGAATCTCCGTATTTGCGTTTTGTTGGTGGTAAGGTTTTGTGGGTTTTTGTTGAGTTTTACCCACTAATCAATAAGCTGTGTTAATTTGAGTTACTCATGGCATTGGTTCCTAGGGTTGAGTTCTAAGAGAACGGGAGTGGGCTGTCCAGCGGGTTCCTTGTGTTTTCTGCGACTCTTTGGGTAAGTGTTAGGGACTTTTTGAAGTGGATCTTGGAATTGTTCACGGCAAGGACAGATAGCAATTAAACGCCGTGCTTCTTAGATTTTTAAAATATGGCATGTTGTGTCTGTGTCGTGTTGTATTCATGTCCGTGCTTCTTAGGTGACTGTTAACTTTCTTAACAAGCTGTGTACATCCCATGTGTTATGTTTTGGTGTCCTTCGGGATCACCACCTACGATTATGTTTTAGTGACTTTTCGGGAATCATAACTTGTCGAGGATCACGCCTTCGGGTTTGCTCTTATGTCTATATTTACAACTATGTTGGGATGCACACATTTTCGTTAGGAAGGCTAACAGAGACACTTAGTGGGCTCAATAGTGGGTCACCTACTAAGCATTTTTATACCCGACCTTTTCTCTTCATTTTTTTTAGGTAAAGGCAAGAACAAACCGGCAAATGACAAGAATAATATGTTATTGAGCCTTTGGAGGTTTTGACATCGCTTTCAAACATATCTTCTAAATATTTAAGTTTTGTTTTAGGTGTCAACTTTTAAATTATTTGATTGTTTATTTCAATTATTTATTTAAACTTCGAGTTAGGGGTACCCGAACAGTGTTTTATTGATTTTATTCATATAGAACTTTATTTAATGAAATAGTTTTATTTCTTTTTCTTAAATTTCACTAGAAATATATTTTACATTTATGCATGCATGTAGTAGCATCCTTGGAACATGTTAGAAACTCGGGTCATTACATCAAAGGTTTAAGCCTATTCAAACACCGGTAGAGAGCAAGTTGTCATATTGTTTTGTCGCGTTCAGTAGGTAATAGCTTGCTTTAGTTCCTTTCATACGATTTTGTGTTGTGAATTTGTCTCTTAAACCTTGGATACACTTGATTGTTTAGGACTGATTTGGATTTTTGAATTAAGGTTGAATTCGGAGTTTTTGAATTAAAGTTTAAGGTTATTTAGGTCAAGCACATTCCTTCTGAACACCTTTTTAGCTTCAGCTAAGGTTTTCAACGAAATTATATTCTTAGAATCTATTGTTTTAGGGGCATATCCAATAGTTTAGTAGCTGTTTAGGACATCTAGTAAGTAGAATTCTACTTGCCGAATTTGTTTGTTATGTGTTAGCATGCTCATATTTTACTTATTTCAGTATAGTATGTAACATCTATATTTTTTTGAATCCTATTGCTTTATGATGAGTTTTGAGCTGAATGTGTTGCTGTGATTTTGGATGTTAAATCATGGTGAGTTGTTAAGTTACATGTGCATTGTGGTGATGAACATACTGATCTGTTGACTTTGTTCGGAAAAGTATAACTTCTTTTAAGTTGTGACCAAGTGTGTTGTTTAAATGTGATAATAAAGTATAGTCTAAGTCTAGAAGGCATGTTTAGGTTATGCTTGCCAGCCTATTTAGTGTTAGTTTGGGGTATGGGTATTTGTTAGGCCCCCAATCATCCACATGTACCAGAGAAAGGGCAATATAGGAAAAATGGGGACTATTTGTACGGAAGGGAATGTTGGCACAAAAAGAAATGGTTGCTTGAGTGGGGACCATCTGTGAGGGGTTTATGAGGGGTTTTGGAAATCACTTGGAGGTGCCATTTGGAGGTGTGATCATTTTGGGAGCTCTTGAGGCTTTTGGAGAGGGAGGCAGCTCTCGAATTCTGCCCTATCTTCTTTTTATGTTTTTCTTCCTTCTTGTTCTTAGTCTTGTGCTGAGTTCTTGCTTTATATGAGTATTTGAGATTATCTTGTAGTCGTTGGACATTTTGCATTGAATATCATCATCTGAAGTGATTGTTACTGTTTAGAGTTCTTGTTGGGTATTTTTATGAATGCAGGGAAGTTGATACCTAACAGTATTCTGATTGTGCTTGCAAATCGTATGGTTGCTTTGCTATATATCCCACACCTTGTCCTCAAGGAGTGTTTGAAGGGCGAGATAATGTGAGGGTACTAATAGTGGTATTTTTGGAACAGTAGTAGAGTAAGGGTGTAATGGTAATTAGATAGAGGTAGTTTCGTTATAAATAGGAGTGAGGTTTTGTAGGAAGGGAGGTCATATTTTGGTAGGTTAGTCCATGGCGAGTTGATTGTGGGAGAAAGACAACCATCTCAAAATGCTATTAATATACATTATTATTTCTTCATTGATGCTGCAATGCTATCTTTTGTGTTTTTCATATATTTTTCTGTGTTTGGATACCTAACACTTAGTTTACACTTTGAGGTCCTAATATCTGCCTACTTTGTGATCTAAGTGCAGAACTTTTCGATTTGAGTGTCGGTGAGGAAATTCCATCTTTTGATTCAAGTAATCAGAAAACTCACAAGTTGTTGTTATGGGCAAACCAGTCTCTCAGTAAGGCTGTATGCTTTGAGTTATCTTCTCTTATGTGTAGCTTCTTATTTCGTTTTCATCAATCCTAAGTTTACTTGTCCGTTGTCCATGAAGGTTGGATGCAAAATCTAAAGCTGAACGCAAATTTGAGAAGAAGGTCCAGTTTTATGAGAGTGAGTTTGGATTTCTAACATTAACTGGATGGTGTTCGTTCCATAAGTTGCTTCACCGTCTTTGTTTCAGAAAACAAACTTTTCATTTTATTGACTCTTATCTGATTTGAAATAGCTTGAGCTTCTCTTGTGAAGAAACATTGTTTGAATACAGAAATATAGATTAACAAATGACAAAACATATTGATAGCATTCTGCTAATAGGATGCAAATTGCAAAAATGCAGACCAAAATTGGCCACCTAGTGCAGGCTATGAAACGAATACAAGCCTAATTTTACTTCAGTTGTCAGTTTTCATCCTACAACTTGTTTAGTACTTTTGCAAAGCAAATATCAATATGTTTTCAGTTGATTTTTGATTTTCGAATAAATGGAATGTTGCCTTTCAGAATTGCAAATCAAGTTATATTTCGATACCATTTTGTTGTTTAGGATTTTCAATTTAACGCTTGGGATGTTTATTTTCATTTTTGAGCGTTGTTTGTGGTATCATAAACAATTAAATGTTAAATCTGGCTACGTGCAGGAGTTGGAGAAACTATTGCTACCTTGAATGCTCAAAAGACTATTACTAAGGTAAAATTATTCATTCTATTACTTTGCGGCTCTATATTTCTTCACTAGTTATGGCCATTCAGTTTTCTTCTTATTTCTTTTTCATTTTTGTTTTTTTAGATAAGAAACATTTCATTGAAAAAATAAAATTGGAGAAACCCCAAACACCTATAGGTGATTAGAAACAGTTTGCCCATTAGAAACTAGGAAGGAAAGACTGTAGTCTTTGTAGAGGTGCCCACATTTGAATAAAGCAATTGATAATACATTATCGAAAAAAGCTGAAAAAGAGGAAGCGAAGTCCTTGAAAATGCGCTTGTTTCTCTCTTCCCATAATAAACACCAAAAGTAGGCTCAGACAATAGCATCCAAGTACTTCTTTTGCAGCCACGAAAAGGGTGTCCAACCAAAAGCACTTCCATAATGCCTTTAATATTGAATGGAATAGTAACAGCCCACCCAAAAACTAAAATATTTTTCCAAACTGACTAGAAAAGGAACGGTGCACAATTAGATGAGCATGGGATTCCTCATGATCACGGCACATAACACACCAAGCTGGAGAAAGATGCATATAAGGCATTCGGCGTTGTAGACGGTCAGCCGTATTTATGGCATTATGACTAGGCTCCCATAAGAATATTTTAATTTTCTTTGGGTAGTGATCCGACCAGATAATGAATATAGATCCTTGTCATGAATCTGTGGGCAGTTTGTTAAATCTTCAATGAGAGATTTTACTTAAAAATTGGATTAGGGATCTATAGAGATTTAGGAATTTGGCACCATACGGAACCAAACTGTAGCCAAATTAGATGACAGGGAGCCCCATTCCTTTTTGTCATTGGTGGCTTTTAATACTCTTCCATTTTTATTATGTGAATAGTTCTCAAACAATCTTTTGTTTCTCCTTTTTATCTTTTAAACTGACTGTAGCTATAATTTTCTTGAAATTTAACATACGTTGATAAGCACAATCAACCTCATGTATCCGTTCTAGTTGGTGTCATCTAATACTACCTTGTGTCAAATTTAGGCCAAGTTTTTTTTTTTTTTTTTTTACTGAACGGTGCAAGGTCATAAATTAATCATGGAACCACATGATCACCGATGCGAGTCTCTCAACTTTATGCTCTTTATATATATTATAGATAAAACCAATATGATACTAATAATTGTAGTTAGCCTAGTGGTAGCATGCATGAGTCCTAGGTTTAGATCTCATGCATTTATTTTTAATTTTTCTTTCCTTGATATAAATCCCCCATCAATAAAGTTTATGGATCCGCCACTACACATGAACATAGCTACAAGGGTTATTGTTATACCCTGAAATATTCCTCCTCTACTATGATAAATTTGTCGTGAAGTGCTTCAATCTTTATACTTTACTTTTAAATTTTAACATTTGAAAATAATCGTTTTAGTTACTACTATTATTGCTGCTTCAATATTATGAAGCAATTGTCAATAACGAGGAAATTAGGAGTTAACTGTAGTTAGAATAGTAGCATTTTGATTTGGAAGTGTGATTGGTTCAGTGTTCTAATTCCTTGTATAAAGTATTCTTGTACATGTTGCATACCCCCCCACCCCCACAGGCACACGCACACACACAAAGAGTAAAGAAAGAAAAAAAAGAAGCGGAGAGAGAGAGAATAATTGATGCATTTTTTGTCACTATGCTTTCATTTTGCTCTTTTAGTATTATGCTAAAGTTGAATATATGTAACAGAAGAAAAACCATCGAAGACGTAAAAGGGACTTGAAGGCTTTTGATCTTTCTACACTTTCAGAGTTTCTTCCTGGATTGGAGGTGTCAAAACAAAAACCTTCCACAGCCGAGTTAAAACTAAATTGCAAGTCTAGGCTAAAATTCATGTAAGTTGCTTGTTGGCATTATTTGACATGTTTTACAATTTATCCTTATTTATGCATTGTTGTAATGATGGTTCATTTTATCAGATTGAAGGAGAGAAAGCAAATGGGTACTGTTCTTAATCACCCTGTATTTCAGGCAGACCCATTGAGAGCTGTTCAGCTACATTTAGAGGGCACACAACCAATTGAGGAACCGAAGAAAAAGAAGACGAATAAAAATGGGAGCAAGAAAAGGAAAGAGAAGAAGTCGAAAGCCTTGGCAAGACCTTCATCTATGGAGATGTGACTAATCTCTCACTAGCATTCTTTTGCCATCTAAGGCTCTTAGTATATTGTTTCATGCTCATTTTGATATGTGAAATTAACTTGTTCATTATCATGAACAAGTTGATCTCGCTTGAGCTTTGAATTTTCTCCTGGAATCGGATTCCGGTAGGGGATTCTTGTTTTTTAATGCATAGGCAATCCATCCTGATTCTGTTTGTTTATAGATGGAGCAGCTCCTCTGGAAACATTGTCTTATATTTTAACATTATCTTTGACTGGAATAATGGTCTATTTCTTCTTTTTTAAAAATCCAAAAAAAAAAAAGAAAAAGAAAAAGAAAAAAGAACTGGAGTATAATGCTTGCTAAAGACTTCATTATCAATGCCAACTTACAATGTTTGGCAACAATAAGTTTAAATTTAAGCTCATTATTAAAGAGAATTCAATGGCAAACAAGCTGCCAAACACCAACTCCTGGAATTGCAGTATTTGTGACAATATCTTATGTAGAGAAATAGACGAGTTATTTCTTGTAATTACCACATAATTTATTTATTGCCATCATAGTTTGTTGGATACATCAATGAAAAAAATGCTTTTAGTCATATTGAAATTAAGCTCCTTTCCGGAATGTGCATTGCTATAGTGATCAACAATCCGAAGGTCTAATGTACAAATCCTTCATCCTCTGTCAAACTATAAAAAAAAAAAAAAAAAAAGGGGAATTGGGTGGTAAGATTTGTAAGTTGGTATTCCCATTTCCTTCAATAATTATGATTACATAGCTAATTATCACCCAATTCCAGTAGTAATTGGTATGAGTTTTTAATATCATTCATCTTATAAATTTTTACATAGCTACTACCACACCAACTTATACCCATTATTTTTCCAACAAATAAATAATATTTTTTTTTAAATTTTAAATAATTTAACATTTCTATCTCTAAACTTTTGAACAAGTCACAATTTTGATTTTAAATTTTAGCCGACAACGAGATAGGCCTAATACATATAAATTTGGAACAACTTAGACCTTAAACTTTGAGAAGAAATAAATTAGTTCTTATTGTCACGTAGTTGCTAATTTCATGTAATTAGGCATGTGACACTAAGGTCTCTTTGCTATCAAAAGAGCGTCAAAGTAAGCAAAGTAAGCATGCCTTTAGAGGCTTTAGACTTGCTAGGGTACAGAGAAGTTTGTGAGAGTAAGACAGTAGGCAAAGTGAGTAGGAGAGTTACAAAATGAGCCCTTGGGCTATTTATAGACAAGCCTAACTAACATAGGGGCCTTTAACTGCCTTTAGGGAGTGATGGCCATTTTAGAACCTATCAAATGATTCTACAAGCATTCTAGCATCTTATGCCTCTTGACCGTCATCGTATGTCTGGACCTTGTCCAGCACTGTCCAACACACTCTAGTATGTTCTAGAGTCTTCTAGCCTTGTATAGGGCCTTCACGAGCATTTTGGAACCACCAAGCATCATTTTGGAGCTATATGGGTTTGTCTAGAGCCTTCTAGACACACCAAGGATGGGGGTGGCTGCTGGACTTGTCGCACACATTCTAGAAGCTTCTAAAGTTTTTGCGTGTTTTTTGGAGTCATCTAGACAAAGGGTATCTGAGGGATCTTGCGCATTGTTAGGGGCCCACGCGCGTAGCGCACATCATTAGTCACAAGCGCACATGGTTGTGTTGTGCACGCATGTGTGCGGCTGCATGGTCGTGTGCATGCCTGGGCACTTCGCCACGCTATTCGCTGTGTTAGGCATGCGGTGGCACAAGTGCGCACATGGGTTGCTCCTGGTGCCTTGTTTTGTGGGGCCTGATTGGACATAATCAAGTATGCTCTCGGTTTTCTAAGGCACCAAATTTTACCCTTACCTCCATTTATGCATTGTGTGAGTCAAGGTGTTTACGAAGCTCAGCCTTAAATTGTCCCACGTTTGGATGGCATTTTGCCTCTATTTCGGCTTAATGTGTTTGCAACTTCACCATAATTGAGTGACATCTCTCAAATATGTTGGGGTATTGCTTATTCGAGCCCATCTTCGAGCACTTTAAGAGCTCAAAGTAATTCTCAACGGCTGTGGCATTCCTCGTGCTATAAGCGTCAGGCTTAAGCACCTTGATAGCAAAGGTGCCTTGCACAATAGTTTGGCCACTGATTGATGCACCACCACCAGTGGCATGTTGTGAGTGACATTCACCTCAAATTGCGTCTGTTTTGGCACTAAGGTCATTTGTTTTAAAGTGGAGTTCACGCAACTCACCTTCAACAAATGTTCTTCAGTTAACCACGATTGTTGTTAGCTCGTCAACTCCCTTCTAAACGTTTGTCCAAGGTATTCGAATAGTTCACTGGCTGCAGTAGTGATTTTGGGATTCTCTTGGACCAACTGATGTCAAACTAGATGAAGCGGCTTGATTAATCTTACAAAATGGGGTGAAGTTATGTGGGATACCTAAAAACATCATTAGCAATTGTGACGCCCGCTTTACGAGCAAGCTTTGGCAAGAGTTGTTCAAACTAGTGGGGACCGACTTGAGTTTTTCCACAAGCTTCCTGCCTCAAAGCGATGGCCAAACGTAAAGATTAAATGTCTTGTTGGAATCCTACTTGAGGCACTATGTCAGTGCCGATCAAAAGAATTGGGCAAGCCTCCTTGACAATTTCCAATTCTCACATAACCTACAATAAAGTGAGTCCTTGGGCACCCTTTTGGATGGTGATGAAATGCCAACCAAATACACCCATTGCCTTGTTTGCTTATCATGAAGGCCCTAACCCTTCCGCATATAAATTTTCCAAAGAGTGGCAAGAGGAAAAGACATTACAAAGACATGCTTTGAAAATGCAGGCAGACGAATGAAGAAAGAGAAGACCGAAGGACTACCGTGGGTGACAAAGTAATGATAAAATTCCTACCAAACCAGTTCAAGTCACTTCGAAAGGTACACCAAGGCTTAGTCCAAAGATACGAAGGCCTATTTCTTATCACGGAACAAATGGAAAGAGCGACATATCGTCTAGGTTTGCCACAAAAGCTCAATATTTATAATGTCATGCTTTCATGTGAGCATGCTAAAGCCTTTTCATGAAGATATAGAAGATCCAGTCGGAGTGAGTCCTCTCAAGCTCCATCTGCCTTAGCAATAGAATTCAATAAAAAGGTCAAAGAAATTTTGGTTGAACGAAAAGTAAGGTGGAGGTCTGTTTCCAACTACATGGAAGCTTAGTTATATAGGAAGATTCACCTAAAAAGCGTGCCAAGTTGGAAATGTGAAGACTTACTTTGACAACTCTTAGACAAAATTGAATAATTCAATCAAAGCGCAACGAAGACGTTGCAAGATTGAGTTGGGGAAGGTGTCTTGCCCCAAAATAAGCCCCACAATAGTAAAAACATTTTTACAAATGAAACTCCCTAGCATAGCCAAGGAGGAATCCAATCATGCCCTGGCAAAGTCCAAAGGTATTAAGAGCAACCCATGTGCATGCTCGTGCCATCGCACACCCTGCACAACCAAGGGCATGGCCAAGTGCGTGGGCATGCAGAGACACACACAACACGACCATGTGCTTGCGCGAGTATGTTAGGCAGACAGACTATGGCCGGATGATGAGCGTGCCTCTGACCATGCGTGAGTTCCCTCGAATTATCCTTGTTTAGAGACTCCAAAAAACACGCGGAGACTAGAAACTTTTGGAATGTGTGCGACAAGTCCAACAACCATGCCCATGTTCTATGCGTGTCTGGAAGGCCCTAGAGGCCCCCACAGCTCCAGTCGGTGTTTGGTGGTTCCAGAATGCTCTAAACAAGGCTAGAAGACTCTAGAACATACTAGAGTGTGTTGGGCAAGGCCTAGGTCTACGATGGCGGTCAAGAAGCAATAGACACTAAAATGTCCAGTGGCGTCTAGAAAGTTCTGTTGTAAGTTAGAATGTTTGTAGAGTCATTTGGTAGGTTCTAGAATGGCCATCACTAGCCGCCTAAGGGTGGTTAAAGGCCCCTATTTCAGTTAGGCTTGTCTATAAATAGTTCAAAGAGGCTCGTTTATAACCATCCACGTGAAGCATTGATAAAGCTCACTCAACCATTCTCTCAAACTCTTTTACTCACTCTGGCTACTCTCTCTCTTACTCTCACAAGCTCCTTTTTACCTCTAAAGACTTACTTTGGTGCTCTTTTGATAGCAATAATACCTTAGTGTTGCACATCTAGTTGAGCAACTACATGACACTATGCTTTAAATTGTAACAATTATAGTCCCTATCATGAAAATTGTATCAATTTTACTAAGTAACCATTTAAATTCCGAACCCTTTGGCTCACACAGTAAGAAGTTGATAATGTATAAAATCAATGTTTTTTAGTAGTGAGACCCACTAGTTTCTTGGGTCTAGGAGTGCAATTTACAAGTCTTACTTCTCAACTCCTACTTCACCCTAAATTGTTAGCTATTAAAGTTGGAGTCTTAATCCACAAATTTAAAAGTAATGAAAATAAATGGAGAAATTGTCAAAAATGGCACACTTGAGTTTTCTGTCTGATAAACTAGCACCTTTTTTTAAAAATATTTTAAACAAATTTTCTAGGTCCATCTTGGGCAAGATCGACCATTGAGATTTGGTTAAAAATTAACTTTTTCCAACTTATTGACTATTTTGTGCCTTCATTCATCTCGATAGAGATTACACTGAGTTTTTATTAATTTTTTCTAGGAGTTTTTTCAAATATAGAAAAAACATAAAAAAAAATCACTAAAAGACAATAATTAATGCACTTGTGAAAAAACTAATTAGGATCTTGCAGTAGTAATTACACTGATATCAATATAGATGCAATTGGACAACTACTCAAAATAAAGAGCATAGACACAAGAACGTTGTTAACCCAGTTCAGCAACTAGCCTACGTCTGGGGGGTTTTCACCCTGATGAGATCTTTA
>JBBPDJ010000023.1:19579566-19596395 GCA_037974625.1 Cucumis cinereus
TTATAAATCGAATACTCTGTATTTCATTGTGCTTACTAAAATAGTATCACTATATACATTTACAATGTATTGTAATTATCTAACCTCTTTGGTCTCTTCTGTTTTTGGAGTTCTTCCTCTTGTACTTCTTGTATTCCTTTGCTTTTCTTTTTCTTCATTATCTCTTCTTTTTTATCCTTGTAAGTATGAAAATTTATGTTAGTAGATAAATTCCATTTACTTATAATATATACACATTTAGTTATTATAAAATTTCATTCTCACCTTTTTTACTTCTGGAACTTTTTTTGTCTTCTGTTTCTCGCTATTAGATGTCTCTTCATCCGGTGAGTCATCTTCTTTTTCTGTGTTTGTCGAAGATACTTCCTTATCTTCTTCTTCTTTATAATCAGTATCCTTTTTTTCATCTTGTTCAATAATAGGTTCTTCTTCAGCAATGTTCTGTAAATTTGTACAAGTCATTTTAGTTACATGTTTATAGTTAAGTCTTATCGTATACATTGTATTTTACAAATTTAAGACATCCAACCTTATCTTCTGGACTTGATTTTCTTTTTTCTTCTTCCTGCACTTCCTTGTTTATTTTTAAACGTTTTCTACTAACCTGCAAATTTAGGTGGTATATTCTATACATCAGTTACATGACAGTAAATAATTGATAATTTGACCAAGGGCAAGTATGCATTACCAAGCTTTTGATTTTAACTTTTTTTGGTTGATCGCTCTGTTCTTTCACATCTTCTTCCTTCCTTTTTTTCGATGTACTTGTAGCACGTGTTGAAGTTCCAGCCATTGTTTCTTTCTGCTGTCAATGTGTTGTTAGCTTTTTGTTTTCAGAATTGTACAGATTATAATTTACATAAGTATACCTCGTCTTCGAGGTCGATAAATGTTGAATTACTATCGTCCTGCTTTTTTGACCCACTTAATCCGGCAGCTATCAATAGTTCACCGACTCTTGTTCTTCCTTCACTCTTTTTTTCATATCTTTAGTTTTTATCTATATTTATTAGAAAAAAATGTAGCTAAATATTGTTTATTAATGGTTGTTGAAGATACCTAAAATATAAGGAAATAATCGATTTCATTATTCACCATGTCTTTCTAACTAACAAAGATACAGTTTCATTTTAAATTAAATTCATAAAATTTATGTTTCGTATCTTTTTCCTAAGATATCTTAACAAAAAAAAAAAACATAATAAGCGAGTTTTATAGATCGTCCGATGAATAAGTGCATGCGTTTGGGTTAAAAGCATAAGAGTAGTACTTTAACAGAGAAGAAAAAGAACCTATTTTAAAATCAGAGGAATGCAGTTGAGCAACAACCAAATCTTGCGTTGAAAATTTGTCGCAGACGTTAGAAATTTTGTCGCAGACGTTAGAAATTACTGATGAAGAAAGCTTCGTCTGAACGAAGGGTCGGATCACAGTCGACTGAACAAAGGGCCGGAACACAGATGCCGCTTTTAGGTTTGGAATAAAAGATGAAGTTGAAGACAGTACCAGTAGAGGTGAAGAGGTATATGAGGAAGGAGAGTACGTTTGGGAGATGAAGAGGTGAAGTGTGCAAGTTTGCATTTTGAATTGCGCTGAGAAGCGTGATACTTCAGATGTTGGAGAGAGAACCTGAAAGTAATCATCATTACAATTAATGTGATTTGATGAGTTTGTAAGGTATTTAATTATTTTTAATTATAGATTATTTGAAATGTTTGTGTTAATTTATATTTCGTTTTTTAATTCTTTAAAGCTTTGCTATTTTTTTAATTAAGTTTTATTTTTGACATTTTTCAAAATGATAATTAAAAATTTGCTATTTATCTTATCGCCCCAAATATAAACTTGATTTTGAGTTAATAATATTTGGGTCTAGCCCAAATAAAAGCCCAATTTGTAGAAGTAATTACTAAATTATTCTAGAGAAATTAATTGTATGAAATATTTAGAAGTATCTAGAAAATAGGAGAAAGTAGTGTAATTGTAAGGAATATTCCAGAGAAGTATTTGTAACCTTTAGATGAAAAATGTGTTGGCAAAATCCTAACCATACATTTAGGGTTGTCAACTAGCATATATAGGAGTGATGTTTTACCATTTGTATCAAGCAAATAACTAAATTAATTAAAAAATTAGAAGTGTCTAATAACATAAGTAGTCTCTTTTCCTTAATCATCTCCTCCAAATTTCCTTCAACCTCCAAAATTTCTTTCCAACAAATCTATCAGGAAACATTCCCACAGGCACTTAGCTTTAAAGCTTCCAAAATGCTTCTTACAAAGGCAACCCTTATCTTTGTGCAGAACCATTGAAAAAATGCTTTGATGAAATCCCTCCAGAGCCAAATAATAATGATCATGTTGATAATGAAGATGAAAATGAAAATGAAAGCAGTTGTTGGTCGGTAGTGAGAGAATTTGTAATGAGCATGCCATTTGGATATATTGTGGGGGGTTTTTGGGAATATTTGGTAGTTTGATACTCCATAGGAGATGGAGACATGTCTAGTTCAATTTTCTAAGGTATACAATCCAATAAAATCAGGTAAATAAGATCCCGTTTGGTTTGTGATCCGAAAATTATTTTGGAAAACAAAGAATTTTATGAAAAAAAAATTCTTATTTTTCATTGTATTCGAAAACACGTTTGGTTCCAATTTAAAATTTTGAAATTCAGATTCAAAATTCAAAATTTGTGTTTGGTTGTGAACTTGAAAACGTAATAGTATATCTTATGTTCACAATTTCTGAAAACAAAATCTAAAAAAAAAAAAACGACAATTTATTGTTTTCGAAATGTGCTATTTTGAGTGTTGTTTTTAGAAGTTGTTTTGAAAAACATGTATACCAAACACGTTTTTCTTATCATTTTCTTTGTATTTTTTGTTTTTAAAAACATAAAAACGAAAATGAATCACGAACCAAACGGGGCCAATTTTTCCATTCTTTATTATTAAAGCCATAATTTTCCCCTTAAAATGAAAAGATATCAAAATGGATGTTGCTTAATTAGTATTTGAATGATTTTCTTTTTGTTTTTGTCTTATGTAGATACAGTATTTTGTCCAACATATTTATATTTATTTATTATTTTTTTATTAATGTATATTCCCAATTTTTCTCTTCTCTTACTTTAATTTTTCCTTAACAAAAAATAAAAGAAAACTAAAAATTAATTTGAATTAAAAATCATTTTCTTGAAAAATATTTTAAAAAAATAAGTA
Source organism: Cucumis cinereus (assembly GCA_037974625.1). NCBI lineage: Eukaryota > Viridiplantae > Streptophyta > Magnoliopsida > Cucurbitales > Cucurbitaceae > Cucumis > Cucumis cinereus. The sequence continues at coordinate 19,582,790 of JBBPDJ010000023.1, forward strand.
ATTTCTCCATTTTCTTATTTTCTCCACATTCTCACATATTTCTCCAACCCTCTTTCCACTCAATTTCTCTCCAGTATCTCCCCATTCTCATTTTTCTCTCCACTCCTTTCCTCCTTAATGTCACTCATGTTCCCCTTCCTCGTTGATAACAATTTTTTTTTTAGTCATTTCTATTCCATTGTGACAAAAAGAAAAGATCTCTATTTTTTTTTCACGACTTCTCTCCTCAATCTCACTTTCACGTTACCTAGGAAGATAAAGAAGAAATCTTTTTTTCCTACAGATGTAAACTCAAAGTAAACTCAAAGCGAGAGAAGTAAATAAAATTACAGGAGAATCATGTCAAATTAAGATATTTCCATTTTTTTTTCTCTTAAGATCAAAACTCTTCATCCCTAAGAACCCTCATTAATTTTGAAAAAATTGGGTGAGAAGATTTTTTTTAGTCTCATTTTCTCTCTTTCATTTTCTTTACGTTTTGACGTATTGGAAATGAGGATAAAGTCTTCGATTAAAAATTGTTTCTTTCCTGCCCAATTCTCCTCCAAATCGTAAAAGAAAAAAAAAAAAAGATCTTGTCTGTTCCCTATTTGAATTTAAAATCAAGATATTTTCTTATACTCTTTTCACCCAATTGGATGTTGATAATGGACATAATTCGTTAGGTTCCACATCTCAAGTTTGAATTTCAATCTTTTATTGTTTTTTTTAAAAATCTCATTTCACATTAAATTTCGAATGAATTGATAATGGACATAAAAAATTAAATCTATATTTATCTTGCAGATTTGTTTATGTGAAAAATGAGTGCAACCTTCTGTATTTGCATTACTTTGTTCGCATATTAATATTTTTAGTTTGAATTTTATATCAGACCTAATTGAGGTTTAGGTACATTAACTACCGTGAATAAATTGAGGTTTAAATATTTTTGGTTAAACATATTTGTATAGATCTTAAATGTACTCCTTTTTTTCTAAATGATTAATTACTTTCTTTTTCAAAAAATTAAAATTGAAGTAAATTAATAATTGGGTTTAGGTTAGAGCGTTCTCTTTATGTTTTTGGCTAAAATTTCATAAATACATGAAATGCCTAACCAAAATTAATTTGAGAATTAGTAGTGTTTTTGCATGAAAATTCTCTTCTTGATAAATTGTTTTTTTAGAAAGGTACATTAAAAAAAGTAGTAGTTGAGTTTTATTATTAAAAATCAGTAAATATATGAAACATTTCTAATTTAAATTTTTTAATTTGAAATCATTTCATAAAATTAATTTTTTTTTGAATTTCAACAATAAATAACAATTAAAAGTGAGAGTGTTTTCTTTTTGTAATGTATTAATTCCTTAAATACATGAAATTTCTAATTCAAACACCGATGACGAAGATTTAAATTGATGCTATAACATTCTTGTGGTGTAGGAAAATTATTTTAGGAATCCAAAATAAATTTTTATTTTTTTATTAATGGCTCTAATGTCACTCATAATTATTAGTTTATGCTGAACTAATAAATATGAGATATTAAAAAACAAAACAAAATAACATTTTGTGGACATTATTAATTTTTTAACTAAATAGTAATAAATAAAATTTAGTAACCGTTTTTACGGGTGTTGTAGGGTGCTAACAACCTTTCTATACACAAATGACTCTAAAACTCATATATAAATTTACGGGTTTTTGTTTTTGAAAATTAAATCTATAGACACTAGTTTCACCTTCAAATTTATTCTATTTGTTATATACTTTTTACCAATAATGTAAAAAACGAAGTTAAATTTTGAAAACTAAAACAAGTAGCTTTAAAAACTTATTCTTAATTTTGGAATTTGACTAAAAATTCAACCACAAGAAAGATGCAAATCATTATAAGAGATGAGAAGAAAATATGCTTAATTTTTAAAAATAAAAAATTAAAAAACAAAATAGTTATCGAAACAAATCCTAAACTTTCAATGTTAAGTAGAATTGTTTAATTAGTTTTTTTTTTCTCTTTTTATTTTTAATGTTCAAAGGTTGAAGAAGTTCAAAGTGTACTATGAAGTCACTGATCCAGCAGAGAGAGGGTTATTGGAGGTGCATGATTCCATTTGCTTACTTTATCTCTCTAATATGATGGTTTAGGGTTAAAGAAATAGAAAATGAAATTAGTTAATTATCTCTCCAATCCTTGATATCTCTTATCAAATTTTCAATAAAAAGTTAATTATGAACGTAAACATTTTCAAGTAATTTCAAATTAACAGACATTAACACTAAAGACATAGAAAGTGAAATTAATGAAAAGTTGAGATCAAAGTGTATAACTTCAAAACTCAAAGGACCAAGAAAAGTACTTATCCCAATAATTATTTGGAAAGTTATTTAAATAGTAAAACTGGTAAAATATTTCTAAACTATACTAAAATTTCAAATTCTATCAATGACAGACACTGATAGACTTCTTTAAGTTTCTATCAATGTTATCGATAAACAATGATAGAAAAAGTACTAGTGTCTATTAGTGTCTAACATTGATAGAACATAAAATTTTTGTTATATTTTGTAAATAATTTGGTTCATTTTGATGTATTTTAAAATGTTCCTAATTATTTTAGTGAATTAATTACCTGGAAAAATAGAAGAAAATGAATTAGAGCAAAAGCTATTGGGATTAAAATAATATACTCTATTCTTGGGACATGCTATTCTATTAATGAAATCTTGAAGGGGAAAATTTCTAGTGTACGTGTTTACACACTACCTTCATCAATTATTTAACATTATCATTAAATGATTTATTAATTGATTAAAAATTATCATTTTGATTCCCACATAATTCTTAAAAGCTTTCTTAAGTGGCAAGTAACGAATGAAGGTATTATGTTCCATATTGTTGTGTGTAGTACTAGAAATTTCCTAGTTTTTAAATGTGGAAAGGAAATAGATAGATCATTCAATGATATCGGTTTTGTTTAAGTGTCATCCCAAGCCAAAGGTCCTCGTTTCCTGTAAAGACGAACAAACATGATTAGTGGCTCATGAATCTAGTATCTAGGCATTTTGGTCATTTTCCAGTAAACAAGTTTCCAAGACAAGTAAATCATATTTACCTTTCTTTTCTGTCTTCTTTTCAGCAAGGTATTTGGGGCAATTTCTCTTCCAATACCCATCTACATTGTAATGGAAGCATTTTCCCTTGGGAGCTACCTTAGCATTCCCCTTGCCTTTTGCAGCAGCAGCAGGACCTTTCCTCTTCCTTTTTTTTTTGGATTTTCGTGGTTCTAGAAGTTGAAGGTGCAGACTTGGTTCAAGAGGATGAACCCTTCTTAAACCTCTGAAGTGGGCAACATTTGATTCTCCTTCTTTCTGTCCCTTATTTCTCATAAGAGACTGAAAAGTCTAGAGTTCGTTAAGGAGGGTAGTTAAGCTATACTCTATCTGCATTACTGTGGAATTAAAGAAAGCTCTTCGAAGTCCATGATAAAGAACGCATGACTGTGCTCGTCAATGACTGTCTCATTCATCTCTGCCACATTGAAGTGGACCATCATGTCAAGAACATGTTCTCTAACAGATTGGCCCTCTATCATACGGACATTATAAACGTATTTAATAGTCTCGTTACAGATCTGAAAGGACGGTTGTCCAAACATCTCCTGGAGAAAATTCACAATCTGACGTGCAGTGACTATGGACTCATGGGTCTTGCTCAATACGTTATACATACTAGCAAGGTTATAGACGCAAGCCTTTTCATCAACTTTTGTCCAGTAGTCATATGCATCTCTAACAGTTCAGGATTTTAAGTAGAGAAAGGAGCACATTCCTCCGTTAAGACGAAGCTTAGATCATGGACAACCAGAATCGTATTTAGGTTCGACTTCCATGTTGCATAGGTTTCACTGATAAACTTTTTGTTCTTAAGCAGCTGAATAATAAAGAAAGACATGCTATGAAATAACAAACAATTGACTGTATTAGTTATCTATGTCTTAATCTATTACACAAAGTATCCAATCAATTTAGCAAAAACAAACAATCAAAGAATCCTAGTCAAACAAATCATTCAATTTTTTGCAACGACACTTTAGAAGTTTTGAACAACAACCACCAAAGGGTGATCAGTTACTCCTCTCCTGAGGTGAAACAATCTCAGCTGATTACTAATACCAAAATAACTCTTATTCCTATAGTTCTTAGCTAGTGTTGTTCGTTCAAGGATTCATTAACTAACTTAATTTATCCCATAAGTGTGACCCTACCATTTTCAGATCTCAGAGGTACGCTTTAATAGCTACCGTTAGGAAAGACAACTGTTGAAGATTAACCTAAAAGAGCCTATCCATTTCTAGAGTTGCAGTGTTCCAACTCCTATGATTAGGCCCTCCGAAGGAATGGTCGCTCTAGGACGACACGCCGGTGGATCATAGAAACTCACGGTGCAGTCTAATGGAAGAGACCGTAGGATACTTTGACATGCGTCCTTCTTTCACTTACTATGAACATTTTCTCCATTCATCTTGTTATTGACCCATACAAACACTTTTCGAAGGGAGTCCGCGCATAGGGCGACACGAAGTCGAGTCTGGATCTCATGTCTGAACTTTTAGGGACGTGAGAGCTAAATATTGATATATCATATATACCATTTTTCTTCCACTAAATTTTTTTAATATTTTAAAGTTTCTTGTACTTAGCTAAATTCCAGCTAAATGAATCTAAGTCTATTCCTATTATAACTTATATAACAAAACTGTACTCTAAAGTTTTTAGGTGTATTAAATTATTTAATTTACTTAGTTACTTGTTATAGGAATAAGGTTAATTCAACGTCAGTTTCGACTCAGTTTTCAGGTAGGAGGTGTTTCGTAAAACATCAACTTAAGTACCTCGAGCCTTAAACAAAACTTAACCGATGGAGTTCCCTTATAACCTTAAATCCTATTATAACTTTTATAATAAGATTTTACTCTAAAATTTCTAGGTGTATTGAACCATTTAATTTACCTAGTGGCATCTTATGCTAATAGGAATAAGGTTAATTCAACGTCTGTTTCGAGTTAGTTTTCAGGTAGGAGGTGTTCTGTAAATCGTCAACTTAAGTACCTCCAACCTTAGAAAAAACTTAATCAGTGGAGTTTTCTTATAACCTTAAATCATATTTGTCCTATTTAGTGTCATTAAACTAAAAATTAATTCTAATCTAATTAGAATTAATGTGATCTTAGGTCCATTTAATTTTAAACAATTTAAAACTAGATCAATTATCCTAAGATCCTATGTTTGCATGCAACTATTACTATAGGTTGACGGTTTCTAATTTTTAAATTTTATAACTTTTATAAAATTAATTAATTAGGTCTATGATCAAGCATTCTATGGTCTAATTAAGAATAATCAAATTATAATTAATTAAAAAAAATTGCATGCAAATAAAATTAATATAACTATCATATTAAACTATGGATGTATTATGCTCAATGCAAATTAATTTTCATTTTAATTAAAATAACATTTGTATAAAAAAATAAAAATAAATTAAGCATATACTTGACACAAATAAAATATAACAAATTATATTTATCTAAGTAATGCAATGCATCATGCTTCTTCAATTTCATATATTTAATATATCAACATACATTAAATAACTCATGAAATTAGTTTACCATACATTAATACCATATATCAGAACAATTATAATATAAAAATGCATGAACATGCTTAACCTATGGTGGCATTTATCTAAATGACATCCATAAAGCATTTAAATAATAATTGAACCTGTAAAATTTGGTCCCTGAATCAAATAAAGCATAAAAATTACATTAATTTAGCCCATAGCTAACCACATTAATCAATATTCTTTAACTGTGTGTACACTCTACTAAAGACTCACAGTCGAACTTTTCTCACTATAGATATATTTCTTTGTCCACATATATAGACCGATAATAGCAAGTTAGTCATTCACAAGTGTATTTAACATCAGTTGGATCTAATTACTGTTTTACCCCTAGATCACTACTTAGTCCTTAATTACTAGTGCTCCTTTAATGAACAACCTGTTTATGGTCCAACCAATAAACAAAAATCTCTCTCATGTCATAGAGTGGGTAGGACCCTCTGTTCAAGTCGCGGAGACACTATTTAAGGAACACTCATCTACTTACCCTTAAGTTGGGAATAAGTGAATTTCGTCTTATGTGATTATGTTTCCAACTCTTCACTTGGTCTTGTCTTCAAAATCGAAGGCTTATTGAGTCGACAATCTGAAAACTCTCACCCGTACAAATAAAAATACAATTCCTCGTGAACAGAAGTTCATAATACATTCAAGATTAAGACTAAGTTGCCTAGGTCATCCTATTGAAATAGAAATCTAACTAGTCAACGAAGTTACATGTAGTGGTTGCTATTTTGTGGTTCGGTCTTATGGAAACTCATTATATAGGATACTTCCACTTGTGTGTCACCTACACGAACACGTTGGATCATTGTGTGTGTATCATAAATACAAAGTGAGTTGTATCCATAATGTTACTAGGATAAAGTATCCAACTTTATCCCTGTACTATAGACCCTTTAAGTTATATCTTGAACATTGATCCATGTATGTCTCCACATACAGTTCAAGACTTATAAATTCAGCTTATGATGTTAGTTTATTGAATTTGTGTTAATAAGACAAAAATAATTAAATAATCAATAACTCCTTATTAGAATAACTCTTTATTAATAATGGTCAACGATCAGCGAATTACATTTACTATCTATGAGTTTTAGGTTATAAAACCTAACAATAACGTCATATAGAGCAGTCCTAATACACCAGAGACAAAATTCTGTACATATTTACCTGTCATCTCCATTATCCATTCACTTCATAGCTGAAAATACTTCTTCACTCTAGGAAGCAAGAAATTATGAATAAGCGTTACATTAATTATGTGTTGTGTTTATTTTCTGCATTTTGATTATTTGTATTTGGTAGTTCAATCATTCTAACAAATTTTCTTTATCAATATCATTGCTTAATGTTTCATCACATTCATATCTTTTGTTTCCATGTTTACTATGAGTAGCTAAAGTCACTAAGGGGTTAGGAAGTTAGGAATCAATCTGAAAATAAGCATGGTAATCTGTTCATTTTGTCTGATCTTTACTACGTAATAAACTTGAATGCAACGAAAGAGTACTTTCAAGTAAAGGTAGTCAACTGCTCGAAACAGTAAGTAACTTAGACCACAGTGAGTAAAAATAGGAAGTAACTTAGAAATAAGCATAAACCTATTGCATTATTAGTGCATCATTTATATCTAGAAATAGAATATTTGTGACATCAAGGCATTGAAAGATTGCCTGTCTTAATTGGTACAGAGTGCATGAATACACTCGATGTTTGTAAAAAGGATTAGAGAATAGCTTCTTAACCCTATTCATCACATAATTCCTAAGACACAACACCTGCATTGCTTTGAGACTAACCAACGCATCTTCATCTCCATTTATCCACCACATACCAACTAGGTAGTGTAATACTCGACCTTTCTATATCAAGTTGTTTGTTAATAATAAAATAATGGAAGGACATTTTAGTATTTTTTGTAAAAAAATGGCAAAAAAGATAATTTGGTAATTTTTTGTAAAAAGTAAAAGAAAAAGAAAAGAAAAAGGAAAAGGAAAAGGAAATATTTTGAATTAACTATTATTATTATTATTATTATTATTATTATTATATATTAAGTGATATTTACCTTTTATTAAAAAAAAAAAAGAAAAAAAGAAAATTGACTTTTTTAAAAGAATGAGCCGAGGAGATGAAGGATTGAATTTTTTTATAAAATTCTCCTTCAAACTCTTTAGTTGGATGGAAGAACGGTGAGATTTGTCTATAATTAAGTGTAGTCGGCCAAATTGAAGGAGGATGAGAAAGAAATTTGAGGAAAAACGAAGGAAAATCGAGAAGGAGAAGAATTTTGTGGGTTGGGCCAAGTGTATGAACACAGTGAAGAAGGAGAAAAAATTGAGCTCAAATCTTGACTAATTTGACTGAACTTTGTGTCAAAACTGTTTGGAAAAGAGAGAGGAAGTTAAAGAGAAGCTCAATTTGAAGAAATTTGGCTAAGAAAACCAAGAAAAATGAAAATTTTGTCGTCGAAGCTGGAAAATTCACAGTTTTGAGCAGTTGAAGTTTTTGATGAAATTTAAGAGGTTGGAGTTGAAATTAGAGCTTCAAATTTGGTGGTAAGCTCAATATGAAGTTCCTATTTGATTTCGTAACTATTAATTTTGATTAATTTCAGCTGGTAGTGACGAATTTGAAGTTTAAAATTTGTAGAAAAACTCGCCAAAAAACAGAGAGGAAAAAATTCCAGTTTGAATTCCCGTTGATTAAGAGCGAATTAGACGGCCAAATCTTGAGGTAATGTTGTTTAAGTTGTGGGTAATTGATTGGTAATAGTTGAAACATCCAATTTTTTCCAGGAAAAGAGTATTTATTCGTCGAAGTCTCGCTAAAATTGTGGTCGAAACTGGGTTCAATTTGGGAATTTTTCGAAGTTTGAAGTTGATATTTTTAAGCTAACTGTCATTGTTTGTCCGTCATTAAAAGTCACTGTCATTGTTTGTCTTTCATTAAAACCAGAGACAGAATGCTTATTTACCTTAACCCAATCAGTATATTACTATTAAATACCCTTTTTACCCTTGGATAAGAAGCCAATTTAGGAGAAACTTAGGATTTTTACTCTAAGAACGAGTTTTGTTTATCGGCTCGGATTACCCTGTCGGTTTTGGACATTTTTTAGAGAATTTGACGATCGGAGAAGTTTAAGAATCGAGAATGTTCCTTCAAGTTTGTGAGTGACTTATAATTTTAAAATATGATTTTAAAGCATGTATAATATGAATTTCTTTAAATTATTTTCGAGTTTACCCGTTTTACAAGATAAATTTCTTAAGCTAAACGCAATAAATGTTTATGATTATTCATGCTAAAAATGTGTTATGTAAAGAACAAATACATGATTTGTGGTTTTACATATGTTAATAAGCATGATTTGATGTGTTAAAAGGTTGAGGATGTTATGATATTATTTTTACGTTTTACGAGATTTTAGTAAAGTATAATTTAAGCATACCTTAGAATTTCTAAATGAAATTCTTTATATGATATTTCAGTATGATTTGAATGGTCCAAGTTTCGTAAGTATTTCTTAATGAATACTTCAACTAAAGGTATTTAATTACTATTTCAGTGATTTATGAGAATTTCAGTACAAGCATGTGTATTCATGATTGAGCCTGAGGTATAATACTCAACTCTTGTACTTCAAGTTGCTTGTTGTAAAAATATTAATAAAATAATAAAATGATATTTTAGTAATTTTGTTTTAAAAAAATTGCAATGGGGTAAATTGGTATTTTTGTTAAAAAGAAAAAGAAAAAAAAAGGACAAAGAAATAATATTATATTTATTTATTTATTATTATTATTATTATTAAGTGATATTTATCTTTACAAAAAAAAAAATAGAAATTTTTTTTTGAATTGAGAACCGTAGATAACAAGGAGAAAAAGGGAAGTAATAATTTTTTTTTAAAATTTCTGCCTCAATTCTTTTAATTGACAGATGGAAATGATGAAGATATCTTTATTTATCATTGTAGTTGGCCAAAATGAAGAGAAGAAGAAGAAATTTGAAGAAAAAAGAAGGGAAATCGAGAGGAAGAAGAAGAAAAGTTTGCGGTCGAGGGGTTTCAACACAGTGGGAAAGGGTGATGAAATTGAGCTCAAATCTTGACCAAATTGAGTGAAATTTGTGTCTAATTTGTGTGCAAAAAGAGAGAGACAGCTGATGGACAACTCAATTTGAAGAAATTTGACCAAGAAAATCGAGGAAGAAACTCGATTGAGCTGAAAAATTTACAGTTTTGAGCAATTGAAGTTTTTGAAAAAATTGAAAGGGTTAGAGTTAAAATTGGAGCTTCATATTTGGTGGTAAGCTCAATAAGAAGTCCGCCTTTGATTTAGTTACAATTAATTTGATTATTTAACTAGAATTAACGAATTTCATGTTTGAAAATTGAAGAAAACTTGCCGAATAAACAGAGCCTCGAAATTTTTAGCTTGAATTCCTGTGGATTGAGAGTAGATTGGATGGCCAAATCATGAGGTAATGTAGTTTAAGTTTAATACCCGACTTTTTATTTAAGTTGTTGTTGTAAAAGTGTTAATAAAATAATCGGAGGGTATTTTAGAAAATTTTTGGAAATGACATTTTAGTAATTTTTTATAAAGGATATTTTAGTAATTTTGTTTAAGAATTGGTAAAAATTTAAATTTTGTAGTTTTGTTTAAAAATAAAATAAAGTAATATTTTAGAAAAGAAAGAAAAAGAAAAGGAAAAAGAAAAAGAAAAGATATTTATTTATTTATTTATTTTGTAATTATCTTGTAAAAAAAAAAGAAATTAAGATTTTTTTTAAAAAAACTTGTGCCAAGGAAGAGATAAGGAAAGGATTGAACTTTTTATCGATTTTGTGTAATTGGATGAGGAGTTCGGTGGAAGATGTATATATCGGTTTCCCCATCAGCTTAATTAAGGAAGAAGAAGAAGAGAAGAAAGAATTTTTTTAAAAAAAGAGGAAACTCGAGAGGTTTTATTATACTGGAGAAAGGAGTGATTTTGAGCTCAATTCTTAACCAATTTGGACGAACTTTGTGTCTAAATTGTGTAGAAAAGGGAGAGGAAGCTGATGGACAGCTCAATTTGGAGAAATTTGATCGAAGAGACCACTGAATTTGAAGAAAAAGGGAGTCGGCTGCTGGAAAATGCAAAAAACGAATCCAAAACTTTGAAAATTAAATTCTTCGTGTAACACCGATATAAGATCTAAATTTTGGAGGTAAACTAGATTATTAATTCATTTAAAATTCTGTAAAACGAATTGAGTTAATTTGGTCTGTGTAGGAAGAAATCGAAGTTGCAATTCTCGATTTTAAGCTCGCCGAAAAACTGGGCAAGGTGACTTCCAGAGGCGATTTCGAGTTATCCACGAGAAATTTGAATCTCATATTTTTTAGGTAAGCAAATAGACTCATGTAGAAATTGTTTGCCATAGGTTAGAGCCTCTAATTGTTAGTAGATTGAGAGAATTGCATCGCCGAAGTTGGGTCAGTGCAGTTGCTGGAAAATTGGAGTTTATAGGAGGAGAAATTGAAGAAGAAGAATAAGGAATTATTATTATTATTATATGTATGTATGTATGTGGGAATATAATTTTATTTATGAATAACATTTCAGGAGAAAAGAATTATTTTAAAAAGGAAATTTAGGAAAATTTGATTTTTCTCGGTTTTTGTGCCAAGTGATTTAAGGGTCGATTATGAATTTATTTTTCAAGAGATTTAGAGATCGAGAAAATTTATTAGCCAGGGATAGCCCGTCAAGTTTGTGAGTAATAGTATTATTATAATATTGTAATATTAAAATAATGACTAGAATGCACGTTTTTCGAGAATTTGCAAAATTTTAAGAAAATTTCAGAAAAGTCATGTTGTTCATATTTTTTGATGTAGTTTCACATGGTAACTTGTTTGAAGCATGATTTAAGTGTTTTAAGGCATTTTCGGTAGTTGAATATAATAGTATTATTTTGGCATGCTTTACGAGGCAATGGTTGTTTACGAAATAAGCATGTTTTATAACATGTTAGGCCCTGTTTATGTTTAATGAGATAATTTTGATGATTTTCATAATTGTTTGAGCATGTTTTGATTGCTATAGGGCCTAAACACATTTTGCACGTTTTACAAAGTTTCTCAAAATCATGAGTTATAATGATTTAATGTTTCTATAAGAATTCTACCATGTTATAAGTGATGTTTAAGCATGATTTCAAGTACTACGGGTTTCATGATGATTTGAGAAATAATTTGAGATGATGATATGCTTTATGTGACTTGCACGTTTTACGATGATTTGTTTTTAAGCATGTGTATCCATGTGAACCTGCGGCTACTATACTAGGTGTGCACATTAGGGTATGCGCTGCCTTGCGTGAGGATTCGCCCCACCATGGCAAAGACGTTGTGGGCGGTGGCTTCGCTACTTCGTAGATATACGCTGTCATGTTGTTGAGATTACTCCACCATGGCAAAGACGTTGCAAGTGTTGGCCCCACTGCAAGGTAGATTTGCTGCCTTAGTGCTGGATTCGCCCCACTTTGGCAAAGGCGTTATAGTTGCTAGCCCTACTATAACGTAGGATACCGTCGTTGTGTTGAGTTGGCTCCACCTCGATGAAGACGTCGTTGGTCCTGATCCAACCACGATGTAGATATAGTTGTCGCTAGTGTGAGATTACTCCACTGCGGCAAAGACGTAGCTATTGCTGGGTTTTCTCCACTACTACGTAGTTCAGTTTGATACACATCGTTTAAAGATTTTCAGATATTCATGTTTTAACGTGATTTCAATTATGCATAGTTTACCATGATTTACAGATAAGTATCGTGCAAGCACCTTTCAAGTGATTTCAGTTTAAATTATGATTTATTGTTTCAGTTATGATTTGATTTGTGAAAAGTTTCTAAGTCAACGATTTCTAGCTATGCTATATATATGTTTTAAGTATTTTCTACAAAATCATCACTCACCGGACGTTTTAGCTCATTTTTTCAAATTGTTTTCCCACTTTCCAGGTAGAGATCGTGATCCCAGAGCATGACCTACCACATACTGTCTGCTACTCGAGAAGTTTTAGTACTATTGTATGTTAGTAGTAAATCATGCATTTTACTGTTATAATAAATTTTGGTACAGTGAGATGGATTAAATAAAATAGTATGGGTTGCACTATATATAAGATATTTGATTGGTTTCCGTTGTTAGATGTTAAGTTTGAGATTTTTTTTATTCCGCACTTTTTAAGTTATTTGTATTGTTTAAGTCGCAGTTAAGTTAAGATAGTCAGTTAGGATCGTCAAGGTAAGGATGAGATTCACTAGCTTCACACCGTCTCCTAGGCTAGGAGTAGAGAGTCTGGGAGAGGGTGTGACAACTTGGAATCAGAGCAAGAGTTTAGTACTCTGGGATGTTCAGAAGAGGTAAAGAGAGTTTAAGAATCTAGTAACATGCATGTAGGTAAGAGGTAAATGTAGCATGTCTAATAGATTGACGTGATACAGAAAATTATGCCTCCACGAAAGAAAGCAGACAGCGTAGACAGGACGTAGAAGGGTTGCGAGATCCTACCCAGGCTAAGTTTGAAGGGGAATCTAGTACCCCCAGAGAACAAGCAGGACTAGAGAGTCGTATGTTTTCGCGATTCGCGTAGAGATTTGCGGAATCACTTGGATCATTATCCCATGATTCTGAGAGGATATATAGTATTGAATGACTCAAAGCTTTGGGAGCTACGGTATTCGAGGGCTTGACTGACCCAACAAATGCAGAAGCTTGGCTAAATCTGTTGGAGAATGGTTTTAGTGTTATGGACTGCCCAGATGAGAGGAAAGTCAGACTGACAACGTTCATGTTGCAAAAAGAAGCGGAAGGCTGGTGGAGATCCATAGAGTCACGACGAAGGGATACCAGTACCATGAGCTGGAAA
>JBBPDJ010000023.1:19598449-19630169 GCA_037974625.1 Cucumis cinereus
GTGCGTGCGTGCGTGCGTGCGTGCGTGCGTGCGTGCGTGCGTGCGTGCGTGCGTGCGTGCGTGCGTGCGTGCGTGTGTGCGTGTGTGTGTGTGTGTGTGTGTGTGTGTGTGATTGCTAGTTGTTGACAATTATTAAGTTACGACATGTTTATTAAGTATCGTCGATAGTTTTTTCTTTACCAGGGATATAAGAAAACAAAAATAAGTGTCACAAAATATGTTCGTGACACTTATTGATGTCATTAAATTCCAATTTTGTGGTAGTGAACCAAAAAGCTTAGGAATTTTCCTAACATTACCCCAAAAGTACATTTGGTGGGGTTTAATTTCATATTATATTTGCAAAGGATCTGAAATGCCTCTTCAAGATCAGCTTCACGTTGTCTAGCTTTAATACTTTTTTACCAACATATTATCTACGTATACTTCCATGTTTTTCCTAACAAGCGGAGCAAACATGTTATTTACCAATCTTTGATATGTAGCTTCTGCTTATTAAGCCCGAATGACATGATTGTGTAACACTATGCACATTTACTCGTAATGAAGGAAGTTTTCTCTTGGTCTGATCCTAAATACACACCCATGTAAATCAAATCTCGTGGCCAACTATTGCATCTACTAATTGATCTATCATGGAAAGAGGAAAGTTGTCTTTTGGACAAACTTTACTAAGATCAGCGAAGTCTATGCACATTTGTCATTTACCATTCACTTTTTTCACTAAAACTACATTAGATAACCATTGAAGGTAATGGATCTCTATAATAAATTTGGCTTTCAAAAATCATCACCCTAACTTGCTATTATCTCGTTTTGTTCTTGATTAAACACTTGTCGCTTTTATTTTAATGATATGAAGTCTCTATCCACATTGAGGCAATGTACCATTATGTTGGGATCAATTCCATGCATATCCTCGCATGACCAAGCAAATATGTCAGCATTCTTTCTAAAAAATATTATCAGGCTCTCTTTTTGCTCTATTTTCATTATGGTCCAGATATTTACCCTCTTGTCCTCGGTGGTGAGTAAGATTGATTCCTAAAGCTTCTGCTGGTTAGCTCTCTTGGTTGGCCTCGATGTTAGTCTGGGTCTCTTCCTTTTGGTTGGAGGACTAAGTGTTTCCTCCTTTCTTTCAAAGAATTGAGAATCTTTTTAATCTAAGTTCTTCTTCCTTGAGTCTCCAAAGGTTGGCCCTGACTTCGACCTTTTCCCTTGGTTAGGGAGCTGATCGTCTCTTTTTATCATGAAGGATCAAAAATTTCTTTTGATTCGAGTTCTTTTTCCTTGAAAGTCTAATGGTTGGCCTCGACCTCAGCTGAACAAACATGTTTTGATTTTTCTTTGTTTACTTCATTGTTCTTCTTATCCAGTGCTTCAATAGTAGCTTCAAAACCTTCAATTTCTCTCGTTTGGGGTCGTGGTGATCTAATCCACTCACTCTCTATCCTTGGACTTTAAATGTCTCCTTAGATCGATCCTCGTTTGGCCGAGGCCAAGGAGACTTTTTACCTTGGATCCTTGATGGGGTGATAACTTTGATCAATATCATTCTTTTTATCTTTCATAAGTTGATCCCCAAACCGATGTCGAGGAGCTTCTCCCTTCCAAATTTGCTGATGGTGGTATTCTTGGTTTGATATGTCTCCGCCAAGATTCATGTTTATGAACCTTTGACTCATCTTCAAATGGATTTTCCAAACTTGCTTTCGAGTATTCTTGCCCATAGACACCACCAACTGTTGATGTCAAATTTCGACCAAGCCAACTGTAATTGATCTCCACGAAGCAGCAACAAAAAATTTGTATTTTAGGGGAAAAGAACTCCCCTGCAAGTAAAAAGAAACCTAGACATCGGTATGGTGTAAGCCACAACCACTTTGATGCTTAAGTTAGAAGATTGGAAGAAGAAGAAAGTTTTCGATACTTATTGGAGAACTCACCTCTTCTATGCACCCCTAGGCCTTATTTATAGGATCCACCTCATTCCTACTCCTTATTTGACTAAGATTTAGACCGACCCAATATTCTTACCAATTGTTTGTGGGGTTCAATCCCTTTTTAACCTAGCCTATATTGGGCTTCATGGCTTTTCAGATATTCCCTTGGGCTCGGCTTTGGGTCGAGGTCCCGCTTGGTTCTTTTTTAGGCTCGTATTCTTTTACTCTTTTTTTACTATTATAACCCTTATTCTTGAATCCACCTGCAACAGTCACCATTGTCAATGCATCAAGAAACTAATATATTATTAAGCTCCAATACAAGGAATAAATGGTGTGAAAGGGTGATTTTTACAGAGAAGATGGTGAGAAAAATGAGAGAGAAAGGTTGATGTTGATAGTGTCACGATGCTGCCCCAAAACTCCCCTGTGTGCCACAACGACTCGTTGCCCATATGGTCCGTCTCTTTGAGAGAGTCATGATGCTAGAGGACAGTGTCACAACACTGTTCCAACTTCACACTTTTGTCTTATGGCGTTGTTGTGCTACATCAAGTGAAGTTTTTGTCTTTTGTTGATCTGTTTGATCCAATCTGTTGTTAAGGTCACCAAAAGACCCATTTTTGCTTGTATTTTTACCAAAGGGTCCGAATTAACTCTAAATCGCTCATTGCTTATAAAACCATCAAGTAAGCATGTAAAGCATTGAAATGAGAAGGAATTATGTGAAATAACAACAATTTGTAAGCACTATAAAATCTTTATATCCAGGTGATCTTGAGTTGGCTTTAACTGAAATTTCGAGTTTAAATTACTACAAAAAAAAAAAAAAAAAAAAAAAAAAGCAAAAAGAAATCTTGAAGTTAAATTGATACATTTTTTATTTAAAAGTTGATATAAGTTGGTAAGTTTATAAATACGAATCCATATTTGTCCCAAACTATGTTGAAAAGTCAAAGTCAAAGTCAAAAAAAAAAAAAAAAAAAAAAAGAAGAAGAAGAAGGGAGAATTATGTTATGTGTGAGGTGGTGGGCTACGTAGAATTTGGTATGAAAGCGAAGAGAGAGCGTTGTTTTACCAACCACCGCATGCTGAGACTTGAGAAATGAGAAGGGCAATGGGAGGGACCCACCAAACCAACCACATTCACCTCCACCTCCACCTCCACCTCCACCTCCACCTCCAATTATATATATCCAAGTTGACCTACAAATTTCAATCAAACTCATTGCTTGAATCTCAATAATCAGAAGTTCAAGGTGTAATGGTTTTGAAGGAAACCTTTTACCTGTCCCATGGATCTCCTATGATGAGCATCGATGAAAGCATTAAAGCAAGACAGTTCTTTAAATCATGGAAGGACAGTGGTTTTGTGACAAAACCCAAAGCCATTCTCTGCATTTCTGCCCATTACGACACCACTTTTCCCACCGTCAATGTTGTTTCCGGTCCCAACGATACCATCTACGACTTCTATGGCTTCCCCTCCTCTATGTATAAGGTAATATTTAACATTCTCTTTATTTTTTTTAACATCATATTGATTATTGTCTCCTCCGGGGTTGCAACATTTCATCCTCTCACCTACTGCTTTTGGGGCTTTCTCTTTTTCCAATTTATCTCTTCTATTGCTTCTGTTTTCGGTAATTGTTTGATTTCATTATCGCATGTAACATTTTCTTTCTTTTAGTTATACCCGCTTTTTCCTTGACTTATCTCTTCTATCCAAGTTGTTCTTTTTTTTTTTTTTTTTTAAATTGTTGTTTGTGTTTATCTTTATGTTCTAAATTTTCATTAACAATTAGCATAGATATATGACTTAATTACTTAACAAATGAAAAAATCACAGTTAAAGTATCCGGCACCGGGAGCTCCGGCGCTGGCGAAGAGGGTGAAAGAGGCTCTGGTAAGAGCAGGGTTCGAGCGAGTCGACGAGGAGCGAGGACGGGGATTGGACCATGGAGCATGGGTTCCTCTAATGTTCATGTTTCCAGAAGCAGACATCCCAGTATGCCAACTCTCAGTACAATCACACCTAAATGGAACACATCATTACAATTTGGGCAAAGCATTGGCTCCTCTTAAGGATGAAGGAGTTCTTATAATTGGGTCAGGAAGTGCTACACATAACCTTAGGACTCTCAATCGTAGTGGAAACTCTTCAGCCATTGCCCCATGGGCTCTTGAGTTTGATAATTGGCTCAAAGATGCTCTCCTCCAAGGAAGGTATGTGCATCTTTTTCCCACTAAATTATTAACATTATAATGTCAAACAATTTATAGATATACCAAAATTTAGTTCTTAGAGTATATCTTGGTAATCGTTCTATTAAGCATAGAATCTAGTCCTTATTGTATGATAAAACCTTCCTAGATACTCATCCAACTATAGGGACTATTTATTACATTTTATCAAAAAATTATAGGGACTAAATTTGTAATTTAATCAATCAATACTCCGGTAGTTACATGAGATGAGATGACTTAGAAGACGAACATTATTTGGTGGTGTAGATACGACGACGTGAACGAGTACGAGAAGAAGGCTCCTCATGCAAGAATGGCACATCCAAGTCCTGACCACCTTTTCCCATTGCACGTTGCGATCGGAGCAGCGGGAGGCAACCCGAAAGCCAAGCTTATCCACCATAGCTGGGACCTTGGAACCATGTCTTATGCGTCCTACCAATTCACAGCCTCTTCTCCCACCCAGCAATCACAAGAATTATAACATCAACATTTCTCTGTTGTTTTTACCATAAGCTGTGTGTGTTGTGAATGCTCTCCTTTTCAATTTAGTTCAAATATTGCACATGATATGCTCTGTTTATAATATTGTGCTCTGTTGCATAATGGATATGATATTCCATGTGATTTTTCTTTTGCTTCTGAACTCTTGTGATTTAATTTACAATACATAACATTGATGTAATAAGATTGAAAGAAAGTAGAAAATTCGTTGCTTGAATTAGTGCGTCCATGATAATTGGATTCTTATTTACATTGTTGAAGCAACCAAGTACGAAGAAGAATACACACAAAGAGAATTAATTTGAAGAATTTTAAAAAAAAAAAAAGGAAATACACATAAAGAATACACACAAAACAACCTACATTTTGAAGTCTTTCAAAGATTTACAATATTTTGAAGTCTCCCAAAGATTTCAATCTCTCAAACATTCTATTGATTATTTATCACACAATTCCAACAAATTCTGGCGCAAATCACATTGGTCCAACAACATGTTAATCCTACACTACTCTTTTGTCCAAATAGGGAATTTCTGTCCGTTCTAAAACTGATCTTCATATATGTACATATATGTACATATATGATATGTACATATATGTACATATATGTACATATATACATATATATATATAAAAGAGTGATTATATTTGATACTTTCAATTGAATAAGTGTATTCAGAATTATCAAACTACTGAAAAGGATATTTTTTTAAACTATGTTAGAGACATGTGTAAATAGTCATATATAATGAGGCTATCGGTATCAAGAGCTTTGTTAACATATATTGTTGTGCTGAATATCAACAAATTAGGATTTCTTACTATTAGTATATGTATATCTGGAACAACGTTTGCAAAAGATATAGCATTATATTGAAGATTATACAGAAAACTACAAGCTTTAACGTACAACCAAATTTGAAATAGTGAACGATGGGAATCATAATGGTAATGGTGGTATCTCACCATCTGAAAACCGTGACCACCATGAATTATAAGCGAAGTTAGATCACCAAACTTTGTTGCATCCATCATCCCATTAAATCACATGGACTCTTAAGGGACAAAGGAAGAAGAAAGTCAATCATTAATTACATCTAAAAACTAGATAGAGGAACAACAGTCTTAACACAAAAATCATATACAAATCATCTTTGAACTAAGGGACAGTTTCATTTCAACTCATCTTTTTCTTTTTCTTTTTTTTTCCTTTTTTCTTTCCTTTCCGGTTGCGTAGTCATAAATCCCAAGTTTCGCCATCAGGTGAACATGTACAAGAATAACAAAACAAGGAAACAAATCTAATCAGAGATTTTGGCCCAAAATTACCTGTACACATTCACTAGGCCCTAACAAACCCCAATCCTTCTACTTCTCATCCTTCTCCCTCACCCCCCACCAAAAAAAGAACAAAAAACAAAACAAAACTATGTACAAATTACAACACTCAATTAACATAACCTAGTCTAAACAGAGTATCCGCCTCCGTTTCCCCATTAGTATTCATTGCTACAATCGAGCTTCTGCATTTATAACATACAAATTTCCCCGGGACATCATCTGAGTCTTGTATCCCAGAACATCTTGTATGCCGCCATACGCCGCACAAGTCACAAGCTAGCATTCTCTCCCCATCGTCATCCTTCGCACCACAACTACAATCAACTGTCCACCGTTCTACCCCTCTCTCCATTCGGAACCTGTTCAGCGCAGTCTTCACTTGGCATCTTCCTCTAACACGGACAGACTCCGTTTGTCCAAACAACAACTTGACCTGGGTGGAATCGTCTACACCCCCATGGTCGACTATTTCTTCTGCTTGAAACCTTCTGAACATCAAGTACACATCTTGGAAAGCTTTCGATGCTTCCAGCTTCAGGTCAGACATGGTAGCATTAGATGGTAGTATAACTAGTTCTGGAGGAGGTCTTGAGGAATTGTCTTTCGAGTCCTCCACGACTTCAACCTCGCACAAGAGGCATATCGAAAAAGGATTCAACTTTGTCGACAGCTTCTCTGGTTTATAATCTTTCACAAACTGCTTGCAGTCTATGAGCTTCAAGGCCGAGCTCACTGCTGCTTCCCTAGTTGCCTGGGGACCATAGTTCACCATCGAATTTGGATGAAGCATAGCATCATACAAAAATCTCAAATCTAACAGAAGATTTTCTTCAGATGGGTAGCTAGAGATGGATGATTCAGTGGAATCAGAACCTGTATTCGATGAAGCACTGCCCGGTTCAAGCCTGCATAACGACAAATATTGAGAAAGACTTGCCAACAAGTGTACGAACAATATCATGAAAAAAGTATCAAAGAAAGACCATTTCATTTACCTGTATTCAAAAGCACCGGATTGAGGATTGCGTTGTGCATTAACAACCATCCCATCAGATGATACTTTCCCTCCAAGATTTTTAAGGCAATAATCAAGAAGTTCAGGTGGACCTGCTTTGCACACAGCACCACGAAGGGTGCGCCAAGTGACCCAATTCGAACCAGATACTGCATGCAGCACTTTCAGCATTGCTTCCTCAACACGTGTAACATCACCTTTTGTCCACGAGCACAAGACCTTGGACTGCTGCTTCTCATCCGTTATGTCATTAATGGTTGACGATGACTTGCGAACATTATGAATCAAGCTCATCAGAAACTTGAAGAGATCTCTTACATTTACAAGCTTACGCTCTGACAAAGACTGGTAATATAAAATTATATCCTGCAGGTGAGAACGGGGCTTCCGTCCTTGAGATGTAAAGATTGACAATGGTAGACTAGAGAGGGTTTCAACAGCCATTTTGTAGGCATCGGGAGTCACAGCAAAACTACCGGCACCAAATTCATAGCCCCACTCGCCATACCATGGATGACCTTTGGTGATGGCATGAAGCAGCCGGTACTCAACCCCATACTTCTTGGACACATCCATTACGCTTACCTTTCTGCCAAAAAATGTAACAAAAATCAATTATTCCAGGAATCCATAACAAGGAATAATATCGGAAGTCCACCATTTTCAGCACAAAAGAGAACACACGCTGAATTACACTTTGTTTTTGGAACAAGGAACCATAATTCATTAATAAAATAAAAGGAGAAACAAAACACAGCCAACCAAAGACTACAGAGTGTAGACTATGAAAAGAAAATAAAAGCAGGAAAAGAGAGAGACTGAAAATCACAGCCCATGGGAAAGGCCCCAAGTTGTTACAAATGTCACTAAGAGGATAAACAGGAAAATATTTCAACAATAAACACCACTTCAAGCTTTGATCTTGATAAGTTCAAACTGATCCACCCACCCAAGAGACTTGATTTCATCAAATCTTTGGTTTTTCTTTCCAACGAAGAATCTGAGAGAATAGCTTTTGAAGCATTAATCCATAACAACTAAGCTTTTGTGGGAAGAGCTGGCCCGTAAAGAGCTTGGATAATATTAGACCGATATCCTCCCCAAAACAACAGGTATTGAAGAGAATACAGTAAGGGGTTAATTTTGTTTTTTTTTTTTTTAAAAAAAAAAAAACAACGGGGTATACAAGTCAAGTACCAACGGAAAATATAGGGTACAACATTTCTCATCAACCCCAGATAAAATAGCCCTAAAATACTCAAATATAGGCAGGCACCAATATCAACAAAACAGCATCTTTTCAAATACAACAAACTAGGAATAAAACATAGTGCTCTACTTTATGAAAATGCATTGTACGTGAGTATCTAATTTGTAAAGGAGAATTATAACCAACAACGAAAGCTTCAAAGAGCGTTGAAATACTCTCTGAGCATAAAATTAAAATCTTCAGGTTTCACTTAGCTTTATCGATAATGCATAGTTTGTCATATTAACACAGGGTTCCATTCCCACATAATAAACCATTGAATTGAACAAAACTTAGAACTTAGAAGCTTAATTCTGCTATGCTTTTTCTATAGACGGCTCAAAAAGTCAGCAAACAAAAACATTCAAAGATTAATAGAGATACTTAATGTAAATACTTTAGTTGACTATGTGAAGCAAACTGAAACAAGCTATATATAGATTTCCAAAACAATTCACAGTGGGGGGATGCCTAACCTGACTCCAAGCATTTTACAAAATCGGTCCCAAAAATCCATGATATGGCATCCTGATAAATGCTTTGAACCACCCTCCCTTCCATTGACCCTGAGTAGGTGCCCATAACCATTAGAGTGGACCACGGCATGTAAAAGATGGGTATTGTTCTCTAATTGCTGGTACACCCAGTCTTCCACATCATCTGTGCTGGTTACATGATTGCACGACTTGCATCTACAAATGCAAATATAATAAGTAACTCCTCAAAATCGCGAGAAAAACAAAAGCCAAACCAATGCTTAGACATAGAGAGCCATATATATCAAAATCTTCAAGATAAGAAAAAGGTAAGAGGTATGCTTATCATTCAACTACAACAATTTTACTTCTACACATCAAAATAATGAAGGAACTAAACGCAAACATAAGAAAATGAATATTGAGAAGTGCTTATTCGGCTACACTGTTTAAATGCAAAGGAAAGATATGGCAGTAGAGATCCAAGAACCAGAAGTATTATTCACTTTCTACACACATCAATGTAAGATTTGACATATAGATTAAAGTTTACTTATAAATCACGTGACATAGGCTAAGAATTTTGTAAATCATAAATCATTCAGCAAAAATTATATCCAAGTCCAAGTTCAATTCTAGTCTTGAAATAAATCACACAAACCCATTGAGCTACAAGGAAGAACAAAGGTAAAAAAATGAATGAAAATCTGGATTGTTGAGTCCAGAATAAGCAGCATAAACGAGGGAAAGGGGTGTGGTTAATGAGCTCACTTGGACTCGGAGAGATGCAAGACGTCTCCACAGCACATACATGGCTTATGATAACCTCCAATGGAGCTTCCATTAGCCTTTATAATGAAATGGTAGCGTTTCGCGCACACAGGATGTGCACTCCAGCCTATTCATTGCCATACAATTTCAAACAATTCAAATCAAGCATCAAACAAATCACCCTCTAGGGTGTTCTTGAAGAGTAGTAATCCATAAGGGTAGAATAACCCAGAAGTGAAAAATTAAAAAAGGAAAATTCAAATGAATTTGATATTCAAAAAGTTAGAAAGAAAAACAAAATGGGAAGACGAGAAAGATGAATGAAATAATTTAATATTAAGAAGAAAAGAGGATCACGCAGCTACGTATTTTGTCAGCATTTCCGAGATGTGGGACATTGTATCGACAAACAAACAATCCTCAATTTCCATGAAAATGACTCTCTTTCCTTTTTATTATTTTTCATCTTCTCTCTGTTAAAAGAAAAAGATTCCTCAACTGCACTCCATTCCCACCCGCTTTGCAAAAAAGAAATACATAAATAAATTAAATAAATAGTCAGTCATCCCCTTTACACTTGATAGTATAGTAATTCAAACTCATTTAGTCTAAATATCAATTACATTAAATTAATAGTTAATTAAAAAAAAAAAAAGTATGATGATGAATCGATGATGATCATTTTTCATTCATAACCCACTACGACAAACCGTACTCCTAAAGTTTGGAATTAGCTGTCACTCAAACATTAACATAAGATAATAATATCCAATTAATTCGCTTCAGCATTCAGCCACGTGTAACACATCCAACGGGTGATCCTGAAGACCAATCAAATCAAGGGCCCCACAGAAGAAGAAGAAGAAGAAGAAGAAGAAGAAGGAAAAAAAGAATCGCCGGCAAGGGAAGAAAAGTGAGACTCACCCACGACACGGCACTGATCGCAATAAACGGATCTGGATCTGGAGACATCTTCTTCGACGATATCGAGATAAACGACGGTAGGTTGAGAATCGGGGCCGTGGACGAGGTCGCCGACACGGAAGAGGATTTGCCAGGTAAGAAGGTGAGGGAACAAGGAAGAAGGAGGGGGAAGAAGAGCATGTTTAGAGAGAAAAGTACGAACGTTGGAGCGGAAAGGGGCGGTGAAGAGATGGTCGGAATGATCGGAATCGGACATGGGGGAGGAAGAGGAAGAGGAAGGAGAAGAAGGAGAAGAAGAAGGGAAAGAAAGGAAATCGAAGAGATCAGCAGTGACACGTCTCTTCATTCTCTTGAGGGGACGAGCATTAACGACCATAGCTGAAAGGAAGGAAGAAGAGAGAAAGAGACGGCGGAGATTAGGGTTAAGCGTTAGGAAGAAGTGGAAGAAGGAAGACCCAGCAATAGCGGTCTAGGGTTTGGGTTTTTTTTTTTTTTTTTTTTCTTTCTTTCGGTTCGAATCTCTTTTCGTGGGAGGGTTGGTTTTTTTAAAATTTAAAAAAAAAAAAAAAAAAAAAAAAAGGAGAGAATAGAATTGAGTCGGTTTTGTTTATAGAGAGAAAGAGAGAGTTTGCTTTTTATTTTTATTTTTATTTTTTAAAAAAAAAAAAAAAAGAAAAAACAAAAAGGAAGAGAAAGCGATGATTTTTAAGGAAAAAGAAGGACCGGTGTGGTGTGTGCCTTAACCAGAATCCTCTCTACCCTATTTCTCTTTTTCTATTTTCTTTTTATTATTCCTTTTACTTTAATATTTTCATATTCTAGACTTAACTAGACAAAATGATTTGGTTCTTTTTTTAAAAAAATATAATATAAAATCAAATCAATTTAAATTAATATTTTCACTTTCATACAACATATATTAATTTACCCTCCCTCTCTCTCTCTCTCCTAATTATTTCGGCTTCCTTCCTTTCTTTTAACTATTTTGTTTTTTACCATTCACCTCTATATACTACTTTTCCTTCTAAATTTTTTTTTCTTTTATTATTTTCTTCCTTTCAATCATTTAAAAAACCAAACAAAATTCTAAAACTAAAAACACGTAGCTTTTCAAAATGTGTTTTTGTTTTTAATTTTACCTAACTCTTGTAATTAAGAATCATGCATAAATATTGCAACATTATGATACAAAATTGAAACAACTTTAAGGAAAAAATTTAAGGAGAGTGAAGTCAAATCTAAAGAGATGGCATAAGAAGTTCCCAACAAGGTCATAATGTAGTTGACAAACATTGGATTATGTTCAAGTAATAACATAAAAGGTTTATAGTATATGAATAAGGTTGGATGTTTTATCTTATGAATACGACCCATTTTGTAAAATATTACAAATGATATAATCCAAATCGTCCATGTGGAAGCATATGAGTGGGGGGTATCCTATAGAAAAAAATTGTATAAGACTAGACTGTGAAGTAATTAATCTTTATTTGTAAATCTGTTAATTGAAGAGACTAATATTTCATATAACTCGAAGAAGCAAATTCATCCTGCCTTTATACTTTATGTAAGCATATTCACGAGTGCAAGCAAGGGGCAATGGATATCACTTCATATTTTAACAAATTGTCCCTGATTTGGCAAGAGATGGATTTGTGTCGAGAAATTGTCTGGGACTGTCCTTGTGGAGGTGTTCAATACTCCCAAATTAAAGAAGTTGATCATGTATACGATTTTCTTGTTGGCTTGAATTCCAAGTTTGACTTAGTTTGTGGTCGTATACTGGGTCAAAGGCATATCCCTTCATTGATGGAGGTGTGTTCTGAGGTTCCTTTAGAGGAAGGTCGCCCAAGTGCAATGAACATTGTGATTGTTCCTGCCACTGATTCTACGGCCTTCAGATCCAACGGTGAAAAGCAAAATCGGAAGTCTATCCCGGTGTGTGAACATTGCAAGAAACCTTTGTATACGAAAGACAGTTATTGGAAGTTACATGGTTGAGCACCAAATGGTAAGAAACGTCTGCCAAACGACAAGCATAATTCTTGTAAGGCATTTATGAGTGAATCTGTCAAAACTTCAGAGCCCCTAAATCCTACAGGAAATCAAGGTGATCTTGGTAGTTCTTCTTTTGGAGCAATTGCATAATCATGTAACTCTCAATCCTTCAGTCTTATCATAATCGATGGAAAGAAACCTTGGCTACTTGATTCAGGTGCTACATACCATTTGACTGGATCCTCTAAACATTTTATGTCATATCTTCAATGTGGTGACAATGAAAAAATCAGGATTGCAGATGAGTCATTCTATTGCGTGCAAGGGTCATATTTCCCCTTTTGATGGTCTCACGTTACCGAATGTAGCGCGTCTGGAAAAGCTAACAACAAATGACAACTTAATCTCATCCAAGCTAATGTGGCTAACCTCTCTATGAATCGAAACACACGACGCCCTCCGTGGAATCCACCTGGTAAGTCCTCTACTGCCCAACCTATGTCAATGCCTAGGATAATATCATTCTCTCCTACTCAAACCAAGTCTTTTTTCCTAAATATCAATGTCCTTCCTCGTCCTCAATTTCGACCTCCAAAATGGCCTCCACACAATAATCGTCCTCGGTGTCAGATTTGTGAGAAACTTGGGCACACTGCCAATACTTGTTATATCCTTCAGGACACTTTTTTTTTCAAGATCCTCCATCTTCCATTGTTATGTCTCCTCAGGCTCATTTTACTCAAGTTTTTTCTCAAAATGCTGCTCTTCCTTCTATTGATACCAATATTGTCATGTCTTCTTCTCATCCTGATGATGGTTGGTTTCTTGACCCTGGTGCAAATCATCATATGACACCAGATTTGGCTAATGTTCAAGAACCTACATCTTATTATGGTGGTGAGCAAGTGATTATTGGTAATGACAAATCTCTTCCTATTAAACATGTTGGTTCTATGTCTTTGCCTTCTATTATGCCCCATCAACCCCTTCATCTCAATTCTATTCTTCATACTTCTTCCTTGTCTCACAATTTAATCAACATTGCTCGCTTATGTTATGATAATCATGTCTTTGTTGAATTTTTTCATGACTCTTTTCTTGTGAAGGATCTTCAAACCAAGAGCCCTCTTCTTAAGGGCAAGCTTGATGGTGGCTTATACAAACTTTTTGTTCCAAATGGTCTTTCGAGTGTTGTTCAGCCTCACAATGGTCTTGCTGCCTTCCTCTCAACTTTCAGGATGTTTCTCTTTGGCATCACCGTTTAGGACATCCATCTTTTTCTATTGTTAAGTGTATTTTATCTCAATGTCATATGAAGTTTAAAAATATTGGGGAGCATAATTTTTTTTGCAGTTCTTGTCAGATGGTGAAAAGCCATCGTCTCCCTTTTCCCACCTCCCAATCAGATGTTTGGGGTTCTTCCCCCATTTCTGTCGTAAATGGAGCTAGATAGTTTTTGTTGTTTATTGATGTCTTCTCCCGTTTTACTTGGTTGTATACCTTAAAATTAAAAAGTGAGGTTTTGCCTACTTTTATCCACTATCTTAGAAGGGAGTTTCTAAGATAGTGGATATAAACAAAGATAGTAGATCTGGAGCCAAAATAAGGTGTTACATCTCGAAAATTGAGATGATTTTAATTTAATTATCTCAAATAAATTAAGTAAAAGTTGGATTATATTGGTTAGGGATGTTAATTTTTGTTTTGGATTGAAAACTTTTATTTGGCTTTGTGGAGATTTGATTAAGAAATTGAATATATGTGATTAATTTGGTCAAAAGATAATTGGTGAAAAGAAAGAGAAGATCTAATTTGATTAGGAAAAAAATATTTGATTTGGTGGGAATTCGGAAACGATAATAATAATAATAATAAAAGATTATTATTATTGATAAATAATAATAATGCTTACTAATTTAGGATTTATGGTTTTGCGTGAAAGTAAAGAAAGTTAAAAAAATTCAATTTTCTTCTTCCTCTTCTTCTCCAGCCGCACGCCTTCACCCTCATTGTGCAAGTTTTCCTTCGTCGGTTTTCGACGCACCCCTTTTGGCTAGCCACAAAGTCTCCGCACGTCGGTTAGCCATTGCGTCTCAACCCCTATTCACCGTTGTCGTGCCATTGTGCCGTCGTTGTCGCCGGTTGTTTGTGGGTAAACTTTATTGGTTTTATTTTGGATTTTTTGGATACCCAATAAAGTTAAATTGAGAATTAATTTGGAAATTATTCTTGGTTATTTGAAGGATTAATTTGGAGCAATCATTTGGAATTAATTCGTAGGATTTTCTCTACGAATTAGATTGAAATTCGACAACTAATTGGTAAGAATAAAAATATTTTATCGAAGGATTAAAGTTAACATTAATGAATAATTTTTCTGGAAAAATTATTAATTGTAATGTTTTATGTATAGGATCAATTTGAGGGAAAAACTCAAGCAAAAGTAATCATTGACCCTTTGAGGTAAGGGACTTACTACTGGTTCCTCGACAAGGATATTTATGTGACAGTAAGATTATTTACGCGACATCTAGGTTGATTGATTATGTGATAAATGTATGGTAACAAGTTTAGGTTTTTTTTAATTAATAATTTTTTTGGAAAATTATTAATTTAAATTGAATGAGCAAGGGATACTCTACCAAATTCATGCCTTAGGTGTATAAGGTGTGGAAGATGGAGTGGATCGCATGCATGCCTTGTGTAATGTCTACTGTCATTGATTTGTTTATTGTAGTTATGTTTTAAGGATGTTATGGGACACCTTATGTAACACTTTATATCATGGTTGAGATGTTGGTTATGTGACAGCTGGATTCTTTGGTTATATTGTGGTATGATGATTGGGTCTTTGTATAATTAACTATGTGGAGTTTATGCATGCTCTTTCATACTATGTGAAATCTGTAAAACAAGGTAACTGTACCATGTGGAATGGAGTTATGTTTGTGACTGCTTTACTTTTTTTATTGTGGTTTCTGTTGGATTATGGCGTCTGTTAACTCTACCTATTAACTTTGTGTACTTTGTGGTGGGATGGGTTGACAAGCTTGTGTGGCGTATGTCACGAGGGTCGGGTTAATAAGCATGTGTGGCATATTGTTCCGACAGAGTCGGGTTAACAAGCCTGTGTGGTGTATTGTTCTGACCTAATTTCTTTTGCATGTGGTCCCACCGATTTGCTAGGATGACCCTGACATTGGACTGTATCGACGTTTCTACTAAACCATTTGACTGTGTGTCGTATAGTACAAGTTAATAGAGAGAGTTAATGGCCACCTAGTGGACTCGATGATCTGCTTATGTTGAACTGTCTGTTAGTGATGGTTATGTGAGTAGTTAACTGAATGGATTAGTTAACTGTTAGTAGTGATTATGTGGTGAGTTAACTAAACGGTTTAGTTAACTGTTAGTAATGGTTATGGGTTGAGTTAATCGAATGGACTAACTCCCGAGTTAGCTGTTGGTGATGGGTTATCTATGTTGAGATGATCTGAATGACTATGTGATGATCTCTTAGGACGGATTGTTACAGAAAAACCAATGAGGTTGTGTGGTGATATGTCTTTATGGTTTGCTATGGAAAAACCATAAAACATGATTAAGGTGTGAGGTCTTTGTGGTTCTCATTTTGAAATTAAACTTTATATGTGTGCTTATGAATGTTTTGGACTAAGATTGTATGTTTTGGGACTATGGTAGTTGTTAACTTTATCTATTAGCTAGTTGTACTTGGTATGTAGAATGATAGTTGCTTTTGCATGTGGTCAAATAGGCATTAGGTTGTATGGGTGTTCCTACCAAACCATTTAACTGTGTGTCGTAAAGTACAGTTTAATAGGAAGTTAACAGTTAACCTAGTGGACCCATTAGTGGGTTCCTTACTGGGTATTTTTGTACTCACCCTTTTCATGTTTATTTTTCAAGTAAGTATGAGGAAATCGACGACGGACAGCAAGGACCAGTGACCATGTGTTTGGGGACTATATTGACAAAGGCTTTCGTTGTGTTGATGTTGTTATTATTGACAAATGCTTCCGTTATATTTTTGTTAAGATTATGAGTTCTTATTTAGGTCACGACCTTGGGTTAAGGTTAAAATTTTGGGGTGTTACATAAGGAGAGGTCGTTTTTGGTTTACCCATCACTTGAAACAAATCAAGAGAATAAAAAAAAGTTTAAATGTGAAGAAAATGAGGCAAAAAATACACACTCTTGATTGAACAACTAAAAGAAAGTTGAATCCGTGAACACCACAAAACCTAAATTTTAACACCGAACTTTGGCTTAAAAAAGTAAAAAAAAAAAATGAAACAATTGTTATTTTGCAAGTAGATCAGAAGGAAAAGAGCAAAAAAGCACACACTTGATTGAACCCTAAATCAAAGAAAAAGTAAAACAAAATGTTCTAAAAGTTGAATCAGTGAACACCACAAACTCTAAATCCTAACACCGAACTTTGACTTAAAAAGGTAAAAAAAAAAAGTTGTTAATTTTGCAAGTAGATCCGAAGAAAAATAGAAAAAAAACATACACTTTATTGGACCCTAAATCAAAGAAAAAGTAAAACAAAATGTTCTAAAAGTTGAATCAGTGAACACTACAAACCCTAAATCCAACACCAAACTTTGGCTTAAAAATGTAAAAATAAAAAATAAAAAATATTGTTAACTTTGCAAGATTTGAAGAAAAATAGCCAAAAAATACGCACACAAAAAGGATTACGTATTTATGAGGAGCATCGGTAGACATGCAAGGCAACAAGGAGGTACATACTTCGTGGTTTAGAAAAAATCACAAATGAAAATCCATTTATTTTTCACAGATGTCATCTTCACAGATTTTCCCTCCTTGTCTCCGGTGGTGGTATTAGATTAGAAGGATGATGAAGTAGAGAGAAACTTGTCTAATGAAGAAGAGAAAAAGATTAGGTTGTTGTGAGAAAGTAGAGGAAAGATGAAGGAGATGTGAAAGAGAGAGCTATTGTGAGAAAGTAGAGGAAGAGATGAAGAAGATGTGAAAAGATGGAGGAGATGTGAAAGAGGGAGAAAACCTCACGTAAGAGATGAAGGAGATGTGAAAGACAAAGAGAAAAATTGGAACCCTTACGAAATTCCATCCATTTACACAATGGATTAGAGTTTTTTTTTTTACACCATGGGTCAAACATGCGCTTGACATCAAATGCCAAGCCCACCTAATGTCAAACCAACGTGTCAAACAGCTCCTAAGAGAGGGAAAATAGTCAAACAATGCAAAAAGCGACCCAAACTTGAGCAAAAGAGCACAAAATGGCACAAGTTGAAGTTATTTACAAAAATGCCCCTGGAAGCACAACCCAAGGCACGCAACGCCTACTATGAGCCAAAACCCGAGAGTAACATAGCAAAAAGCGTCGTAGTGCTGTTGACGATTACACCCGGGCACCACGCTACGCTTCGATATGAAGTGGCAAATGTCACAGTGCCTCATTAGGCACAACGACGCTTCGAAGTTTGACATAAAATTTCAAGGCACGTGCTCGTGCCTTTGTACCAGAAATTTGAATATAAAAACATATTTTCTCATTTTGCCTCATGTGTAACATTTTTTTTTATTAGAACACAAAAGTCACTTGTAAATTATCTCCAGGATTAATAAAATTTTCTCTCAATTCCTTTGAAGATTTATTTGAAATTCATCATGATTCTTGAAGCTTCCCCAAGAAGAATGAAGAACTAAGGCAAGTCTTTTTGGTAAGGGATAGAGGGTTGATTATCTTGAGAATCCATGTTTTTGTTGATGAATGTAATGCATTGTTGATTGTATTTAATGCAATTCTAGTTGAATGAACTGACAACTCATAGTTTGCAAAATTCTAAAAGCGCTAAGCATAATTATTTGAATTAAGTTGAAAGATTAGTGATTTTTTGGTTAGATTTGAGAATTTTTCTTTGATTTTTTCATGTTTGATCTAATTGAATTCAATCATAAATCATTCTTTTGACATAGACTATTCTGGATTTAGAATGTCACCACATTGATCTCTAAAATCTTAATGCGAATTTGAACCTAGCATGAAAACCGATATGATGAAAAGAATTTAGTTTGAATATAGATTAATTCTTGTTTAATAGATGATGGCAATTAGTTCTTGCATGACCAACTGGTTGTGGTTTGCATTAATTCTCAATTCTTAATGTTAATTCAATGATAGATAATCAACCTAGTTTCCATATTCCAAATTTTATCAATTGAGAGAAAATCTAAATAATCTTGTGTTCTAAAATCAACTAAAAACTAAAATAACTTTACTTTCACATTGCAATTTTACATTTTCCTGCATTAGAACAACCCCCACCCCCCTAAATTGATGAAAAGTACATGAATTCAAGTTTATGAATTCAAGTTTATCCTAATTGCATTAAGATTTAGGACAATGTTATGTAGAATATTTAACTTTGAAGTATCTAATCAAAAATTCATTTGATTGAATCCTAGTCGGTTAGAGCAATACTTATCCTCTTCGATTCACAAACTAACATAATATATTGTTTCTTAGAGATCAACATACAATTATATGTCACATAAAATCTCCAATTTTACGATAATATGATAAATACAAACAAATTCTAGTTCAAATTCTTACATGAATAGGTGGAAAAATCCTAAACTTAAATCCAAGCTAGAATGAGTAACATTAGCCCAACGATTCATCCAAAATCAAGAAGTAGAGGAAAAATAAAGAGAAAGCTGATACAAATTGACTGGGATCCCAAGCTAAGGCAAAAAGTAACCTAAAATCATCTAAAAGATGATATATATAAATGTCGAAGCATCGCGATGCTAGGGTGCAACGTTGTGAAGCTTGACAAAAATTGTGTGCAAAAAGTCATCGGAGCATCGCGACGCTCTACAGTTTGCACAAAATTTGTGCTCTTTGCCTTGCAGCATCGAGTGCAGCGACTATTTGGGCGCCTTGTGCCATCTTTAGAGGCAATTTTGGCATATTCTTTTTATGATTGGTGCAATTAAGCTCTGGTTTGGCCCATTTTAACTTCATTTCATCATTAACGCCTCGTTCTACCATTTAAGTGCTCAAAACCTACAAAAAGATCAAATAGACAAAATCAAATTCAATGCAAAAAAAAAAAAAAAAAAAAAAAAAATGCAAAAGAAAAAGCTTAGGAAAAAAGAAGGATGCCTTATAGTCAAAGTAGTAATTTCATATTGTGATGACGTAGTGTTAAATTTCATTTGGATTCTTTATAAAGGGACCCTCGGCGTGTACAGTTATTCCAGGTATAGTATTCTTGTCATACTACTATTAATAAATTCTTTTCAAATAAATGTTTTAGTCATTTTCAAAAATTCTTTTACTCATTTTTCAACTACTTCCATTTAAATATGGTATTTCTCACATCCACCATTTTTTAAATCCTATCCACCATTTTTTAAATTTTTTTTTTTTTGATGAAGATTTTAAATAATTTATTTCCAAAAATAAAAAACAAAGATTAAAAATGGAAATAAAATAAGTTATATTTTCCAATTCATGATATTTCTAACTAATTATATATTAAAAAAAGGGTGCAGAAGCTTTGTTCAAAATAAAAATTAAAAAAAAAAAAAATTGAAAGTGGGATCAAAATGAACCAAAATGAAGAAACCAGATAAAACATGAGATATCAAAGCACCTGAAAAGAATATAAATTCTAAATCACAAAAAAAATTCTCTATCATCCCTAAAAAAGTTAAAAATACACCTTTGGTAATGAAAAGTCTCTACATAGGCATTTTATTATTGCAAATGCAAATTCATTGCCTTAAATGAATTGAGATTTATCACTTGATTAGGAGTATGGATCGTTTATCATTCACAACTACTACACCCCCATTCAAATAAAGTCTTAATCCACTGTGTTAAGCACATTGTACACATGATTATATCATTTTCCACAGAAGGTGAAACTACTAAGCCATACCCACACCAATTCTACATCAAGATTTCCTACTTACCTAAGGGTCACGGTCCTCGCCTAGATCTCCCCATCTTACGTTATACTTGGCAGCTAAGTAGTGAGCCCCAACCGGCCCCCTGCTACCATAGGGATAGAGCTCTGGAGCAATCTTTTTCTCTTCAAGTTCATTTAACAACGGAGTGAACAATGACCATGCAGCGTCGAGCTCATCGCTCCTAATGAATAACCTTCGCTCCCCTTCAACAGCATCCAAAAGCAACCTCTCATATGCATCCGGTATTTCACTTGGGTACCTTCACATGGTCATTGAATTGTCAACAAAACCCAATCTAGTACTTCACTATTATATTAACAAACAAAATAGAAACATGAAATATGAAAGCAACCCCATCGATCACACAGTTGAAGTTCACATACCTAGATCGATACAGCAAGTTCAGATCACTACGATCTAATCGCATTCCGAGACCAGGAACTTTATTGTTGATCTTCAAATAAATAGCTTCGTTGGGTTGAACGCGCAATACAAGCTCATTTGTAGCTTTGTCCAAATCTGTACCGAAGTTCCTCTTGTACAAATTACCTGGGACATGTCTGAATTGAACCCTGATCTCTGCTCTGGGATGCATCATAAGAAATGTGTGAGATTATTCAAAATCAAATTGTAACAACAATAAAAGAAAAGCATAGTAAAGAATGAAATAACAACCGCCTTGTATGTAAAGCCTTTCCAGCTTTCATCAAGAAGGGCACTCCATCCCATCTAGCATTATCGATAAATATTGCAGCTGCCGCAAATGTCGGAGTGATGCTATCGTTGGGAACAGTTGGATCATCTATATATGCAGGGTATGATTTACCACCTTTGCTGTGCCCTTTGTATTGCCCAACAACTACATCTTCAAGTTGAAGAGGTCTCATTGACTTCAGCACCTTTACCTGAATCATAATGATAAACACTAATCACTATTACCACAGCCAAGTGACCATAATGTCAGCTAAAGAATCTTTCCAGTAAATATCAAAGATTAAATTTCAAGTTGAGTCAAACTCTTTTTTCTATCTAATAGGTTGCTGAACTTTAGAAAGTGAAAAATAAATTATAATTTTCAATTTTGCCTCTAATAAGTTCCAGACCTTAAAAGCTAATGAACTATCAATTTTGTGTTAGATAAGTTCTCTGACATATTTGGAAATTATAAGACGTAAAATTGAATTATTAGACTAACAAGACATTTTGTAACAACAGAACTATGAATTTTGAAATTAATGAATTATTAAAACAGACACTCTAGCATTCATGACTGTACAGACGCAAATCTCAAACCTAAAAATTCAAGGACCACAAATGTGATTTAACCAATACCAAAGCAATGCTCTTCTACATGTTATCTGATGCAACAATCAATTGCCAGAACACCATAGGCATAAGAAGAAAAATATTGGTTACCTTTTCATTCCTGATATCCTCGGCGTCTAAACTGACAGGTGTCTCCATAGCAAATAGAGCCAAAATTTGAAGGAGATGGTTTTGCATTATATCACGTATGATTCCATAGTTATCAAAGTACCTGGAAAAGAACAAAAGACAGTTGACTAATCTAGAGCATGAAAAACAAAATAATTCATTGCTGTACCCTACTATCATTTTCCAAGCTGCAATATCAGACAGATGTGACACATACCCTCCCCGCCCTTCTGTTCCAAAATCTTCAGAAAATATCAGTTGAACATTGCGGATATAGCTTCTGGACCAAAGAGGCTCAAAAACAAGATTGGAGAACCGAAGAACTGACAGATTCTCTACGAGCTCCTTGCCCAAATAATGGTCAATCCTAAACAAATTATCAGTAAAAGTCAATTTCTCTCTTTAGATCTGGAAACTTGATTAGTCTAAGAGGTTTTACCTAAATATTTGGTCTTCTGTGAGATATTGCTTTAAGCTTCTGGTTAGCTCACCAGAAGAATCTGAGTCACGGCCAAATGGCTTTTCGACAATGACTCTAGTCCAACCACTTCCCGAAGACGCCCGTTGGCTAGCACACTTGACAACGTCGACGAATATGTTTGGAGGAATTGATAAATAAAATAACCTATTTGAAACTTTTCCATCCTGAAAGGAAGAAGATTATCATAGAAAGATTCAAAACACAGAACAGATTGCTTCAATCAACTAGCTATGATGTATATGCACATCAATACGCAAGCGTCCAAAGGAGGAAGAGTATTGTTTCGCGGATGAAAACCATGACAAATCCATATTGGCCTTCAAGAGCCAAAGTTCCAACATGTCCTAGACTTTAGCAAAAGCAAAAGAGCCGAGTTGAATTCTTAGCCAAATTTCAAAAACAAAAAAGAAGTTTTTAAAAACTACTTTTTATTTAGTTTTCAAAATATTGGCTTGGTTTTTAAAAACAATGGTAAAAAGTAGATAACAAAGCAACAAATTTCGAGATAGAAGGAATGTTTATAGGCTTAAATTTTCAAAAGCTAACACCAAAAACAAAATGGCTACCAAAGAAGGCCAAAATTATTATCAAATGAGGCCTAAGTTTTCCCATTTTCACCTTAGTGTTAATGAACCAACACAACCAAAAGGGAGACCAGCACACTACTCAGAGATAACGCAACAAAGACAAGAAATCAAAAGCCAGTACAACAGTCATGCTTGAATTTCTGTAGAATAAGTGAATCAATCTGGAGTTTTGATAAGTTGTTAAAACTATCTTAAGCACCCTTAATGAATAGCATAAAGTCACCGCTGAGTTTAGAAGGAGCTTTCAATAGCATTTTATACTGGTACTTTGTTGAGTGCTTCTAATGACTAATAATAATAGTTACCAGTGGAAAATGACATATTATATAGAATCTTCCTTATCAAACATCAGGAGTCCGCAAATTACCTCTTTCTCCTTCAACTTCCTGTCCAACTCAGAGAAATCTTCCTCAGAGCTATATTGACCAGAATGGTAAAAGCATCTTTTTAAAAATTCATCCATCTTGTCCTCACAGTTTGCCCTGTGACCAATGCTACTTATCAATATATGCAAATTGAAACAGAAGTATGTGATCATAAATGTTAACAATACCTAGGTCTTGTTTAATATTTGGACACCAATGGATACTTTTGTAAATAAAAAAATTATGTAAAATGATTATAAGAAGTTTTACTTTCAAACTACGTTATACTTATAGATCTTGATGTTAGTGTACATCTTCATATTGGGATTTATAGAGAATATATTTATAATTTGATATCCGTGAATGTCCAAGCCAACTTACGTGCATCTCGACTAATCTTATGGGATAACCCACTTGACCCTACAACATTTGGGTGTCAAGGGAACTACAACATTTGGATGTCAAGGGAACTCCAAAGAAATTAATTCCAAGGTAGGTGGCCACCATCCATGGATTGAATCCATGACCTCTTAGTTAGTTATTGAGCTATATCTCCTTTTTACCACTAGGTCAACCCATGATGGTTATTTACAAAGAATATATATATAGTATGTATTAAGAGTACTTATAAAAGATATTAAAGACATTGGTTAATAATCTTAAACCTTATGTAATATTGATCCAATTTACATATATATCGACGTATTGACAGATATTTTAATCCTTGCTTTTCACTTATGACTTTATTTGTAATGTTATAAAATCCAAGCCAAGGTTTTTTTGAAATAAAATAAAACAATAATAATAATAAATGAATAAATAAGTAAACAAATTCATTTTTTAAAAATCATATAATTCCTTTTTTTTTTTTTTTTTGGAATTTGAATAGTAATTTAAAATGTTTCTATATTAAAATATAAAACATGGTAAAGAAATTGTGAGAAAACAAGCATAAATTACAAAAGAAATACCAAAAAACAAAAAAAAAATCATTATCAAATAGGCTACATTACCTCTTATCAATTCTGCAAGTCAAAGTTTTACTAATCATGTTTCGGAGTTGCTCATCGGTCATACTAGTGCGAGCATAACCAAACACGATAAAATCCTGAAAGTGAGAAAGAAAACAAAATAATTAGTCAGCTTTTTCAAACTAAAGACTAGAAGGCAGACTTGTGGCATGAGATAAGACCTCTGGTAGACAATCCTCATAATAAAGAGCAAAAAGTGCAGGAAAGATCTTCTTTTTTGCCAGGTCACCTGAAGCTCCAACAACAGTTATACTGAGGGTAGATTGAACTTTATCTGAATCCGGAACCGATTTGTCTTCCTCTTGAAGTGCAATTTGTTCATTGAGAAGAGAACTTCCAGGACTACCTAAGTTCATGCCCCACTCAGGTTTAAGCAACAAAATGGATAACCAAGAGAGAGATAAAAAAAGCATACATTTGAGGCAAAATAAACAGTGATATTTAAAAAAAAAGCATTCAAACAATGAGGAATGCAGCTTTCACAAAGTGTCACACATTCTTTTCAAGATAGCAGCACTTAAAGATGGGTATATAATGCATAAAAAACCAAAAAGC
Organism: Cucumis cinereus; assembly: GCA_037974625.1. Taxonomy (NCBI): domain Eukaryota; kingdom Viridiplantae; phylum Streptophyta; class Magnoliopsida; order Cucurbitales; family Cucurbitaceae; genus Cucumis; species Cucumis cinereus. The sequence continues at coordinate 19,623,366 of JBBPDJ010000023.1, forward strand.
TTCATAGAAGAAAGATTAACTTCTCAAGCACGAGTATCTCAAACAGCTATAAGTTAGGCCTTGATTAACTATCATTTGACATTTTTTTTACTTATGAAAATTAAGGATGTTTTCTAGCCATTTCTATACAATTGATGTCATTAAGGACAGATTTGAATCCTTAGTGAAAGAGAAAAACGATTTGAATACTTGGCTTGAATATTGAATACAATAGTCAAAGGTAGATAACAAATAAGTAAATAAATAAAACTCATGAGTGGAAATAGTGTTTAGATGCTTACTTTTCAAAAACTAAAAATCAAACAACAAACAGTATCAAACACGAGTTGTTAGTATTTAAGGCAATCAACACAGGCCAGAAAGAAAAACGTAAAGTTAAAATCGAAAGGAAAATTGATTTTCATTCATAAGAATTCTAGAACCAAACCAAAAAATAAGGCTCATGCAACAAAGTACCCACCATCTGGTAAAAAAACAGCATTCAAGGGATGGCCATTCGATGACTTAAGCTGAAGATGGCTAGTAACACAATTTCTTACAGAAATCTGAGAAACCCACGAAGGGAAATGTGTTTTTCTTGGGGAGCAGACAAACTTTCTGGGTAAAATCGTCTCATTCTTGAGAGAAGAAGGCACAAAGGTAGCTGAGGAAGAAGAAGGGGTCCTGAAGTGACAATCCATGAACATGGAATACGCAGATTGAGAAGGTGATGAAGAAGGAATCGGATTCTTAAGTGGGAATTCAAATGGAAATATATAGTATCGGGAAGAAATTGGAGGCGCTCAAATCTGAAGCCATCAAACGCGACTAGGTGAAAAGATGAAATGGGGATGACCTTTTGAGTTATCGAAGAGGCCGAAGGAAATCAATAAGGGACAAATTGAGTTCACAGACAAGACGGAAATTCCGAGGCCGATGGATTGTTTTTCCGGATTCGTGTTGGGCCTTATTGGGCCGACAAGTGAGAGTTGTGGAGAGTCCAACTAAGAGATGTTCATTTTCGGGAAATTGGGTTATGCCAAAATTGAAATTAGGATATTTATACATTGAATACAATTTCAAAACTTATATTCATAAATGTCTAAATATTCAAATATTTACATTAATAGTATTTTATTGGATTTTTAGTCTAAAATACCCTTTTAATAAAAATTTCTATATTTAAAAGATTTTTTTAATATTGGACAGAGAAGGTTTAATTATTTCATTGCAATAATTAGTATGTATTTATTCCTTTTGCATTTAGAGAGATAAACAATATATTAAAATTGTAATTTTATTCCTTTCGAAAATTTAAAATTGAACTGAATCAAAATCTTACGGGATTGTTCGAGCGTGCTAGTTCTCCATTGAGTTTCTGCAGCAAATTAGTTTCTTCGGGATAGTTCATTTTCATTTTCTGCAAGTTGATGGGTATGTTTGATCGGTCATAACTATGTTTTTTTGTTTGATTTGTAATATACTGTATATTCAGGATATACTTAGGGTATATAGTGTAGCCAAGTTAAGTTAATATATGTTGTCTTATATATTGTAGTATATTTAGGGTATATAGTGTAGTCAAGTTGATTTAGTATATGTTGTCGTATATTTAGGGTTATGTTGTTTGGGTATATACTATTTGCACGCTATGTTGTTTGGGTATATACTCTTTGCACGCTATGTTGTTTGGGTGCAAATAGTATATACTCAAACAACATAACCCTAAATATACAACAACATATACTAAATCAACTTGACTACACTATATACCCTAAATATACTACAATATATAAGATAACATATACTAAAATAACCTGATTATACTATATACCCTAAATATACTACAATATGTTAGATTTTGACTAAATATTAACATGACTAAATACTGTAATATACCGATTCATACCTTTATCTTCTAGGGCAGCAACTAAATGATTATTTTTTCTTCTTGTTCGACAGCACCATGACGACAAAAATGTTTGTTAATCAATTTTGGCAGCACAAATGGAATAAGACTTCTTGTCCGGCGGGTGGAAGGATTTTTTATGCGATAATGAAATGGTAGTGGAAGAGGAATATATGGATATGAGTTTTTATTTTAAAAAGATATGTTTATTTCCAAATCTAGTTAATTATTTTAAGAAATTATAAAATATTAAAAGATTCTAAAAATAAGTGATTTTAGAGATTCTTAATTTAGAAAAATCTTGTAATTAATTATAGGGTAGGGTCTAAATAGTAATTTGGACCTAATTTTTCAGTAATTATTGAAGAAAGTTAGACATTATTGTAAATAATCCAAAACATTAACATTATTGAAATATAGGTCTCATATTTGGGCCTAATAAGTAGAAATCCCTTGAAATAAATTTGATTTTTTAGACAATAAATTTAGTGTCAATTTTTTTTTATTTTTGGTTATTTTTCAAATATATATATATTTAGAAAATTATCAAAAATAAAAAAAAAATTGACAAAATATTTATACCTCATAGAAAAATTAAGTGTAATTGATTTTTGTAGTAAGTGTAAATAGTTTGTCTTTTTTTTTTCTATATTTGAAAAATCCTTATATATTTCATGTATTTATTTGTTTAGATTTACTTTCAATTAACAACTATATATTTCCTCTTTTTTTAAATAGAATTATATATCTCCACTTCTTCTAATTCGAATCATTCACCATCCCCTCTCCCAGACATCTCCATCGACTAGACTTTAGCAAAGATCTTTTATCAATACGACCTCATTCTCTTTCTCTGTTTTGGATCCTGTCCAGCCCTCCTCATCTCTTTTTGTTGGTGCAAGATGCGGTGGAACAAAGCTGCTGGACGATCGCCTGGACAAAATGCTTAACTGAAAAACAAAAACTAGTTAGATAAAATGACTGAGTCGCATATCATGTTCTCTTTAAGAAGTTTCGTGGTTCTGCTCGAAGTGCAAACAGTTCTGAATTGTCATGCCGCTCTGAGGATAAAACAACCACAAGCTTGATCAGAGCTGCACCAGAATCGATTGAAAAACACACACTAGTGAAAGACTTTGCTCGAAAAACTAAAACAGAAGAAATAATTTTAGAGAGAACTTTGAGAGAAGAGAGGAGAAAAATTCAAATTTTGGATGGTTTGAAATGAGAAGAGAGGAAGGCCTCATATTGGCTGTGAAAATCATAACGATACAGATGTTAATGGACCATACCGGTTATTTAAAATAAATGATTAATAAAAATATTATTATTATATTATTTCTCACCTCATCTCACCCGACCAGACAGACTGTGCCGACGCGCGCGTGTGGAGATATCAACAAACCTACATTTGTCTATCTCCTCACCCATGGGTACCTTTTGTGCATAAGCAAAAGTGTATGTCGACTTGAACCTTTATGTAGTAAAGATGATTTAGAATATGATAGAGCAACTCTTGGTTTTGAACTCTATCTCTAACAGCATCTTACACACAACATTATTCAAGTGTAGTCCTAAAAATCTGTGCTTTAAGGCCTAGCACGTCTATCCCAATTTAGTGAATGCTTTAGAGAATTTGCCTAAAATTCAATAGGAAGCAACCCTCACTTCCACATCTACAAAGGTGAGTCTATCAAGAGTAGAGATGTCCACGGGCGAGGCCAGGGATGCCATTTCCCATCTCCATCCCCGCTCCCCATTTCATTTTCCATCCCCGTGAAATTCTCCACGGGGATCGGGGCGGGGATTCCCCACGGGAAATTCGCAGGGATCAGGTTTCCCACGGGGAATTTTTCTCCGTTAATTTCTTAAAAAAGTTATTTTATAAAAGAAAAACCAAACAATTTAAATCATTAAGAAAATTCTAATTAAATAATTAAAACTATCACTAAATTGTTTAGTATGGTAAGTTTTATATGACAATTGAATTCAAAGATAAATTTGTAAGTTTTGTCCCAAAAAACTAACCAACTTTTTAGTAAAAAGAAATAAACCTAAATCAAATTATTAACATATATAATCTATATTTAAATATAGAATTTAAACCTATTTCTTGTCTTGACCAATAAACAATAAAACGTTAAATTTAAATGTATTATTTATATAATCATAATAACATAACCTTACATAACTATACTAAATAAATAAATAAACTATAATCGAGGCAGGGACGAAGTCGAAGTCGGGGTCGGGGTGGGAGAATGCATTCTTCATCCCTGTCTTCATCTAACTCACGGGGATTTTTTCCCAACTCCCTCCCTCATTCCCCGCCCTGTTCGGGGCGGGTCTCCGCAGGACCCCATCTCCATGGAAAAATTGGACATTTCTAATCGAGTGTATCGATGTTGGTTTTAAGTATATCTAAGTGTATATCAATAGTGTATAAAAAAATCAAAGATATCAAGTGTGTATCAACTATCCATACTTTTGAAAAAAAAATTCATGGGTTAGATTTGTTTTTTTGTTTTCCATTTTTGTAAAAGTAAGAAGTTTAAGTTATCAGTTTAATTTTAAAACTTATTTTGTTAAATCGACGTGAAACTCTAGAATAAATATAAAAATAAATTATTTTTCTCTCATTGTTTTATAAAATAATATGTGGTCATGAGAATTAAAATTAACCTTAGGTTAACTTCATGTTAGTTGAGTTGTACTCATTTTTTTGGCATTGCACATATTATTTCATTACAACTTTAACACATGCTCTTTTATATTATTTCAATTCATTACTAAGCTCCTTATGTTATCCTCGTTATTTGTTGTTATTATTAGTATTGTTATGGTCATTAGAAAAATTATTTTAAATGACAAACCTCTAAAAGTATTTGCAAATATAAAAAAATATCATAATATATATGTGATATATCACGATAGAAGATAGACTACTATATGTATCTATCATAATTGACACATATAATAATCTATTTTCGTCTATCGTGATCCATCGTATATAAACTGTGACACTTTCACTTTATTTTGTACATTTTTTTATTCATTTTTCAATATTTGGAAATAACTCTTATCATTAAGATTATTTTTTAATATTGTTATAATTATTATTATTAGGAGAATTATTGTAAATGACAAAACTATTAAAAATATTTCTAAAATATAGCAAAATTTCAGTTTTCATCAATGATAGACACCGATAGAAGTCTATTAGTGAATATAGTTGATATTTTCTTATATTTTGTAAATAGTTTAGTTCATTTTGCTATATTTAAAGAAAATGATCCTTATTATTATTATTGTCATGATCATTTTTACTTTAGTAATGTTCTCATTAAAACAAATTCTGATTTCAAATTTTAAACTTTCAACATTTTCATATTTTTTTAAAAATATTTTTCTTAACCTTTTTTATAAAAAATAAACTAAAATGTTTTATTCACCAGATCTCTTAAATTGAACTTTGTGTTTTTAATTTCTTTATTTTTTAAAAAAATAATATATTATTTTAAGCATCTCAACTTCTTTTAACAACTTCTGACTGTTTTTCTTTAAAAACAAAAAAATCCAAAGTTTCCTAGAAATGTTGAAGGTAGAGGACAGATTATTATTTTGGGAGTTCAAGATTTGATCCTAAGAAAAAATAAATTTAATTAATATTTTTTAAAAATAAATTCTTTATTAAAAGACTATGGGATGAATTTTGAGAAATTGTAACCAAAAATTGAGGTGCAGAAATTTTCCTAGATAATTACTCCAGAAATAAGGATAGGTAAAATAAGACATTGTCTTTTGCAAAAAAGAGTGGACGAATATTTTCAATTCAAGATTTAAATTTAACTGCCATTTTTTATATGATTGTTATAGGGTGCTAAAACCTTTCCTACATACAAACAACTTTCGAACTCAACTTTAGTTTTTGTAGACCATTCTTTATTTTTAATTAAAATGTGTTTTTTCATTTCGTGTCCAATCACGTCGTAAAAGGATTGGTGACAACTCACGTTTGTTTTATTTTAAAAATAACTCTTTTCAAGGATGCTAACTGCTCTGCATCATCGTAGACATGTGGAGACACACATAATTCGATTAATCAGAAATGTAGAATATGGACACATGACGTCTTTCGATTTATTGAAAAAATAAATGGAAAAAAATTATTTCAACAATCGCAAGAGTGAGATCAAATCATCAGTCTTTACTGGTCTCTTACCCATTGAATTATGATCAATTTGTCTATGCTACAAACAATGAGAAAAAGCAATGTTTCCATCAATCTTCATATTAGTTTTAATATGATCATTCGAAACAACAACGCCAACCATTATTTTCTTAGTAATTTTATTCTTTGCAGTTTGAGTCCCAACAGGAGCAATCTTTGGAGCTAATTTTTTAAGGATTTATCATGTTTAGATCAGTTGCGGAGCTCCGATTCTTGGTCAATAGAGTCCCAGCACCACCTGATCCAAATGTACCGACATCGAATTCATTGAGAAAGCCAGAGACATCAGAACCTGCGCTCACTTTAGCACAATATTGCCAAACAAACACTAAACAAAGGGTGGGGAAGAGCTTGAAACCTCTGCCATAGCCATGGTAGTTGAGTGTATTAAAATTGATGTTTAGGTGTAAGAAAGTTTTGTGGGTGTGTTGCACTTTGGGTGATCAGAAGCCCTATATATATATATAATATATATATATATATATATTTGTTTCATGGGAAAATACTATATTTATCTCATTCTATCCAGAGTGTATTACTATAGTGCTTAGCTGCTTTTTCTAATTTTTGTTTTTGAGCTGTCTTGAAAAATAAATTTTCTAATTTTTGCCCTAATTGACACTCTAAAAAAGTTAAATCATAAAGGGATCAAAATAGCATATATATAAATATATATATATATATA
>JBBPDJ010000023.1:19643103-19654936 GCA_037974625.1 Cucumis cinereus
ATATGAATATTTTGTATATCTCTGTAATGAATTAAAAGACTACAAGGGATGACATATATATAGGCCATAATGGGCCTGACAAAAAAGGAAATAAATAAGGGTATAACAATTACACAAATACCCTTAGTACAATTATTTTCAACATTTTACACTTTTAAATGCAATTTTCATTTCTTGAAAATTGGCTTTTGAATCATTAAAAGCATGTTTCATAATGCTTTTAAAAATGACAAAAGTAATTGTAATCATTTTAGAATAACTCCCAAACATGTCCTAAATAAATGGCCATTAAAACCACGAAAATCCACCTCCTGCTACACAAAAATGTAATTGTGACCTTGCACTTTACACTCAATTACTTCTAATTGTTGGCAACATGAGACAAGAAGTAAAATATAAAGTTGATTAGAGGAAGCACACTACTAGGGATTGTTTGAAGGTAATTCAGTCTCCAGAATGCCATTGTGTTTTCCTCTTTTGCTGATCTAGGAATTATACAGTTACGTTTAAAACGAATGAAAAAAACTAGAGTTGTTGCAATTTGTATTTCAGTGCACATCAAAACTTTAAAAATACTGATGCTCTTGATGTCATTCATTCTGGAAAACATGCCATAAATAAACCATCAAAATCTTACTCCCATCACAACTAAGTCTCTCAATCAAAGATATCAGCAAAGCTCTTGGTTGTCGAAAACATTTATTTAGTTTCTTGGCTAATCTCAATGAAGCAGTATTTGCTGTTAGTATTTTTTCTTCCCTTTTTCCTACATTCGGGGGTTTGTACCCTTTGAACATTCATTCCTTTTCAATATATATAGGATAATTGTTTTAAATGGCAAAACTGCTGAAAAATTTACAAATATAGCAAAACTCACCGTCTATCTGTGATAGACAAATAGACACATGACTACCATCTATCATCTATCAGTGTCTATCATTAATAGACAATGAAATTATATGAAAGAACATTCTGAGAGCATAATAACTGCTGCTTTCATGTTAGTGTATATTAGAAGGTGTCCCACTGATTTTAACCCATTGCATAAACACAGACGCAACAAAAAACAGAAAACTAAAAAACAAAAACAAAAAAACAAAAAAAAACAAAACTTTGTGAGCTTTGAGGAAGAAAAGAGCCGCCAAAGGATTTTGCCCTTCTCCCAGCACAACAAAACCTTGTACTACATCCCATCATAACCCTCCTTCTCCAAACCAAAGATACTCTGAAAGCATCCAAAAACCTAACTAAACCATATAACGGGACACAATAGCAACTCCAAAGAATATGGTCTACGTCGTCCCACCTCAACAAAATGAGCACCACTAAGGCCCAAAAATAAGAAAGAGTGTCCCTACAAGCAATCTAAGTATCAAATTTTCCATGCAAGACTTAGACCTATAAAGCAAAGAACTTTACCTTCTTGGGGATTTTAATCTTCCAATGCAAAGAAAACAACATGGCGATAGGTAGTGCTTAGAAGAAAGGAAAGAACTAGGAGGGAAAACAATGAACATAAACAAAACAAAACCCGAGGACAAGGAAACAAAAACATACAAAATATCAATACAAAAGTTTAAAATATACAAAATGAGTTTTAATCAATTTTGAAAACTTAAGAAGGCCTCAACTTAATTGTAACAAAAATCATGATAACTCATAGTGGATTCATTAATGTAAACAAATATGAATTCCACAACAAAACCGACAAAAAAGAGGTATGCACATGAAAGCTTAATAATGAGAACTGCTGAAATACTCGAACCATATTAGACTTTCAACCAACCAGTTTTGTACTTCTTTTGTTATTTCTATAGCCTTGAACCACAGTAAGAAAAAGGGAAAAAAAGAAAGAAAAAAGAAAAACAAATGCATGGAGATAGGCGAATGAACATAAAAGGATACAAGGAGCAATATTTGGTGGAACGCCATTATGAGCATATCTGCAACAAGAAGAAAAAAAAAGCAGGGTAGAAATATCTAAGGTATTAGCAGATCCAAAACAAGCCAAGCCGCACAACAGGAGGTAACAAGAAAGCATGTGGTTGTTTGTGTTATTACCTACATACAAACAGTTAAATTAAGGGAAACGAATAACCGATAGTGATGCTTCGAAGGCACATGATAAGGGTTACAGAAATAAAATTGATATGCAAAGAGAACCATCATAGTAGGATCCCAGGTTACTGATTTATAAAAATTCAACTACAAAAAATATTTATCATTATTTTTTATAAGAAACTAATCAAAGCAAGAATACATATGTAAGCAACATAATATTTAAGAGCAAGAAACTTCTAATTCACTGTACCAACAAATAATTCGTCATAATTTTATTGCTCTAAAAACTGGCAGAGATTAAAGATGAAAATGTAGTAAACATACCGGGTAAAATCATCAACTAGATTAATAGTAACATTAGGTTTCCAATAGGAAACCCACTCCACAGGACCGTCATCTTTCACATCAACTTGGTTATCATCAACAACCTTGAGCCACCAAAAGTGACTTTTGTTTAGAATATGACTGCTCAAGATTGTAAGTACTACAGAAGACTGAAATTTCTTAAATAGCAATCAAATGTCGATGTCGATGTACCATCAAACGAAACCAACGAAGAAAGTAAGGTAACACGAAATTAGAACAGAACAGGAATGCTAGTGCAGTTTATAATAGAAAATACACTTTACACACTAAAACTATGATCCCATAGACTAATTATTTCATTTCCTTTGAGCAACCTATTTCATGTCCTTATAAACACGAAGCTTAAATATTCAGGTACCCATAACTCATAAGGAGGGTGGTGATACATCTCCCCCCTATCATAGGTACTTCTACAAATTTCTATGTACATAACTAAACCACATAATAGAATAACGTGTTTATCATATTGATTACTCATAGCATATTAAATGCCAAAAGTATTAATATTCAGTGAAAAATATTTAGTCATACACTAGAACTATATAAGCACCACGGTTGTTGGCTCACGAAACGGAAGGAGTATTGCATTGAAATCAAGATTTAGTGTGTTCTGTATACAATGTATCATGTATCATGTATCATGTATCATAAGTTTCAATTTAGTGAAGAAAAAAAAACACTGAAATATAAAAATAAATAGTTTTGTCTAAAATGGATAAAAACAGTAACCGTTTTTTATTTTTTTGAAAAGAAACACAAAATTTTTCATAGACCAAAAAAGAAACTAATGCTCAAAAATACAAAAGGGGTTATGGGTAAGAGCAATATGCAAGGTTGTTAACTCATGAAATGGAGCACATATCAAAATGAAATTTTAGTGTATCGTGAACCGGAATGTATCGTGTATTGTAAAAGTTTTAAATTAATAAATAACAATGAAATATTTAGTTAAATAACTCTAAACAGACCATTTAAAAAATTGCAAATCGAAGGACTACTTAATGAAAATTAAAAAGTAATTAAAAAAATTAAAATAGAAGGAAGGCACACTTACACCTGTATACATGAGAGAGAAGAGATAGCTTTAATGATCTTTAAAATTAGTGTTAATTATATTTTGATATTTTTGAATTTAAGTACATTAAATATTGCAGATACCTAGAAAACCCTTCATCTTCCACCTTTAAGTCCCACTTCCTTCTTCACCTTCTTCAAAATTCTTCCTCTACAACTTCCATATTCGATTTTCTTTCTAATCATCTGCAAGAATATTTTTTGTTTTGTTGTTTTTGTCCATGCATTGTTCTTGTCAACCCTCCACGAAGTCTCTTCTCCAGAACCAGCAACAATCTAATACTAAACCCTAACAGTAATATTTTTCCGTCTTCAAAAAATAAAAAGAATTACTTGTTCTCGAATCAAACGGTTTGATTCAAGAACGATTTGCATGATTCACAACACTTGAATCATACAATCGTACAATCCTTATTATTTCAATTTGAATCCAAAATTTGAATCGTTTTCCTTCAATTTTGATTTGAATTGACAAAAAAACTCGTGTATCGTAAGATTTTAACAACACAGGTAATATTGTATTACTAAAGACATAAGGGTAATTAGCTAGGGAGTTAGCGTATTTGGTTATAAATAGAGGGGCGGGGATTGAGGGAAGGTAAGCAAGTTAGAGACTTAAAGCTCGGGTTAGCATACTCAAGAGGGGAGGTTCCAAATGCCTTACACTTGGGTTATCTTGTAGTTTTTTATCTTGGTTTATCTTGTAGTTTTTTATCCTTTATATTTCAATATATTTCAATGTTTAATTCTTGTTAGATGGTATCCTAACAAAAACATAAAAAATAAAAAAATAAAAAAAATAAAAAAACTTAAACCATTAAACCAATATGATGTGATATGCAAGTAATGTACAGAGATGGAAAAAAAACCATTGAAACAAAAATTTAAAAATAATAATAATAATAAAAAAGTCAATAAGAGTCCTCAAAGTCCTAAAAAAAAAAAAAAAAGAGCCACCCAATTAGTTTTAATTCATAATTTTCAGATTTCAAGATTGATATAATGATATAAACCAACCAAACATCAAATTATTAGACTTTATTTAATAATTGTGATGTTTTGTCCTTTTTAATAACATTTAAGTATGGTTAATTTAGTCTTTTTATAATGAATTAGGGTTTTATTGGAAGGATATTTAAGTCTTGCCTTTAGGTTGTTTAAGTAGTTTTTGATATTTGAAGTTTTAAGGTTTTTTATGAATGAAAATTCTTTGATAGATGACAAATCCAATCTTTCCGCAATTCTTGATTTAGAGTTATAGGCCAAGAACATTCAGGTAAGTTTGATGATCTTGCTTGTGGAGTGTTCAAACTTGGAGTGAGGAACTAGTTCTCCTTATCTCTTGGTCTTCGATCAAAGGGTAATCTAAATCTAACCCGACTTAGATTGTTGTCAAATTGATTGGTGGTTTTAGAATTTGTTATTAGGGGTTCACCAATTGGGTTCCTAATTTTCAAATTCTAGGGTCTCATATCACATAGTGTCTTTTTCATTTCCCCGTAGTGCTCTCATTTCCATCTCAAGTGTCTGCCTCTCCATTTCCTGGCTTTTCAAACTTTTTGTTTTTCATTTTCTTCTTCGCTTTTTCTATTTCTTCTCCTTCTTCTCTTTTTTCATTTTGCTTCACTTCATTTCTTCTCCAGCCGTTGTGATCAACACCGACACAAAGTCGCCTTCTTCTTCGACTGATTGCAAACAATGGTTTTTTAGTTTTTGAACTTTTTTTAATTTCTTGAATAAGTTCAGATTTACTACGACTTTTTACAATTCAACCTTCTGAATCACACCATTCATCTGATTTCCGATTCAAATGAATAAGCTAACTTGTCTTAGCTCCATTCTGTTTTGGCTCGTATGATACAACTCATGTGTCATACGAGTTTAACAACACTTATAAGCATAAGCTATCCAATCAACACGCTTCCCTTTCCATCTAGTAAACGAATACCAAGACTAAAATGTGATATCAACAATCGTTCTGCAGATTATAGATTATTTTCTTTAGGTATACAGGTGACTAGAGAAAAAATGTACATAATGATAGCAATAATAATAATAAATGTGATTCATCTCAAAAGAATCCTGATAAATTATTATTATTGCTATTAAAAATAAATAAAATTAAAAAAAAAAAAAAACTCATACAAACAAAACAACAGTCACATAAAACATGTGACTATTCAAGGGTGTGTTGACTATTATGCCTCGCAAATGTGCATGACTTTTATGTCAGTGAGCAAGAGTTTCCAATCAAACTATTCAACGGTAAAGAAGTCACCTCTTTCAGAATTTCACCAGTATCAGAATCTTCAGAAGTACCCAATAAACTCCTCCTTTTATCCGCTTTTGACTTGGGCAAATACATTACAATAGCTGAAATAAATTAAAGTACACATCCTCAAGTAATGATACAGATGAAACAGAAAATTCTAAAGCCAAGATAACAAGGAGAAAAATATGATCTTACGATGTGTCCTCCCAAATGTAGCAAGCGGCTGAAACTCTGGGTCATTGGGGTCTGGAGTGTATCCTGACCGTGCAAAGAAGACATGTGCATACAAAGATCCATTTTGTTTCAAAGCCTACAAGAAGGGCTACTGCATCAGACCCCTCATAACACCAATATCTAAAAAGGGGGCTAAAAAGACCGCAAAGTGTAGGCAATAGTTTAGCAATACCTCAGATGGAAAGTACTTGAATGAAAGAGACCTAGTACTTTCTGGTCCCCATACAGCATAAGGTATACCATTCTCATGCCAGACAAGAGCACCTTCATTTCCAAAGTCATCAAACCTTTCATGCTCAGAAAGATACAGCCACATATCCTGAAGGAAATTGATGCCACTGTTAGGGGTTTACAGGATATATAATTAAAAGTAGAAAAATAGATAGAAAATTAATACAGTACACATGGATAGAAGTAAAACAAAAACCTATAAAATATTTATCATAAGAAGTTAAGAACAGAGAAGTTTTACTATATACGGGAATAACTGCTTGAACATCAAAATAGATAACTCTCAGTTCACCATGGTTGGCTAAGGTCATTCAAACTCGGGAAGGAAAAGAAGAAAAAGAAAACAGAGTCAGAGAGAATGAGTTCAAACTCGATGATGGCCATCTATCTAAGTTCTTAAAATTCTATAAGTTTCCTACTCAGAATAAAGAAAATGAAATATTTTTTATTTTAAACGTACATCGTACATGTTCGTGTACACAAGAATTGCGCGCAATGAGTATAATAACACACTTCTGATTTCATGAATTTACCCAACGAAAATAAACACAAAATGATAATAAAAGAGAGAACTCAACAGCGAAGAACCAGTATGAGTTCTTCACATAAATTTCAATGCAGCAATTTACATTAAGCTTAGTATCGCATGACCTGGAAGCTTTAGGATCACTTCTGTAATCAACAATAACAAAGTTAAGAATTCCAATCACTTTAATCTTCAACGATAAAAATCGAAAACCTAACTAGCCGACTTTAATCGAGTAAAGAAGATACTCTATAACCTTCTCAGTATCAAGCCGGCTGAGTTTGAATCTCCAAGAAAAGTCATCCACACAAACAAAATACAATATTCTTAAACAAACCAATTCCAGAACTTTTACAGAAAATTACTGGGAAGCATGTACGACGGAATAATCAACCATTCAATTCAATTATTTAACAGCACATCAAACAATCTCAGTACATAATTACCAACGGTTCGCCCTTCTGAAAGAGATTGGACATGAGAATAGCAGGATCAGAGGGCTTCTTGGGGGCGAAGAATTTAGAAGCGAAATACCAGAAGACGGCGATCCTAATGATTCCAGTAAGAGACTGTCCGAAGCCTCCTTGTTGCTGTTGTTGTTGTCCTGGTCTTGGAGCTGCCGCTACTCCTCCTCCGCCGCCGGGACCTCCCTCTACCGCCGGCGTCGCCATTTTCGTCTTCCCTCTGTGCAAATCGAAGAGATAGGCGCAGAGAGAGAACTTGGTGAGAGAGTTTACAGTTACGAGCTTTGTTTTGCTTTTATATAGAAAAAGCAAAGATTTGTTATTCTTTTTTTTTTTTTCTCTTTTTTTGGAGAATTGCTTTCACAATTGATAGATGCGAGGTGATGGCCACGTCACGCAGAAAATATAAATATCTTCCCTATATATATATATATATATATATATATATATATATATATATATGATATAAAAGTTCAATTATATGGTTTATTAAAAATATATTTAAAAAAACAAATTTACCGTACGTTGGTTGACAATCAAGCTTATGTTTTATGCTTTCAGATTGATTGACTTCATGCAAAATATATTTGGTGCGATCTATTTTTATATTTTCATTGTATCAAGAATTTTCAATTTTCAATTTTGAAATGCAAAATTATATTAGATTAAGATAATAGAAATTATTTTAAATGATAAAAGTTCTGAAAATATTTACAAATATAGCATAATATCACAATCTATGATAAACCAAGATATATTATTATTTGTGTCCATCATTAATATAGTCACATACAGTAATCTATTTTGGTTAAAGTTATAATGGTTGTTTAGATTGACTTCAAACAAAAAATTTTTAAAAAAAGTCACTTTCATTTAAAGACTCTTAATAAAAAAAAATTGTTTAAAATAAAACATTAATGTGTTTAGCAACTTTTTCATAAGAGTGTTTTTGTATACAAGTTTTTCTTTTTCTTTTTCTTTTTTTTTTTTTTGTTATATACAAACAATGATGCTTTTATTGATGTCAATTTAACATTGGTGGTGCCTCCTGGAGAGAGTCGTCGATGGTGTCTTGTGTTGGTCAGTGATGGTGTTCGTCGAAGTGGGCAGTAGAAGTGGCAGTGGGCGGAGGAGACACCTAGGATTTAAACTCATGACCTAGGGTATTCCAAAGTCACCCCCAAGCCCAACTATGCCACCCAAATCCTATAAGTTTTTAATTGCAATTGGCCTACCCATGAATGGATGGTTTGATTTCTTCTCCACCAAATTTGATTCTTTAACATAAATTTTTATTTTTCTAGAAAAAAAATCGTCCATAATGTCACACCCCCTCCTAAACAACTTCAACATATTTAAAAGAGGACGTGAAAACAATGATTGCCATCATCCCCGATAACACCCACCATCCAACAACCTAACTAACAACAACAAGATATACAAAAAAACCAAACTTTATTATTTATTTACAATAGTCGCAAGGATACGATAGATACATAGCTAACATAGGAATACACCACATAACCAAATGGACCTCAATCGTTCATATACATCACAAACTCGTATTCGTAATAGACATATAACAAAGTCATACTGTGACAGTGTAAGGAACTGCAGTAGATAGGCAAAGTTGCTAAGTCTTGTGAACTCTTCTCCTACCATGGTGGAAATAAAACATTTTGAAAGGATGGACTAAAAACCTAGTGAGTGACAAGCTGGAAGGTTTGAGTCTACGAAATATGAGTCATTTATGCTAGGGCAAGGGAGAGATTTTATTAGGCATATTGTATGCCCTAGTCTATTTTCTTGTATTTTGATACTCTAGTTTTGTAATGTATATTGATATTTTACTTCCCACTCATTTTTACACATTTTATTGTATTTTGATACCGTACATCCCACTCTTTTTGAACAAGTAGAAGATTGTTGGAACTGGTGTCCTAAATCTCGTGGTTTGTAATTTTCAGTAAACACAAATTATTTATTGAATAAAATCAAAAGTATTTTATTTAACATTTAAAAAGCATTGATTCAATCTAATAAACTAAGATTCAAGGTTATATGACGTTACTTAAACAATATGTGGTTGGCATACAAGTGGTTCATGTTCAAATATAATTTAAAAGGCCTGCAATAAAATGGATAGAAGTTGGGTGTCTTATTCTACTAACACTGAGCGTATATGACTCACTTTATACTTGTTACATGAGATATAAATGTCACAACGATATGAACCATATTGTTCATGTGAAGACATGTGAATGAGGATGTCTTGTATAAAATAGTTTATACATAGATCGGACAACAAAATAATTAGTTTCTCTTTATAAAACCGTTACTTGAAGAAACCAATATTTAACTAGGATGACTATAGGAGACTTGACCTTAATTCTATGTGAGTTGTGAACTCCTGATTATGATGGTTCTCTGATTTGAATGAGAGAATGTGGGAGTTAGTTTAAGATATTTAATTTAATAAATTAAATTGAATTAATTAATTAATTAATAATTAACTAAATCCAATTTAGTTAATGATTTCATTTAAATGAATATCTTTCACATAACCTATATTTTTACTTCAACTAATTAAATTTAGTTTTAATATGAATTCAATTCATATTTAATTTAATATACATTTAAATCATATTCAATTGTATTTCTCTCATAACCTATAGTTTTAATATAAATTCAATTCATATTTAATATTTGAACTCCTTCAAATCTTTAATTTTTTCATAAATTAATTTTGAATCATATCCAAAATTAAGTTTATATTATAAAGTTTAATTAAAATATAAATTTTATATTATAATGTATCACCATACATTATATTAATTTCCTAAGTAGATTTGAACATTTCAAGTTTCATTCAAGACATAATAACCTCAAAACTCTTTACGAGCTAGAAAGGAGACCTAATGGATCTAGGGATCTGAAACTCCAACGATTTGAGATCAATTGGTCAAACTCATTAACCACATTAATCAATATTTGTTAATTGTGTGTGCACTCCACTAAAGCCTCACAGTTACACTCTTCTCACTGCATAGATATTTTTGTGTCCACATATATAGACCAATAACAACAAATTAGTCCTTCACAAGTGTCTGTAACACCAACGAGGTCAAATTACCGTTTTATCCCTAAGATACATCTAAATCCTTAAATATTTGTGTTTCTCTAATGAACAAACATGTTTATGATCCAACCATACAAATCAAAGGGCAATCTCTCATGAATATGAGTCCATAATACACTCAGGATTAATACTAAGTTATCTAGGTCATCCTATTAAAATAGAAACCTAACTAGTCAGCAGAGTTACATCTATTGGTTACTATTTCGTGGTTCGGTCTTATGAAAATTCATTGTATAGGATAACCCCAGTCGCATGTCACCTACACGAACACGGTGGATCATTGTGTTTATATCAAATATAAAGTGGGTCGTATCCATAGTATTACCAAGATAAGGTACACAACTTTATTCCTATATTATAGACCCTTTAAATCGTATCTTGAACATTGAGCTCTTAATTATTCAAGACCCATAAGACAATCTAGGATGTCAATTTATTGGATTTAGGGCTATTAAAATAGAACTAATACAAAAGAATCAATAACACTTGCTTAAACAATAACAATACCATTTTATTAGTAACAGTCGATTATTAGAAAATAAAACCCAACAGTTCTCTCTCTTGTCTCTCCCCCTTTCTCCCTCTCTTATCCGTTCTTTACCTCTCTCTAAATTTCCATAAAACTAAAAAAAATCTTATAGGAAAAAATAAAATCATTTCTTTTTCTCTCTTATATCTTCTCTCTCCATCTCTTCTCATTTTTACTCTCTTCATTCTCTTCTTATTCTCTCTTTACTCCTTCTCTAACTTTCAAAAATGAAAAATCTTCCTGAAAAAAACAAAAATTTGTGAAACATGTCTAATATTTCAAGTAATTTAGAAGAAAGCCAATTCTCATACACTAAAGAAACAACTTTAATTTTTTTCACATTCAAAATTGAATTAGAACAAAAAAGGAAAAAGCTTCAAGGAAAGAAACATAGATTTTTCATCTTTTTTTTTTTTTTTTTTTTGGATTTTCTTGAAACCTAGAGATGGGTTAGAGAGCGATATGGGAGAAGAGAATGGGAGTGCAACAGAGGAAAAGAGGGGACGAAGTAGAGGATTCAAAAGAGAAAGAAAAAAGATAGAATAAAGAGAAATTGGAAAAGGGAAAGGGGAAAGGTTTAGAGTACAAAGTGGCTTTAATTACAAGCAAACCAAATATGGGTTTGTAAGCCCATTCCATTCCAAGTGAACAAACACTCCATTTATGTCTTTACATTTGCCAAAGAGGCATCTTGAGATTTTCATGACTTATTACATCAACTCTCTCCATCAATTCAAGGTCACCATTAAGACGTCATCTCTACCAAGGATTTCCAAATCGAGTGGTTCTTTGTGTAGTGGCGACTGACTTATCCATCCCGAACGAGACTTGGCTGTTCTATTTTCTCATTTTATGAAATAGGATCATTTATTTAAATATTGTATTTTTTAAAACTTATTAGTAATTTGTAGTAGTTTTCAAACTAATTAGAAAAATG
>JBBPDJ010000023.1:19655036-19690989 GCA_037974625.1 Cucumis cinereus
AAATTCAAATTAATGCCTTTGTAAAAATTACACAAAGACATTACTTTGTAAAATTCAAATTAACAATAAAAAAAAAACCATTTCTCTCTCCTATGTCCTGGGTTCAACCCATGACATAGGAGAGAGAAGACATATGTCTTGGGTTCAACCAACCCAGGACATATGAGAGAGAAGCCACCTACAACACTATATCTCTAATTATTTTGCAAACACCATTATTTTTCTAAATAAAATTTCAAACTACAATATTCCTTTAATTTTGCCGAAACTAAACTCACTTTAACAATTAATAAGTGGTTTTTAAATTATATAAAAGATGCATTTGACTAATATAATTTCTAATTTTGTTTCTATTTAAATCACCTGTTGTTTTGGTTGCTATACATTTAAAAGTGGTTCTAAGTGATAATTTGGAGAGTGATTTTTGTATGCTACTAAAATACTCTACATTTCTTTAAAAAAATATCCCTTTTTCTAAATTCCATTGAAAGTTAATTTAAACAAGTTCTAAATAAATAAATAATTTCTACGTGTATATACATAATAAATAGACACAATTTTATTAAACTACATAGCAAAAATTCAGTACACCATCGTGAAGAGATTCAAACACTTAGGCAGCAACAAACTTTTATAGAGCCTTAAACTCATTTTAATTGAGAAATGAAAAATAGACCATTAAATAGAAACAAATTTATTGTAAAATTAATTAATGGCTATGCATGCTATTCATAAATAAAATTAGCATTAATGATAAAAAGAAAACTTACTCTCGTTGTCATATCTTAATCTACAATACTTCAAATTGAAGCCACCACCACTTTGAATTTTTTCTTTTCTCTGACTAACAGAGACTTAACGTTTGAGAGAAACTTTTTGAGATTTGAAAATATTTGAAGAGTTTTTTTTTTAGAGAGCAAACGCAGGGAGAACTTTCTATGTTTGTAGTTATGCAAAACTGTACTGCTTTTCCTCTTCATCATCGAAGTTAGAGAGATATGTGGGACTATCCCACTATTGCCAAGAAGAACTCCCACGTATGGGAGTTATTGATTTAAATTAAATTAAATTAATACTAAAATAATTAAGTAATTAATTAGTTTAATGATTTAATTAATATTTCATTAAAATCATATTTAAATGAATATCTCTACATAACATATAATTTTAATTTAACTAATTTAATTAAATCATAATTAAATAGAATTAAACTAAGAAATTAATTAATTCTTCAATTAATTAATTACTAAATTAAATATCTTAAATTTAATTTAGTCTAGATGAGAATCATATTCATATATAAATTTCTCTTACAACCTATCGTTTTAATGTGTATCATATATGCATTAAATTTTAATCTATAATTTTAATTTGAATCTAATTCGCATTAAATTAATATTTGAACTTATTCAAATATTTTATTCTCCCATAAATTTATTTTGAATCACATCCAAAATAAAATTTATATGATAAAGTTTAATTAAAATATAAACTTTATATTATAAACTTTATAATATAGAGTAATTTGAAAGCATGCAATGTGATCTTGAAAATGTTGGCTCTAGATATTGAAAATAAATCTTCAATAGATAAAAATGTTTTGCATGATGATAAATTTTATAATAATAAGAAGTAAGGGATTAAAGTCTTTACGCAGTGGAAAACTTTTATAGAACTTATTTCTCAAATTAATTGTAAAATAAAAAATATCAATACATTGACAATTTAACAGACACAAATTTAGTAAAAAAACTTATTGTTCACACGAGATTTTCGAAGAAATTTAATTAGTGGAATTGGAATTTTGTATTGATTTTAATATAATGCAGGGGATGCAATCTCTAGTAGTTTCTTTTTTGATGCTTTCTCTCAAATATAAAGTAAAACTTAGAACTTCTAGCTCTTTGATCTTCATAAATTGTGGATATACATCAACTCGAGCTTCAAAATTCAAGAAAGTTTAATCTTCCATGTCTTCATTTTTTTAGAAGGTGGTGATCCCGAGGTTGAGAAGAACTTTCACGTCTGGAGAGCTTTAGAGGTTGAATCTTCAAATCTTCAAAGCTTCAATTCTTTGTTATTCTCCAAAATCCTCCTCCAAATGAATGACAAAACCTCTTTTTATTGAGAATGTTCATGGGCTTTAGGTGTGCTTGGGCTCATTTGCTTGTTGGACTTAGACTTGGGCCCTTTTTGCTTATGAGGCTTGAAGTTGGGTTTGAGCCTATTTTGTTCATTTGGTTTCAGTCTGTTATGCTTATTGGACATGGACTTGGACTGCATTATCTTCTTTTGTCTAAGTTTCTATCATGGACTTTAATCGAATTGGCTAAGAATTTTAATTACCCAAACCAATTCAAATTATAATATTGTGATGACGTGGCAAAATTTAAGTGGCCAAAATTTCTCATTCAACAAATGTCTCCTTTCAAGATTTGTGCACGTATATGGGTGAATGAATCCTGAAAAATACGTTTCGTATCAAAATGCAAGTCATCATGTAAGTGTTCTTGTAAGTAGTGTCAGTGTGCTTGTAAGTAAGTGGTACGGACACGTGATGTTTCAACGTTTTCATATGCAAGCTTGCCAAGGAAAAATGTTTAAAATATACTATAGGGGAGACCGACTCGGTCAATCCCCTACCAAGACTTGTCGCACTCTTTGCAATCAAACATTTTCTTGCAACTGACAGTCTTCAATGATTGTATTAGTGATGTTTTCAACTATTTACTTTCTCTCTTCCATTTTATAAAACAATTTTCTCAAAAAGTTGTAAGGGAGGTCACATCATACACTCGAGACAAACCACGACTTTCAGATTTAGCACAACTGACTTGCTAGCTGGGTGGAGCAAGTGTCGCATAATCGTTTGACCCACATTCGAAAAGCTACGGTTGTGACAAGTCGTACAGAGCATTGTTAGCTCCTTGGCCGAGTGAGAGCAATCATGTCGGTGATAAAACAGTTGTCGAAGTTGCAGTCTGAGCGACTGACTGAGATCGAACAAAAATTCTTGTATTTGAGAGAATTGCCAAACAAAGTAAGATTTATCCAACCCGACTGGATGGGTTAGATGAGAAAGTTGAGGGATTAGACGTACTGAATGCCCTAATAGATGGATTGCCAATAAACGAATTAACGATGAGAGTGAATTCAATAGAACATAAGACAAGCCAAGTTGGTAATTTTGAACGTGGGGACAGTTCCTCGAGCTCTGTCGCACACATGGAAGAGCGTGTCAAAGAGCTTGATTGTTTTTAAAAGACGATGTTGAAGTTGTTTAGTCAGCTGACAGACGACTTTAGAATGATGATAGAGACCATCAAGGTCTAGATGGTCGAGATGAAGATACATATCAGTCTCACCATGCAGGCTATGGGGAGCTAGACCCCGAATCAATCGGGTGTTGTTTCAAGCAAGTTCAAAATCTCGGAACCCAAAGCCTTCAATGGGAACCGTGATGCCAAAGAGCTTGAAAATTTTATTTTTGATACATAACAATACTTTAAAGCCAGTGGAACCGTCTTTGAAGACACTAAGGTGACAATAGTCTCAATGCATTTGTCTGATGATGCAAAACTGTAGTGGAGGTCAAAAGGGAATGACATACAAAACGGTCGATGTTCAGTTGACATATGGGAAGACCTTAAGAAAGAATTGAGGGCTCAGTTCTTCTCTAAGAATGTTGAGTTTAACGCACAAAGAAAACTACGAGAACTCAAACACACATGAACCATTAAAGACTACGTGAAACAGTTCTCCGCTGTGATGTTAGATATTGTGATATGTCTGTAAAAGATAAAGTATTCTGCTTTGTAGAAGGGCTCAAGCCGTGGGACAAGACCAAGTTGTATGAACAGAAAGTCCAAAATCTTGCCTCTACTCTTGCTCTCGCAGAGAGACTGCTAGACTATAGTGGAGATCCCGAACTCCAAAACAAAAACACGCTAACTACAAACCTAGGGAACATATCCTCTAAGCCCAATTCTCCAAAGAACTTCAGGTATGACAAGAAGCTGCAGCCCCTACACACAAGTACTAGTCGAGAAACGTATCCATCAAACTCGAACCAGACAAAGCCCATTTCCTATTTTCTTTGTAAAGGCCCCTATCGAGTCGTCGAGTGCCCACATCGGAGCTTGCTGGCAGCTTTACAGGCCATAGTACAAAATTCTAATGACCATGAGGTTGAATCGAAGATGGAGAAAGAGGATGAGGGGGAGACCCTCGAATGGGTGCTTTAAAGCTCTTGTTAGCAATTCAGAAGAAAGTCTCATGTTAGAGGAATGCCACAGAAAGGGGACTTATGTTCGTTGAAGCAATCATCAGCTTTAGACCGGAATATAGCATCATGGTAGACTTGGGTGCAACTCATAATTTCATTTCTGAACAAGAAGTACGTCGATTGGAGTTGAAAACCGAGAGAGATACTGGCACGATGAAAGCCGTTAACTCTGAAGCCTTGCCAATTATAAGGATAGCGAAAAAAATATCTCTAAAGTTGGGCGAATGGATAGGAGATGTTGACTTGGTTGTAGTTCATATGGATGACTTCGACGTTGTACTTAGAATTAAGTTCCTCTTAGAGCATAAAGTCATCCCAATGCCTTTAGCTCAGTGTCTAGTAGTAACGAGCAGTACTCCCACCATGGTTACAACTAAGACCAAGCAACCTGGTGGAGTGAAAATGATCTTTGCCCTACAATTGAAGAAAGGACTCAGTAGAGATGAACCCACTTTTATGGCTATCCCGTTGGAGGATGAGCAAATTGTGACTAAGTCTGTTCCAACAGAGATTCAGAAAGTTCTGCGTGAGTACGTCGATGTAATGTCGCTAAGCCTGCCAAAGACGTTACCCCCTCGATGTGGGATGACAACGAAATTGAACTTATTCCAGGGGCCAAACCTCAACAAAGAATGCCTATCGAATGGCTCCGTCTGAGTTAGGTGAACTCAGGAAACAGTTAGACGAGTTGTTAGCTACTGGATTCATTCGGTCAACCAAAGCTCATTATGAGGCCTTAGTCCTTTTCAAAAAGAAGAAAGACGAAAGCTTGCGACTATGCATAGACTATCAGACACTAAACAAGCTCACAGTTGTAACAAATACCCTCTTCCTATAATCCTCGACCTATTTGATCGCTTACATGGTGCAAAATACTTCTCAAAACTTGATTTACGATTAGGATACTATCAAGTGAGAATAGCTGAAGGAGACGAGCCAAAAACCATGTGTGTGACAAGGTACAGGGCATTCGAATACCTTATAATGCCTTTCAGACTTACTAATGCCCCCGTAACCTTATGTACTCTGATGAATCAAGTCTTCCATGAATACCTCGACAAATTTGTCGTAGTTTACTTGGATGACATAGTAGTTTACAACCCTACAATGGAAGAACACAAGAGGCACCTTCAGATGGTTTTTCAAAAGCTGAACGAGAGAAGTGCTCCTTCGCGCAACAAAGAATGAATTTCCTTGGCCATGTGGTAGAATGCGGAGGGATCGATATGAAAGAACAGAAGATTATGGTGATACGTGATTGGAAAACACCAACGTCTGTCAGATAAATACGTTCCTTCCTTGGGCTAGCAAATTATTAAAAAAGATTCGTCGAAGGATTCTCTAAGAGAGCAGGGCCACTAACCAAACTACTGAAGAAAGAGATCGAGTGGAAGTGGACTCCCGAGTGTCAAACTGCCTTCGACGGTCTTAAACAAGCCATAATTGAGGGGCCTGTCCTCAGAATTGCAGAGGTGACAAAACCTTTCGAGGTCGAGACTGATGCATCCAATTTTGCATCAGGGGGTGTCCTCCTTCAAGACAGACACCTTATTCCATATGAAAGTCGTAAGTTAAACGCCGCAGAGAAAAGGTACACTGTCTATGAAAAGGAGATGTTTGTTGTGGTCGATTGCTTGAGAGTCTGGAGAGAGTATTTGTTGGCGTCCTCCTTCGTGGTGAAAATAGACAACAATGCCACCTGCCACTTCATTAATCAGCCAAAATTGACGTCGAAACAAGCAAGATGGCAAGAATTTTTAGTCGAGTTTGATTTTTTGTTCGAGACCAAGAAAGGAACAAGTAATCAAGCAGCTAATGCCCTGAGTCGAAAAAGCCAACATGCGGCCTTGTGCTTGTTGGCTCACATTCAGTCAAGTAAATTTGATGGATCAATTCACGATACCGTGAAGACGTTCCTACAGAAAGACCCCTTTGCCAAGACCGTCATGAATTTAACTAACGCTGGTAAGACAAGACAATTTTGGGTGGAAGGAGATCTATTAGTGACTAGGGGAAACCGATTGTATGTTCCTAAAGCAGGAGAACTGAGAAAGAAGTTGTTACAAGAATGTCCCGACACCTTGTGGGCCAACCATCTGGGCTGGCAAAGAACTTATGGCTTGCTGAAAAAAGGTTACTTCGGGCCGAACATGCGAGATGATGTAATGCAATATACTAAGACTTGTCTTATTTGTCAACAAGATAAGGTTGAAAAGCAAAATTTTAGGACTGCTTAAACCTCTACCAGTTCCAACCTGACCTTAGAAAAGTGTATCCATATACTTCATTAGCCATCTGCCTAAGGTAGGGGACAACGAAGCAATCTTAGTTATCATCAATCGCTTCTCGAAGTATGCCACCTTCATCTCTACACCCAATCTATATTTTGTAGAATTGACAGCTCACTTATTCTTCAGACATGTAGTGAAGTTGTGGGGAATCCCATCGAGTGTCATTAGCGATAGAGACGCCAGATTCACGGGAACATTTTGGACAGAGTTGTTTTTTTTTATAGACAAATTTGAATATATCATCCAGTTACCACCCATAAATCGATGGTGAGATCAAGAGATTCAATTGCATGCTAGAAGAATATCTCCGCTACTTTATTAATGTCAAATAAAGAAAATGGGTTCAGTTGTTCGATGTGGCTCAATTCTGTTTCATTTTTCAAATAAGTTTGTCAACAGAAAAAAGCCCATTCGAAGTGGTAACTGAAAGATAACCGTTGTTGCCCCATATAGTTGACCATCCCTATGCAGCAAAGAATCCTCAGGCACATAACTTCACCAGGGAGTGAAAACAGTCAATAGAAATTGCTCGAGCATATTTGGAGAAAGCCTCAAAGCGTATGAAGAAGCTAGTAGATAAGAAACGTCACCCACTTGAGTTTCGTATTGGAAACCAAGTCCTTGTTAAGTTATGACCAGAATAGATTTGTTTTCGGGATCGCAAAGATCAACGCCTTGAAAGAAAGTATAAGGAACCTGTAGAGGTCTTGAGAAGGTCGGAAATACCTCATACAAATTGACCTTATCCACGTGGATGAAGATCCATCATGTAGTTCACGTGAGTAACCTCAAACCATATTACCCAGATCAGGAGGACAATATCCACAATACTATCGTGCGGCCGACCATCGATTGAAAGCAGCAAGATGTCAAGAAAGCAAAAGAGATCATGGCCGACCGGACTAGAAAGGGTTGCAACCCCACTAGGGCAATTCAAGAATTCCTGATCAAATGAAAAGACCTCCCTGCTGACGAGACAAGCTGAGAATGTGTTGAAGACTTAGCAGAGTGGAACCACAAGATCGAGGAGTTCAAGCTTCATCAATCGACGAGGACATCAACTTTTTAAGTGGGGAAAATGTGTCGATCATGCTTGTCCAGGGTGCCTGTACCTATGGCCGCATGCCCACACCATCATTAACTCACCTTATGTTTATGTTTCGTCCTTAGGTAGCATGTTATTTTCATTGTATGTCGTTGTGCTTTTCATTTCATGTAAGTGTTCTTGTAAGTAAGTGTCGATGTGCGGGCAGGTGACGTTTCGACGTTTTCAAATTCTCTATAAATAGAGAATATTTTCATGGGCTTTAGGTGGACTTCCACTCGCTTGGACCCATTTGCTTGTGAGGCTTGGAGTTGGGTTTGAGCCTATTTTGTTTATTTGGCTCAAAGTCTATTCTGCTTACTGAACTTGGACTTGGGCTGCATTATCTTGTTTGGTCTAAGTTTTTATTATAGACTTGAATCGAATTGGGTAAATATTTTAATTACCCAAACCAATTCAAATTATAATTGTGATAACGTGGAAAAATTTAATTGGCCAAAATTTCTAACTCACCAAATGTCTCCTTTCGAAATTTGTGCACGTATATGGGTGAATGAATCTTGAAAAATACGTTTCGAATCAAAATGCAAGTTGTATAATCTTGAATTTTCACTCTTCTTGACGTGTCAATGAAATCAAGATATGAATTTGGTGCATGCGTGACTTGAATTTGAAGTAGAATTTGAAAATAAATTTGGATTGTACCCAAGCTTAAATTTGGAATGTGACCGAATTTAAATTTGAGATGACTTTGGGGCTTTATCCTTAATTTAATTTGACTCGAGGATAAGAACCTAAACTTGGATTTGGAATAAAAACTAGGTATCTGCACAAATTTTAATTTGAAATAAATTTGATTTCAAAATACAAACAACGTATTATTGACTTTGATTTGATTTGATTTATCAATTTTGAAGATGAAATTTGAACTTTCCTCAATTTTTCTTTGTGATGCATTTTAGATATGTCTCTAATCTAAATTTTGAAATAAATTAGAGACCATATACGCAAGTTAATTTGGCTTGAATTTTAAATTCATGGTAAAATTTGAAATAAAATTTGTGGTATGACGAAATTTGAATTTAAAATTAGGAATAAAATATAAATTTGAACGATTTAGAAATTTTAATTATCTCAAAATGTTAAATTCAAAATTTATCTTCAAATAAAATCTTTTCAAATCTTTAAGAATAAAAATAAATTAATGTGATTTTTTTAAAAAGAAAAGATTTGATACAATTTTAAATCCATTAGGAATTGAACTTGTTGACCCTATAAATAGACCCACCTCTTAATCATTTTTTCTTCCTTGCGTAGAAAAAACATCAAAATATGAAACTTTTCTCTATTTTTCTCGCTCTTTTTTTTTCTCTTTTTTTTTTAATCTTATCTTATCTTTTTTCTTTTCTTTTTCTTTTGATGATTTTTTTATTTATCTTTTCTTCTTCTTTTTTGTATAGGCTTAAGTTGCTATCAATTTGCACCTAACTAAAGAACATTGGTTTGAGCTCTATCAAGAGACAATTATTTATTTATTTATTTATTTTGCATCAATTCCTTAAAAGCCATGCAAGTACATAAAAGTTGTCCCTAGGAAGGACTTCTATAATTGATTGGTTCATGGACTGGTTCTCATACGAAAGACCTCACACAGGTCTAGTCTACCCTAGTTTTGCCTCTCTTTGATTCCTTATCGTCATAGTTTGGTTCATATAGAGATGTCCCAAAAAGGTCTAGGCAAATCTATAATGCCAGTCCTTGACTTCCAGTATTAAAGATTTGATTCATATAGAGATGACTTCAACAAGGTCTAGAAACCTCTATCATGCCACTCCTTAACTTTCGACGATTTCATGGTTTAATTCATATAGAGATGACCTCAACAAGGTCTAGACAACTCTATCATGTCACTCCTTGACTTTCAGCATCACGATTTAGTTCATATAGAGATGACCCCAACAAGGTCTAGACAACTCTATCATGCCTCTCCTTGACTTTCAACATCACAGTTTGGTTCATATAGAGATGTTCGAATAGGTCTAGACAACTTTATCATGTCACTCCTTGAGTTCCAACATCACGATTTCGTTTATATAGAGATGACCCCAACAGGGTAAAGACAACTCTATCATGCCACTTCTTGACTTTCAGCGTCACAGTTTGGTTCATATAGAGATGACCTAGCATGTAATAGTTCAAACCTGTATCATGCCACTCTATTATGATGAACTATCAATGAAGACACCAAATAATTAAAATAATTAGAGTAATAGAGGTGGAGAGCGTAATCAACCTGCTGAGCAGGTTGCTGATAATGGAGGACAAACATTTGTACGCGCAAACCTTGATGTACCTATCACCTATGTTGATCTTTGCTTTGACGACACAGCTTGAAGGAAGGTTTAGGACTATAGTGTCAGAGTTGTTGACACAATGGGTGTCGGCCCAAGTGCCACTTACTCTACAAGGTCAAGTATCACCACAAAACCTATCAGACAAGCTATCTGCCCGCCAATCATTTGAGGCATTTTAGGAAGTATAATCCTCAAACTTTTGATAGGTCAGTAGAGGATCCTACCAAAGCAGAGTTATGGTTATCGTCTATTGAAACCATCTTTCATTACATGAAGTGCTCCAATAATCAGACTGTGCAATATGCAATTTTCTTGCTCAGAGAGAGGTACAATCTGGTGGTAGTCTGCTAAGAGGATGCTTGGTGGAGATGTTAGTTCTATAATATGGGATCAGTTTAAGGAGAGAATCTGCACCAAAGATTTTTCTGCTAGTCTCAGGGATGCTAAACGACAGGAGTTATTAGATCTAAAGCAAGAGCAGATGACTATTAAGGAGTACAATCAGGAATTGTGCTGTCACGTTTTGTTCCTGAATTGGATAAAACAGAGGTTGCTAGAGCAGAGAGGTTTATTTGAGGCCTGATGAGAGATTTTTGAGATTTTGTACGGGCCTTCAAGCCAACCACCTAGGTAGAACCACTGCATTTGGAAGTACAAATGAACGCTTAGAAGGAGGAAAAACATACAAAGACACCTAGGATAGGACCCTCTTTGGGTTAAAAGAGGAAAGCAGAACAAAAGATAACAAAGCCACTGTAGAGGAATTTGAGATCAGGCATGGCATTATGACACTACCAATAGCAGTTTACGGAGGCAGAAGGGACTTTCTAGAAATTCCCTTGTGCAATTCTTATGGTAAGCATCATCATGGGCGTTGTCTGGTTGGAACTAAGGTTTGCTTCAAGTGCAAACAATAGGGGCACATTGTAGACAAATGTCCAAGTGGTTTATAAAGAGTGATCGGAACCAACCCACTCATACATCACAAGGTAATAGTAATAGACAACATGGTCGATTTTTTGCCACCAATCGACGAAAAGTCGAGAGAGTAGGCATAGTGGTTACTGGTACGCTCCCAATCTTGGTGTTATTTGAATCTTTCTCTTCGTATTCTTTTATATCATCGATGTTCGTAATGAAGGGATAAAAACCCTTACGCAGCGGAAAACTTTTACAAAACATTCTCAATTTTAATTGAAAAATAAAAATGCCAATACATTGCTAATTAAACAGAAATAAATTTACTGTAAAACTTATGGCTAAGTATGTTTGTAAAAAAAAAACTCAAATTACAGAGAAATTGACACTTACTCACGCTGTCGTCTCTGTATCTATAATACACCAAATTGGAGCCACCACCACTTGGAACCTTTCTTAGTTTTTTTAGTAATAGAGGCTTTTTAGTAATAGAGGCTTTGGCTTGTGAGAACCAAATGGATTGGGAATATTTTGGAGAAAATTACATAAAGCAAAAGCTAGAGAGATTTTTTGTTGTATTCGGTTCTTTACTTCAAGATTAGTTATCTCCTCCCCTTCTTCAAATAAATATCTTCTATTTAATTTAATCTATAACCTATAGTTTCAATGTGTATCATATACACATTGAATTTTAATCTATAGTTTTAATATGAATCTAGTTCACAATAAATTAATATTTGAAGTTATTGAATTATTTTAGTCCCTTATAAATTAATTTTGAATCACATTTGAAATAAAATTATATTATAAGGTTTAATTAAAATATAAACTTTTTATTATAATGTGTCACTACACGTTATATTAATTCCTTACGTCAATTTGAACATTTCAAATTATATCCAAGATATATTAACCTCGTTACTCTTTACGAGCTAGAAAGAGGACCTAATGGGCCTACAGATCAGAAGCTAGAACGATATGAGATTAATTGTCTAAACTCATTAACCACATTAATCAATAATCGTTAACTGTGTGTACACTTAACTAAAGACTCACAACTGAACTCTTCTCACAGTAGATATATTTCTGTGCCCACGGATATAGACCAAGAAAGCAAGTTAGTTCTTCACAAGTGTTCGCAACACCGATTGGGTCAAATTACCATTTTACCCCTAAGTTACTTCTTAGTCTTTAAATACCAGTGCTCTTCTAACGAACAACCTATTTATGGTTCAACCAATAAACATAAATTCCCCATGTACCATAGACAGGGTAGGACTCTTTATTCAAGTCTTAGAGTCACCATTAAGGGAACACTCATCTACTTACCCTAAAGTCGAGAAAAAGTGAATTCAATCTTGTGTGATTATGTGTTCAGCTCTCCACTCGGTCTTGTCTCTAACATGGTAGATTTATTAAGTAGGCAACCTGGCCACTCTCCCCTATAAAAATCAAACGATAAACTCTCGTGCACATGAGTTCATAATAGACTCAGTATTAAAACTAAGTTGTCTAGGTCATCCTATTGAAATAGAAACCTAACTAGTCAACAAAGTTACATCTACTGATTACTATTTCGTGGTTCAATCTTATACAAACTCATTGCATACGTTCCTCCAGTGTCACCCACGAACACGTTGAATCACTGTGTTTGTGTCAAATACAAAGTGGGTCGTATCCATAGTGTTACCAGGATAAGGTATCCAACCTTATCCCTATATTATAGACTTTTTAAGTTGTATCTGTAACATTGATCCCTGTATGTCTTCACTTACAATTCACGACTCATAAAACAACTTAAAATATTAGTTTATTGGATTTAGGTCAAGACAAAACCAAAAAAATAATCAATAACAGTTTATTGAAATTATAATAATAACACTTTATTAATAACGGTCAACGAATTACATTTACTATCTACGAGTTTTAGGACATAAAACCCAACACGTAATGCATGCTAGGTTAGAAGTAGAGCCTTTGAACCATGTTTTATCAGTTTCTACTCTATCTAAAGAGATGATGTTAGCAAATGAAAAGATAAAGACATGTTATATTCAAATAGCGAACCATGTTTTAAATGTGACTTTGATAGTTTTAGGCATATGTGACTTTGATGAAATTTTGGGCATGGATTGGCTAGGTACTAACCATGCTAGAATTGATTGTTTCTGCAAAAAGTAGTTTTTAATTCTCCTGCAGAGGCTAGTTTTAAGTTTAAAGGGGTTGGGACTATGGTCTTCCCAAAGTGATTTCTGCAATGAACGCCAACAAGCTGTTTAAGGAAGGTACTTGGAGTGTCTTAGCCAGTGTTGTTGACACTAGAGAAGCTGAGGTTTTCTTGACATCAGAACTGGTGGAAAGGGAATATCAAGATGTTTTGCCTGAGGATCTTCTAGGCTTGCCACCACATATGGAGATTCACTTGATGATTGAACTGGAACCATACATCATTCATCTCTCTAAGGCTCGTATATGGTGGGCCTAACATATGTTTTATTAGATCCTATAGCTTCGCATTCATTTGTCTCTAGCATGTTTATGTCTAAGCTAAATAGAATGTTAGAGCCTTTGCCTGAGGATGTTCCTATACTGAAAGAGTTTCTAGATGTTTTTTTCAATGATTTATCAAGATTACCACTTGATAGAGAAGTGGAGTTTACTAGTGATTTGTTACCCGGAACAACACCTATTTCTCAAACACCTTATAGGATGGCTCCAAGGGAACTGGAAGAATTGAAGGTTCAGTTACAAGAGTTAGTGGACAAGGAATACATCAGACCTAGTGTATCACCTTGGAGAGCCCCAATGTTGTTTGTAAAGAAGAAAGATGACACACTCCGGTTGTGCATAGATCACAGACAGTTGAACAAGGTCACAATATGTAAAAAGTATCATTTACCTCGTATCGATGATTTGTTTGACCAGTTAAGAGAAGCATCAATATTCTCTAAAATTGATTTGAGATTGGAATATCTTCAGTTGAGAGTCAAGGAATCTGATGTTCCAAAAATAACATTCAAGATAAGATATAGACATTATAAGTTTCGAGTGATGCCATTCGGTTTGACGAATGCACCAACAATCTTCATGGATCTTATGAACATGACATTTAATACATATTTAGATCAGTTTGTAATAGTATTTATAGATGATATACTACAATAAAGATCTTTTACAAAAGAGAGCAAGTATTGAGGAATAAGATGATTCCACTGGTAAAGGTTCTTTGGAGACATTATGGAGTAGAAGAAGCAATGTGGAAAACAGAAGAGCAGATAAAGAGCAAGTATCCTTCCTCGCTCGAGCAAGGACTTCCAAATTTCGAGGACAAAATTCCAATAAGGTGGTAATAAATTGTGAGCCATAAAATTTCGTTTTATTTTCCAAGTTGTGTTAGAATTTATTGTTGCACTTGGATGATGAAGTTTTCTTGAAGAGAATTTTGTGAATTTATGGTTACAAATATGTGGAGGAATGGTGACATTATTTTGGTTTACCTATGTAATTAAAAGTTAATATAGGTAACCAAAAATTAATTAAAAACCAATGGTGTTGTTAAGGAATGATTAAGCATCTAAGTTGTAAAAGGAAAACTAAATAAAAGTTAAATTAAGATCTAAGTTGAAACCAATAGAAGTGAAAGAAATTTAATTGGTGAATTAAATTGATTAAGTAGGCCACTTTGTTTTTTTCCCTATTAAGTAGGTGTTGGAACATAAGGATAATGAAAAGAAAAGAAAATAAATTAGTTCAAGCAACTTTTGGATAAGTCTTCAAGTAGATGGTGGAGATAAGTTAAAACACAAGTGGGCTTAATTTGTTTGTTTTCAAAGTTAAGTAAATTCTTTTGAAAAGATTAAATGTGGGTTGGGTAGAACAAATGAAACACCCGAGGAGTTAGAGGAAAAAGGAAAGAAAAGGAAAGAAGAACACCAAAGAAATTTGCAGCCGAGAGAGAGATAAGGCTTGGTGAAGAAGAAGAAGATGATGGAGGTGAAGAGGCTGCAAATTTGCTCTCAATTGGAGGAACTTATCTAAAAAGAAAACTAAAGAAGTAGAAGACAATAGTTGGTGTTTGGTTTTTTTGAAGAAGGGATTGTTGAAAATAGTTGATCTTTGGTTAGTTTTCCTCAAGAACTTCATCTTTTAATTAAAGTTTGCAAGCAATTTAAAGTAATAAAACACTAGCATCACAAAGTTGGTATTCTTTTGTTGATTTGGCTGTCCTTTTGGAAAACTACTTATTTTCTTTTCTTCTTTCAAAGCCATGGTGGAATGTGTTGTTAAGATCCTTAAGTTGAATTACATTTTAGATGTGGTGCTAATTAAGTTGAAGATGACCTACTCCTTTAAAGAATCATTGGTTATTTGAAAAATGTTTATATAAGTTTTCTCAATTCATTTTGAGTAATGCCATACACTGTTTAAAAGGACATTTTTCTACAATTTGATGGAAACTAAATTGTTCTAAATTATGGATTAGAGAGAAATTAAATTGGTTGATATTTTCTTCTGACTGTTAATATACTTTTTGGCGAATTTAGACACTAGGACGGAAGCTTGGTTAAGGATTTAATGGAATGTAAAGCATTCTTTTGGCAAAGTGGAATTGTGAGAATACCTTATATTAAAGGCCAAGAAGAGATTGAGCAAGTTTACCGGCCAAGGGGAAGTTTAACTTTAAGTTGTGAGTGACAAATGAATTTAAATTTTGATTTCAAGCATGAATGTTAATGATTTCATAAACTATTTCCAAATCTGAGATTTGATATATTATAGCAAAGATGAGTTCAGGAGAAGGTTTAAGATTTAAGATAAGTATTTAAGCAAAACATGTTTGAAAATTTCTATGACTTGTGAGAATTTCATTAAAAGAATAATTGAGTTATTTGAGCCAGAGGTTAGTATATTATGTGTGTACATAAAAGTATTCAGTTCTTGGTGTTGAGTTTACTCGACGACAACGATGCTGTCGGTCGTGCCGGTCATGTCCCACAACGACAAAGATGTTGGAAGTACCAAGCGTGTCCTACTACAATGTAGATAGTAAAATGATGAGTAAAGATAAGTCATTCAAGTAGTTTTAAATGTGTATTGCTTTTTTAAGATTGCTCTCTATATTGTTTTCATAGTATGTTTAGTTAAGTTAGTCACTCACCGAGCTTTAGTTCAAGATTTCAAAATGTGTTCAACTTTTCAAGTAGAGATCGTGATTCCAAAACCTGACTTACCGCTACTAGTTTGTTGTCCAGTCTTAAAATTTTGTTGTATGTTGTGAAGTCTTTACATGCATTTTGGTCTGTATTTAGTAACGTGTGAAGGTTGAGACAACAGTTAGATGTATGTAGAGTTATGTATATATTGGCTTAAAATCTTAATTTCTGTATGGTAAATTGTTATAGCCAGAGTGGGCATATATAAGTATTACAAATGTTTTCTTTAGATATTTTCATGATTTAGAAATAATAGTTAGGTAAGCTGTCAATGAGTGTTGTTAAAATAAGAGCGGTGCTTTCTGGCTTCACGCCATCTCTTAGGCTTCGAAAGGAGAGTCTGGGAGAGGGTGTGATAATTTGATATCAGAGCAAGAGTCTTTGAGAGACTTAAAAGAGTTTAGAAATAGAAGAGTTAAGTTAAAGAGTATTAAGTCAAGTAAGAAGTAGGAAGAAGAAGTTTGAGAGAGTCAAGTATCATGTTTTTTAGTTAAGAGGCTTTTATAGCATGTCTGATGAGTTGATATGTTATAGGAGTCAGGCCTCCTCGTTGAAGTAGCAGACAATGGAGGCAGAAAACAGAAGGGACACGATATTCTACCCAAGCTTAGTCTAAATGGGAATCTAGTACCTCGCAAGTTCAGCCTAATATGGAAGATAAAATGTTTTACTATAGACCCTTTATGTTGTATCTTGAACATTGATCACTGTATATTTTCACATACAGTTCAAGGCTCATAAAGCAGCTTCGAATGTTAGTTTATTGAATTTAAGTTTGTTGAAGTTTTTAATTGGCTTAACATAATTTTATTTGTGTGAGATTATTTTAATGTGATCTTTTCTCTCTCTTGGTTGTTGAGATATTTTAGGATGGATATGATTGAAGTTGTTTGAAGTTATTATTATATAGTTTGTTTCTATCGATTGGTTGTGAGCAGATTGATTGATAAAGTGACGAGAAAAATAAGAACAGGTTTGGTTTTCTGTCGCTCTGTTTTTCCCTCTTCCTCTTTCCTGAAGATACTTTGAATGAGCAAGGTGTATGCTCACATATGAAAATGCATTAGTGTATCTGCATATGGATGTATAGTGTGGCCTATTGAGGGGGAGTTCAATACAAGAAATAACTTGAAGTATTTGTACAGGGGGAGCCTGTGAATGAATTAGATCATGAAGGCTCAGTAAAGAACGTATACAGGAAGATTACTGAGACTGTAGAGTCTCATATATATTGTGAAGTCATTTCTTCTGTATCTGTGCTACTGTTGTTATTATCTAAGTTATGACATATCTTGTAACTCTGGAACTATGATAAAGTTCTGTGATACTAATAAAGTCGATCTCATCAGGGTGTAAACCTCCCAGATGTAGGCTAGATTGTCGAACTGGGTTAACAACGTCAGAGTGTCTCTCTATCTTTATTGAGCATGTTGTTTTTCATCTTTACGAACATTATTAGTGTAACTACTACTACAAGATCCTAATCAGTTTTTCAATTGGTATCAGAGCACAAGGTTGTGACAAAATTCATTATGGATGCACTGAGAGAAGGCAGTTCCACCACAAGACCCCCTGTACTTGATGGGACAAACTACGCCTACTGAAAAGCGAGAATGACAACATTTTTAAAATCCATGGATTAGAAGGAATGGAGAGCAGTTTTGATTGGCTGGATTCCTCCCAGAATTACCGGAGCAGACGGGGTTGAGATTGCAAAACCTGAAGGGAATTTGACAGAAGATGAGAATCACGCTGCTGTTGGTAATTCACGAGCTCTCAATGCTATCTTCAATGGGGTAGACAGAAATGTGTTCAGACTTATAAACACGTGTGAATCTGCAAAAGAAGCATGAGATATTTTGGCTATGGCACATGAAGGTACTTCCAAGGTTAAGAAGTCAAGGATGCAAATTCTCACAACAAAGTTTGAATCTCTTAAAATGCAAGATGAAGAGTCCATTGTTGATTACAATGTGGCACATGAATGAATCATATGGGCTGGGAGAGAGAATTTATGAGGAGAAATTGGTTAGAAAAGTACTGCGATCTTCGCCCCACCGTTTTGATATGAAGGTTACTGCTATTGAAGAAGCCCATGATGTTTCTGCAATGAAGTTGGAAGAGCATTTTGGCTCGTTGCGTACTTATGAGTTGTTCCTACGTAGCAAGAAAGAAAGTAAAGGGAAGAACATAGCCTTTCAAATTATTTGTAGCGCTGAATCAATTCCCAAGAAAGAGCGTATAAGTGAAGATAGTATAGTTGATACCATGGCTTTGCTAACAAAACAATTATCAAAGTTCGCACGGAAGTACAATAGACGTTCTGGAAGTCAGTAGACTAGTCATAACTCAAGCAACGTGAGTCTGCTAAAAGTGTCAAATTCTTCATTTAAAAGGAAGGAACTTGAAGGGAATAAGGTTAATAATTCTCAGAGAAGTGATCGTACTTTTTGTTGTCGAGAATGTGAGGGATTCGGGCATTATCAAGCTGCATGTCCTACGTTTCTTTGGAGGCAAAAGAAGGGATTCACAGCAACCTTGTCTGATGACTCTGAAAATGAGAGTAACAGTGAGGAAGAGATCCAAGCACTAGTGGAAAGGATTACAGAGGACATTGTGTCTGAGATTAGTAATGAGGATGCACTGTAACAAGAACTAGCTACGGAAGAAAATCAAAGGAATATAAGCATTAAGTCAAGTGATGAAATAGAAGCTGACTATATAGAGATTTTAGAACAACAGAGTGATCGGATACTGAAACTTGTGGAAGAAAATCATCGGTTGTTAATAACAGTTTCAGAGTTGAAAAAACACTGTGAGAAACTTGCCTGGAGCGCGATAATATCACTAAAACAGTACATATGATGAATTCTGGAACTGATAGTTTAGATAATCTTTTGAGTATGGGAAGAGTAGCTGGACATAGAAAGGGGTTAGGATACAACCAGAGTAATGGAGGTGCAGAACCTGTACATCATTCTCACACGTCTTAGATATATAAGGAAAAATCTACAGGTGATATTATAAAAAAACCAAGAAAGAGTTGGGTGTATCAGGCCTTACTGTTATGATCTACACTCTGTAACTAAGGTTTCTAAAAGTAAAAAAAAGCCTCAAAACTGTTAGACAAGTATGGAAGCTGAAAGAAGGGCAGAATAAGAGTGTAAATAATCCCAGAATTCCTTTTAGATGTAATGTAGCTCTTACCTTGGTACATAAAATGACCAAGGATGATTGGTATTTTGACAGTGGATGCTCACGTCATATGACTGGAAACTAGTCAGTGCTGACCAGATTGAAAGTGTGGAAAGCGGGTATGTAACTTTTGGTGATGGTGCAAAAGGCAGGGTGATTGGAAAAGGAGACATGGAAGATCAATAACTACCTATATTAAATAATGTGAGTCTAGTGGAAGGGTTAGCTGCATTCTTGATAAGCGTTAGTCAATTATGTGATCAGGGATATCAAGTTATCTTCTCCAGAGATAAATGTACTGTTTTAGATGAAAATCAAACTGTGATTATGATAGGAACACATCTTTCTAATAATTGCTATCACTGGATTCCTAAACAAAAGCAAGAAGTATGCTGCTTAACTAGAGTAGATGAAACTACATTATGTCACAAGAGAGTCGGGCATATTAGTATGGAATCTCTGAGAAAGACAGTGGCTGAGAATGCAGTACGAGGTTTGCCAACGTTAACATTTGAATCAGATATATTTTGCGGAGATTGTCAAGTAGGAAACAAACAAGAGTAACTCATAAAAGGGTAAATAAATGTGGAACCAGTAGAGTACTTGAATTGTTGCATCTTGATCTGATGGGGCCTATGTAGACTGAGAGTTTGGGAAGAAAAAGATATGTCTGTGTTTGTGTGGATGACTACTCAAGGTATACATGGGTTCGTTTCCTCCGGGAAAAGACAGAGACATTTCAAGTTTGCAAGACCTTATTTCTCCAGATACAAAGAGAACAAGGGAAAAACATCACTCGATTCGTAGTGATCATGGAAAAGAATTTGATAATGAAATCTTCAATGAGTTTTGTCATTCAGAAGGAATTTTTCATGAATATTCTGCTCCTATTACGCCGCAACAGAATGGTGTTGTAGAAAGGAAAAACAGAACTCTGCAATAGATGGCACAGACAATGATGCATGCGATGAATGTTTCACTTAAGTTTTGGGCAGAAGCTGTGAATACTGCTTGTCATATACATAATAGAGTAATGTTGGGATCTGGAACTACAAAAACACTCTATGAATTATGGAAAGGTAAAAAGCCAAACATAAAGTACTTTCATGTGTTTGGTAGTTTATGTTATGTTCTGTCAGACAGGGATTACCATCGCAAGCAGGATGCAAAGTCAGATGATGGGACGTTTCTGGGTTATTCTCCTTCTAGTCGTGCATATCGGGTATATAACAAGACCACTCACTTGGTTATGGAGTCTATTAACGTGACTTTTTGTGACAGATCAGCACTCGAAACAATAAACAATGAGGATGATGATGTTGCTGAAACAGGGAAGAATGCATCAGATGGTTCCAAATTGTTGAGTGAAAGTGTTGTTGAGTCCAATGTTAGAAGCGTGAGTAATGACACTGGAATTATCTCCAATGTCAATTCCAAAGCTGGGCTGTCAGAGGCAACTAGTGAGGAGTCTCATGATGTACCTTCTACCAGAGTCCAAAAGAATCATCCATCAGTTAATATCATTGGAGATCCAAATTCTGGTATGACAACGAGGAAGAAGAAGAAGTTTGATTATGCAAAAATGGTTAGTAACATGTGTTTCACCTTTTCTTTTGAACCAACAACTGTGACAGAAGCTTTAAAGGATGAGTACTGGGTAAATGCTATGCAGGAAGAACTATTACAGTTTGAACGTAATTAGGTCTGGACACTAGTTCCTAAGCCTGAAGATACAAATGTTATTGGAACCAAGTGGGTCTTTAAGAATAAGACTGATGAAAAAGGTGTGGTCACTAGAAATAAAGCAAGACTTGTGGCCCAAAGGTACGATCAGGTTCAAGGACTTGATTTTGATGAAACATTTGCTCCAGTGGCTAGGATGGAGGCTATTAGAATTTTGATGGGGGTTTCTTGTCTACTCAGTTCAGGTTATATCAGATGGATGTCAAAAGTGCTTTCTTAAACTGTTATCTGAACAAAGAAGTCTATGTGTCTCAACCTAAGGGTTTGTTGATCCTTTTCATCCAGATTATGTATACAGATTGTAGAAAGCATTGTATAGGCTCAAACAGGCTCCTCGTGCTTGGTATGACAGATTGGATGAATTCTTATGCACACATGGATATTCACGTCGTCATAGTGACAGGACACTTTTCATTAACGAGATGGTAGTAATTTTATTATTGCACAAATATATGTTGATGATATTGTGTTGGAGGAGTACCACAAGCTCAGGTTAATAGCTTTGTTCATTATATGAAGTCAGAATTTGAAATGAGTATGGTGGGAGAATTGACATACTTTCTTGGACTGCAGATTCAACAGTCTGATAGTTGAATTTTTCTTTCTCAGGAAAAATATGCACGAAATATGCTAAAGAAATTTGGACTGGATAAATCTCAGTATAAGCGAACACATGCAGCAACTCATGTTAAAATCGGAAGATCACTTGACTCACCTCTCACTGATGAAGGAACTTATCGCAGCATGATCGGAAGTCTATTGTATTTGACAGCTAGTCGACCGAACATTGCATATGCAGTTGGTGTGTGTGCACGATATCAGTCAGAACCAAGGGAAGTACATCTCTTTTTAGTTAAACGTGTATTTAAATATATTCTTGGTACAGTCGATTATGGTTTATGGTACTCTTTTGACACTACTTCAGTGTTAGTAGGGTATTGTGATGCAGACTGGACTCGTTGTTCAGATGATCGAAAATGTACATCTGAAGGTTGTTTTTTTCTTGGAAACAATTTAATCTCCTGGTTTAGTAAGAAGCATAATAGTATAGTTTTATCTACAGCTGAAGCAAAATATATTGCTGCTGGTAGTAGCTATACTCAGATGTTGTGGATGAAGCAGATGCTAGAGGAGTATTCAGTTAGTCAGAAAGTTATGACTCTCTATTGTGAAAACCTAAGTGCCATTAATTTCTCAAAAAATCCAGTTCAACACAACCGCACAAAACACTTTGATATACGTCATCATTTTATTCAAGAGTTAGTTGAGCAACAGGTGATTTCACTGTCTCACATTCACACGAGTTCCCAACTGGCGGATATATTGACAAAACCTTTAGATAGTTCTACTTTTGAGCAGCTGCGTGCATGTATTAGTGTGTGTCGAATTGTGAGTTGAGCAAACCAGTATGCAGACTATGTTTTATTTGGGCTTTTAATATTTTGTTTTGGGTTTGACAAAGGCTTTATTTTGACCAAGGCCCATTTATTGAGTTTAGATTGTTTATTTGAATTTTTGAATCACAGAGGGAAATCTTTGTTTGAAAATTGTGTTTTCAGTAATTTGTGCACAGAAGACATCTTCTTCATCAGATAACTTCTTTGTTCGTGTGAAGTTGTGTTAGGGTTTTCTTTTTTGCTAACAATGGTTTCTATAGGACGTGGTACCTTCTATGATGCTGATGATATTCCTCACACCACACGACGTAATGCTCAGGGTGTTCGGGTGAATGTGGGTGATCTAGTGCTTACTCAGTTGACCAAGCATGTGGCTTCATTTGGCTTGAAAATTCCGATATGTTTTCCTCGTCTTCTGAGTGCATTCATGCTGTCGCAGCATCCAAATGTGCTCACTGCTGCTGACTCTCCGGGTCCTTATCCTAAGACATTACATCTTAGCTTGCGACTGTTTCAAGGGACTCATGTGGCTGACATAGATCATTCGGGTCCTTCATCTGCTTCTGAAAATATGCCAGATAATCTGAGTTCCTCGGATGGAGATTTTGTGATATCTGCATGGTTAGGGGCTCGTGTACTGCACACCTTGTCGTCTGAGTCTCGTGCTTTGACTGCTACAATTCGTGCACTCACATATCGACGAGCAGTTGTCGATGCTTTATTGGCTACCTTTCAACAAACATTGCCTCGTGAGCCATCTCCTGAAGGACCAACCTCTCGACCCTCTGGTTAATTTCTTCTCTCACCCAGGGGGGATATGTGTGTGGGATTCTGTCTGCTGCCTGCTGCTGTCTGCTGTAGAGATTTTTGTGTGGGACTCTATCTGCTGTAGAGTTTTTTGGTTTGGGTTCTTCTGATTATGGTCCTTCTGTTCTTTGCTTATATACTGGTTTAGGGTTTATGATGTTATGACATTGGATCTGATTGGTTGATGTTTCAGTTTTTGTTTATGGCTCGGTGTTGATAAAGGTGTTTTTGCTTTGGGATCTGCTCTACGTGTGGAATGTTTCTTTTTATGCTCTGTCTCTGCTGATAGTATGTTTGTTTGCTAAACAGTAAAGTTATGATTGGCTGTGATTAGTTGTGGGTGAGGAAAAGAAATTATGTTAGCAAAAGGGGGAGTTTGTTGAAGTTTTTAATTGGCTTAACATAATTTTATTTGTGTGAGATTATTTTAATGTGATCTTTTCTCTCTCTTGGTTTTTGAGATATTTTAGGATGGATATGATTGAAGTTGTTTAAAGTTATTATTATATTGTTTGTTTCTATCGATTGGTTGTGAGCAGATTGATTGATACAGTGACGGGAAAAATAAGAACAGGTTTGGTTTTCTGCCTCTCTGTTTTTTCCTCTTCCTCTTTTCTGAAGATACTGTGAATGATGCTCACATATGAAAGAGCATTAGCATATCTGCATATGGATGTATAGTGTGGCCTCTTGAGGGGGAGTTCAATACAAGAAATAACTTGAAGTATTTATACAGGGGGAGCCTGTGATTGAATGAGATCATGAAGGCTCAGCAAAGAACGTATATAGGAAGATTACAGAGACTATAGAGTCTTGTATATACTGTGAAGTTATTTCTTCTGTATCTGTACTACTGTTGTTATTATCTACGTATGACATATCTTGTAACTTTGGAACTGTGATAAAGTTCTGTGATAATAATAAAGTCGATCTCATCAGGGTGTAAACCGAGATGTAGGCTAGATTGCCGAACTGGGTTAACAACGTCTGAGTGTCTCTCTATCTTTATTGAGCATTGTTGTTTTGCATCTTTACGAACATTATTAGTGTAACTACTACTACAAGAAATTAATAAGTTTTTCAAAGTTAATAAGACAAAACTAATATAACAATTAATAGTTGCTACACAAAATCTCTTAAAGGATTGTCGTATCTTCGTAGTGGAGTGCCAAATAACTCAGTGCAGTGGGGGCACGTCTTCTCTACGGACAACGCCATTAGTATGTCTTAATCTAGGAAGTTTTCAATTTTAATCGTCATTTTAATAGTCCTAAATTTAATTTCATAAATTTTATATTTCCCCGATTTTATTTTTGTCCAACAATAATACTGAAGAGACGTGAGTTGATTTAACTTTATAAGTTGTACCATAAATTT
Organism: Cucumis cinereus; assembly: GCA_037974625.1. Taxonomy (NCBI): domain Eukaryota; kingdom Viridiplantae; phylum Streptophyta; class Magnoliopsida; order Cucurbitales; family Cucurbitaceae; genus Cucumis; species Cucumis cinereus. The sequence continues at coordinate 19,679,662 of JBBPDJ010000023.1, forward strand.
TCGATTTTTGTGCATGTATGGTTCCCAAATATTTCTTAAACCGTTAATAGATCCCTACAATTTTATATAACACATCTGCTGCATATTAACAAAAAAGAGTTTAAAATTAAATATTATAACATAATAAAATTTAATTTGGTCCGTATTAAACCCTATTATACATTTTTTTGTTTCAAAATTATTTAATTACTTACAGTATTTGAATTTTAAGGTTAAATTAAACATAAAATAAAAAGCTTTTGGATTTGTTAGACATCTTTATAGGACTTATTAGGAAAAAAGAGAAATTAAACTTTAGCAATTTTAAAAAATGGAAATACAAATAATACCGGAATATATATTTAAAAGATGCAATTAACTGAAAACACAACTAAAATAAAAGTTGGCTTAAGATTCGAATCTTAGACATGTTTACTGGAAAATTTTGTACGGTAGTGAATTAATAAAAAAAAAAAAAATTGGTATTAAATATTAGTGGACAATAAATTATTACCAATTTTTTTAGAAAAATATGTTATGTAAAAAAAAAAATTTATTTAATATAATTATGAATTTTTAAATATAAAATCAAAAATGGAGATACAACCCAAAACAGTAAAATGATTTTTTTATTTGTTTTTTCTAGAATTTTCACTATTCTCGATCAAAAAATCTTAAAACAATTTAAAAGAGAAAATAAAATAGAATCGGGATTGAGAGACGACCTTATGTATAGGCTATATTTGGTGTGTTTGAATGATTCTTTGAAAAATTAAGAAGGCTATTTTGGTGTGGAAATATCTTTTCTTTAATTGCTTCTCTTCTCTCATTAATGAGGACAAAGTGTGTGCTCCCTTCCTTGCTGGTTGGCTTTTAATGATTTTCTTAACAAAATAAAATAAAAATAAATAAATAAATAAAACTTAACCAGATCTATTCTCTCTTTCTGATCTGCACTTGTGTTGTATAGATTTGATATGATTTTTAGGGTTGGATTCTTTGATTCTCTAATGTTTGGTTTTGGTGAATTTGGAGCCAAATTTCACGTAAGGGGCACAAGTTCATATAATATTCAAATCATATACTATCGTCAAAATTAATAAAACTAACACCAATAGTAACACATTCATAGTTTCATATTAGAGGTACAACATTATATGAGGTTAAGGTTTTATTCAATTAACGTACAACTTTATGTTATCTTTAAGCATATAGTAGATTAAGGCATATCTATTGTGTGTTTAATATGAAGTATACCATTACATTTTTTCTAAAAAAGTATTATTATTGGCTATAAAATTGAAAATTTAAGGTTTAATTCGAAAAAAAACAATTTTCGTCTAATACAATGGCTAATTTTTAAGCATTTTTTTATATATTTTATGAGATTTTTTTATGCTAAATCGAAAGTTTATATATCTATTAGACATTTTTTAGATAAGCTTAGATACTTGTTTGTCATAATTTCAAAAACTAATAATTAAATTTGTACAAACTAGAATGTAAATTCTAAAATAATAGTAAAATAAATAGAAAAGAAAAAAATTTATACGTGAGAATGATGTTTATATACATTTATTTTTAACAATTAAAAACAAATAACTATGAGAATATTTGGTATCCATTGGTTTTCTATTTTTTATTTTTGAAAATTAATTTTTAAGAAACTTATGTGTTTATTAACTAATTTACTTTTTTGTTTTTTAAACAAGAAATTTGTTTTTTAAATAAGGAAGAAAAACTGAGAACGGAAAAAATAAGCTTTCAAAAAATATATTTTATTTTCTAAAAAAACAGAAAATAAAATAAGTTCCCAATAAATATACATATTTTCTCAACTGCTTCACCTTTCAATTGAACAAATTTTAAAACTATTAAATAAATTAAATTTAAAAAACCAACAGCTCAGACAAATTCAATTTAAAAATGTAAAAGGCAAGACTTGAAAACCATGACTTGGCCAATCTCAAAGTGTTCCCTTTCCGCTAAAACAACTTTCGAATTTATTTATTATAATGATTTTTGTTATATATATCTTAAAGTAATTTAAAATTTATATTAAAACTAGAAAAAACGATAAGTCGAGGGGGACACGTGCTCCTTAGCTCCCATCTGGCTTCACCCCTGGTTCTATTTATATCTTATGAATTACTTCTTATAATTTTCCATCTTAAAACTTGATTGATGAATGTGAGTTCATTTATTTAAAGAGATAACTGTAGGAATGTCAAAAACAGAGGGAGGGGGGCGCTTGGCATTTTGGTGAAAATCTAAATGAATAAGTTTTTTTTTTTTTTGGCAAAAGTGTGTCACGCACATGCTAGATTGTTTATATATTTCCGTTTTGCTCCTAGCATTTGTGTATATCGTATTGATCAAATACAATGTATTTCATTTATCGTTTGTTTTAATTCAATGCATCTCGGGTTTACAGTGGTTGATTCAAACCATAACGACATGGATAAGGTAGTCGAATTATAGAAACACATGTATTTTTGTCAGTTGGTTGTGAAATTCTAACAACGGGGAGTTAAGTTCGAGATTCCAATAGATTTTCCTCTATTTTTTGAATTTTGAAATGAATGTTAGATATAATATCTATTTTGATTTAGTTAGATTTTGAAAATATCTATCTTTAACAAATCTTTAATATATTTATTAGTTGTATGATCTATCTTTAATTAGGGGTGTACTTGAGCCGGGTTGGGCCAAGTTGAAGAAAAATTATGGACCAACCCAAAGTCACCGGGTTGGCAAAAATTTAACCCTATCAGTTCGATATGCAATGGTCAACCGAACCCAACTCAACCCTTAAAATTCGGGTTGGGTCGGGTTGGGTTGGCGGGTTGTAAATTTTTTAAATCCATAATTTATACTATTAAAAAACACTACATTTCTTTTCTTTGATAGCTTTCAAATAAACACTCCAATCCATAATTTAAACTATTAGAAAACACTAAACAAAACAGCTTTAGATAGCTTTAAATTACCTTAATTGTGAAGACAATCTCACTCCAAGCCCTTTTGACTGCATATGAATTATGCAAGAGAAGGAACTTACGAATAAAAAAAAATAAAAAAAATAGTGCAGTAACAATGGTACTAATAATAAAAAAAGTTCAATATGTCATGAAAGTTATCTAAGGTAATTCATAACATTATTTATTCCTATTTAATAGAAATGAAAAAGTTCAAATTTCAATAAAAGGTATTCTACTATAATAAAAAAGTCCACAAATATATAGAATAGAAAAGTACAAAGCATTCTATTAGAAAAAACAAGTTCAAAGTTCATTAAAGGGTATTCTAAACATTCCAAACTTGAAAGTGGTACGCCATGACGGGTTCCCTACAAAACAAATACAAACACATAAGAATTGCATATAAAGTAAGTAATAAGATATTTTGTCATGCTAGAAAAACTCACACTCAATAATCAATATGTTCTTCCTCACAATCCAATCCATTAGTCCAATACAATAGAAGATGATGGGTTCCCTACAAAACAAATCAACAAAACTAAATATAAATATTATTTAGCATAATATATGTTAGATATGTACAATAAAAAAAGCAGTCAATTACCTGTGTCAATATTATCATAGGTCTCTAACTCTTCAAGTTATGGATCAAGATCTAATAAAACTAGGCCGTCCCGAATCCAATTTTGCGTACATATCAAGGTCTCGACTTTTTTAGGAGACAAAGAACTACAAAAGGAATCAAGAATCCTCCCTTTTGTACTAAATGCAGATTCAGAAGCCACCGTAGATATCGAAACCGCTAAAACATCTCGAACAATTGTAGATAAAATGAGATATTTGTACCCATTAACTTTCCACCAATAAAGAATATCAAACTCATCTTTATCTACGATATACTTGTTAGACAAATAAGAAGTCAAATCATTCTCCACTTCCATTGTACTTTCTTCTTCTCTCAAAGCACAAAATTTTATCCATGGATCAACTACTTCATCATTCATACAACTCAAATCATTTGAAGTAACATTGTTTGATTGTTGAGAATCAAGATAAACGGTGCTATGACTACCTCGAGTTGAATGGTTATGTTGTGATTTGTAGAAGTCATATAGATGATACAAATATATTTTCACGCTCTCAACTGTATCTTTAACAGCATCACTTTTATAAACATTGGATAGACAATAATTCAAGTACTTTAACTTGTACCGAGGATCTATCACCAAAGCCACAAACATCAAATTATTCATTTTTTCAAGCGAACCCCAATACTTATCTAACTTCATTTTCATATTCATAGCCATCATACTCAGAACAGAGTTGGTGTTGTTGCTCCATTTGTTCAACTTTCGAGTCTTCTCTTAAGATAAGAAATAGCCACATCGTTGGAACTTGCATTATCAACCGGGATGGTAAATTTTTTGTCAATCCCCCAATCTAATAAACAACTTTCAATCGCCTTCCCAATAGTCTCCCCCTTATGATTAGCAACTTGACAAAAACTCAAAATCTTCTTATGTAAAACCCATTCAGAATCAATAAAGTGTGACGTGATTACCATATAGTTTACATATTGTAGCGAAGTCTAAGTGTCCGTAGTAAGACAAGTTCTTTGAGAGTTTTTAACTAGAGATGATTTCAATTTTTTCTTATCAATAAAGTTGATATATATCCCTAGCAATTGTTACTCTCGATGGAACATCAAACCTAGGACAAACAATACTAGTGTCTAAAATCCTCAGTATCAACGAATCTGAACGACAACTCATTCATAACTATCATCTTAGCACATGCTAGTCTACATGCTTGTTGGCTAAACAAAGTAGTCACAAAATTACTACCACCAGTTCCTTTCCCATCATTTGTAGGTTTAGATACAAGAGTTAAGGTGATTTGTTCTTTTCCTTCACATTGATTTCTCAAATGCTTCTACAAGGTGCTAGTTCCACAACCATTACTGTGGCATGCGTAATCCTGACTACAATAATTACAGTTGCATCTAGCTCCATCGTTAGCACTCACTTTAATTTTTGTGAAATGATTCCACACAGAAGAAGTAAGTTTGTTAGGTCTTTTTCTTTTGAACTTAGAAGGTAGATGTGGTATATGGTTTGAAGTTTCACTTGGATTTAGAGGAGGAGAAATTTCATTATTACCAGTAGCACTCGCATTCACACTACTGCTATCCATCTATAAAATAAAGAAAACTAATAAACACCTAAATTTTAAAGAAAATCAACAAATGACACAAATTACAACTTTAAAATCAACAAATCATTAAATATACCACAGTTTACACATCACCAACAGTTAACAATTATAATATTTAACTCACCGTAAAGTTGTATAAGGGCGATTCCACTGTATCCGACTCCGTGTCCGTGATGACGAGTTTTGGCGAATCCCAAATATTTTTAAGATACTATAGATATGATAGTAACTTTACATTATATTGATATGATAATGACTAAAAAGTGGTCTATAGGATATACTTTACTTTTTGTTTCACTTCAAATGTTTTAGCTCCAAAATTAATAATAAAATCTTCAAAATTTCACAATAAATTTACCAATACCAAAGCCCAAAAGTAGCAACAACCAAATAAAATTATGGGGAATTGGAGGAAATGATAAAATTTGGAGGACCATTTTAATTTATATCAAAAAATGAAAATCATAAAATTTATAGCGAATTCGAGAAGAACGGTTGCCCCAACTTTTCACTAATCCCAAAATGCCCTTAAGAAAATCTAGATATAACTAATTTACTAAATCTCTAATATTTCATTTTTTAAAATTTGTTTTCAAACCCAAAGAACCCGAAAACATGGAACAGAGGTAATAGACAAAGAGCAACAAGATGTGGCTCAATCTCTCCTTCGATGGGCATTTTCTCTAATACTTGAATCCTAGTGATCGCCGTTATGAGGTTCCGGTGAGAGAGTAAAACGCCTTTCACTCTCCCGGTAGTCCCTGAAGAGTACAAAATCGCCGCAGAATCGTTTTGATTGATTTTGAGATCGAAAATGCCATCGTTTACTCCATCCCATCGATTACTTTCATTAATCAAAGAAAAAAACTGCGGCGAATCTATCAATATAGTGCCAAGTGGAAGCCTCAAGATCTTAGACGCTGTTGAGGAAGTAGCAAAGGCAATGACTGATTTATAGAGAATAACCTGGTGAGCAATCTCCTATTCGGAACTGATTGAATTAGCGGGAGAGACAACAACCCCAAGAGATAGTAAAGCGAAATACAACACAGGGATTTACAGAGAAGTCAGTGAAAGAATAAACGCCACTTGATCATTAGAGAAGGAATAAAGAGCTTTAAGGTTAGAGGTGAGGTTTCAAATTTTTCGGAGGAAAAGAGCGTAAGAGACACTAACGCCGGAGTCGAAGTCGATGAGAGCAGTAGTGATGGGCGGAGGAGGAGATGATCGTAGAACAGAAAGGGCATATCCGACAACGGTGAGTGGCTGAGATAACGGCGGCATATCAAACCCAATAATGGATATGATTTGAGGGGACATAGGAACCTCTTACAGATACATGGTTCTAAAACTGATATGGGTTGTTAGGATTTGGAATTTTAGATAATTGGAATTAGTTAGGGATATTTTGGTCAATCATTCATTCATAATTAATAATTTTAAAATTCATTTTGCTATTTTTATAATTTTAATTTTCTTTTACTATTTTTCAAAATGAAACCTTGAATTTTGCTATTTTTTCTGTTTCCCCTAAAATTTTTATGGCAATTAAGCAATTGACAATTAAGCAAACCTACCAAACAGAGCAGTTTAAATATGTATTGCCCACATATATGAAATAATATACACTACTCATATCAGTTTAACATTAGCGCACTCTAAACATATACAAACTAATTGTCCTAAATAATTTTCAAAAATAAAAAAAAAGCAAAAAAAATAAAAAAAACAATAAACAAAAAGTAACCTTAATTTTGTGAGGCGTCGCTGACTCGTTTGCGTGGACTTGAAAGGCGCGGAACGTTTAAGGGCTTGGGGCGTTGAGGGCGTTGAGGTGCATTGAGAGGTGCCGAGTCTGCTGACGTGAGCAGTACGTTGTGCGCGACGAAGGGAAAACTGAAGAGGAAGGGAAGATGTGAGTGGGGAAGGGAAGGGAAGATATGAGCGGTGGAAGCCAGAAGAGCAGTACTCTGTGCGCGGCGAAAGGAAGACTCAAGAGGAAGTGCGCGACAAAGGGAAAGGCGTTTAGTGCGTTTTCGTTAGGAACTTAAGTTTTTTTTTTTTATAGTTATATATATATATATATATATAAATAAATTAAATCTCGGATCGGGTCGGGCCAACTCGTCCCTAAATTTCCCAAACCGGCAACCCAACCCATATTTTTTTTTGGAAAATTGTAACCCAACCCAACCCTTACGGTTAGGGTTGGGTAATCCGGGTTGGTCGGGTTGTCGGTTTTTTTGAACACCCCTATATTTAATAAATCTTTAAGATTTTTATTAGTTATATGAATAATTTAACCAATTTTCACAATTATTTAGGATAATTTAATCTTATTTGTTTGTTATAATTTTAAATTCCAATTAAACTATTGTTATTTGTTCAGTCTTAGTTAATATCTAACATTATTTAATTTTTAATTGGTTTAGGAATATGTTGTTACGTTTTATCTTATTTCTTCTTATTATTTTAAAATCAGATTAAATCAATTTGATTTAATTCTTGTTATTTTATATATATCTTTAATATATTTTTAGGGTATATCTTACTTGTTGTATATTATTTTTATGTTAAATATTTGTTATGTACTCGACCTTTTAGCAATATATCTAAAAAGGTGTGTATGTTATACAACTGAAAGATTATATACAATTTTAACCAATACGTTTTTGCTATGGCTTTACAACAAGTAAGGACTATTTTTCACTATATATGGATAGAAACTTCACAATATTACGATTGCCGTGTTGTTGAGGTTTATGTTCCGTTGACATATTTTTTTCAACAATTTATTGATTGTATTCAAGGTAAACTTTTTTCGTCTTCCAATCTCTCTTTGTCTCGTTTGACGGTTTACTGGAATGGTTGCAACAATTCGAACCTCATTTGCATTATTGAAGACAAAGAAGTTTGTTGGTTTATGTTAGTTTTATAAAAATTTTCTGATAATGATTTATTTGTGGTTGTTGACTCTGTATCGTCTGGTACTTCTGGAAGTACAATGTATTTTAATAATGAACTATCCATATCTTAGCATTCCTCCGAGCATTCACATCATGATACAAAAATTATTGATTTTGAAGTGTTTTAATCGTCTCAGGCTGAAATTTTCATTAAAGTAGGATCAATGTTTGGAACCAAGCTGTATTGAAAAAAACTATTTATTTGTTTGCTTTTAATAATAGTTTTAAACTTAGTACGATTAGGTCAAATTGTACATTGTTTGATATTCACTGTAATGATTTTTCATGTGCTTGGTATTTACGTGCTTCGACGTTTAAGAAAAGTGGTATTTGGATAGTTCGTAAATTTACAAATACCCCCGTGTGTGCTATGGAGATTGTGAAAGATGATCACAAGCAAGCAACATCTTGGATTGTTGTTGAGTGTACAAAGTTGTTTTTTAAGATGAATGACAAAGCTCCATGTTGTCCTTATGATGTTATTAATTATATGAAAAGGCATCATAGTGTGAATGTAATCTATGAGAAGGCTTGGAGACGTGAGATTGCTTTGAATTCTATTAGTGGTACCCCAGAATCCTCATATGTTGTAAGCATTCTCGGGTTTACTGATTTAAAATAATCTAGGTACATGTTTTCCCAAATACAGTGTAATTCAGTTATAATACATTCGAAGTTACCAAGAAACTCATTTTTAAATTCGCTCTTTACAAGAACATATACAACTGAAGAAGCAGAGGATGAATGTAGGTTTAAGTATTATTTTATGGCTCTTGCTGCTTCTATCTATGCATGAGATTATTATTTATCGATAATTTTATTTTATGGTGCATCTATGAAAAATAAATAATTGGCTACGTTAATTTTTGTCTACACTCTTTATGGTAATTCTCAAATTGTGCCTCTTGCATTTGCTGTCGTTGATTAAAAAAAAGAACTATCATGGTCTTGGTTTTTCGTAATCTTAAACCTGCATTTGGAGAACCTAATGACCTTGTTATTGTGTCTGATGCTCATAAAAGTATAGAGAAAGAGTTTAATTCTAGTGTATGAATCAGTTGAACACGTTTATGAGCATGCCACTATATAATAATCTTAAAATGAACCATAAGTCTCTTTTGACTAAGGGTTCTTTCCAAAGTTGTGCTAGAGCATATACACCTTTGGAGTTTGAGTACTATATGGACAACTTGATGATTTTTCTCCATCTATTAGGCATGAGTTAGAGAAGGTTGGTAGATGCAGGTGGGCCAGGGAATTTTTTAAGAGGAAGAGATACTCGTTGATGAAAATCAACATATCTGAAAGTATGAATTCAATGTGGAAAGAAGCACGAGAATTACCTGTCATTGGTATTCTTGAATCAATTCGTAGTTTGGTTCAAAAATTGTTTTATGAACGTCGTACTAAATGAAGTTTTTTGCATATAGAACTTTTGATATATGCAGAGGATATGATTCGAGCAACATTAAGGGAGAGTCGTGCAATGAATGTAAGTTTTTCTTTGTTGGAAAAATTAAGTTTATCATTATTAAGAACCTTCTTTGTATCTTACATTTATTTGAATCTCTTCACAGATATATCCTATTAACCAACGTGAATTTGAAGTTTACCACCTTAACGAACAATTCGTTGTCAATATTTGTGATCGTACTTGCTCATGTTGGCAATGGAACGTAGATATGATCCCTTGTTCTCATGCATGTGTTGCATTGTCTAATAGGAAGCTTCATCTGTATATGTACACTGATCAATTCTACCATGTTTCAAAATTGGTTCTCCTTTATAGGAAGGAAACACGTCCTATTGTTAATGTAGAACAAACTAGAAAATATGCACCAAGTTGGAGATGATGGATTTCTTCCTCCGTAGGTTAAACGTCCAGCTAGGAGACCTAAGAAAAAAAGAATTACTTCTTATTGAGAAAATAAAGCTATTGTTTGTTGCAATCAGTGTCGTAAGAGATGTCGTAATTGTAGGACTTGTAAAGAACCTTCATGACTTTAAGTTCCGATATTAGTAGTTCTCATTAGTTTATATCATTGTCATGTTTTAATAGTGGATTTTGTTTTGTCATTTTAAGTTTAAACATTACTATGATTTTTTTATTAATGAAAGTGTTCTTTGTTGTTGTTGTTATTATTATTATTATTATTATTATTTGGTTTGGTTATCTATCAAAAACAGTTTCCTATCAATAATTCACCATTTATCGTGTTGGACTCCATGAGATACTCTATCCAATTACACAATATTTGTAGATATTTCTCTCAGGGGTGTATACAGTTTATATTTTGTCTAGTCTGTATAATTGGTTTCTTTTTTTTAATATAACAAATTTGTCTTAAGCTTGTAAAATGTTGTTCAATTTTAAGTATGATAAATCTTTATATTTCTTAATCAGGTCCATTTATTGTGAATTGAGAATATATGGATATTTTTACTGAAGTAGAATGTATTTCAAATGTTTGAAAGTCATCAAATTAGTCATTTTGGGCTTGAGTTAGTATATCGAGTTTGTGAGGATACACTATGTACGTGAGTTTTAACTATTTCAAGTGTTGAATCTTTAAAATATAGAGTATTTCTATAAGGAAATGGTTATTGCAACAATGGTTTTATATTTTAGACTATTAAAATCTCTCCCCGTTATTTAAGATATTTTTATAAATTCTACATAATACTTATGCACATACACAATACAAACACTGAATAGATTTGAACGAGTATTTTGTAACACCCATAGTTATAATAAAGTAGCCTGCTTATGAGAGTAACCTATAGAAAGATAATTATAATCTTCTAAAAGCAAAAGTTTAAATATCCAATGTTTCCTAAACGGTTCATAACAGATTCAGGTTTTTAATTGTCCCAAGACCAGTACCATAAACATTCCATTTAATTAAACTAAACTTCCACTAGTAGAAAACTGGGCTATAACGACGCGAAAAACGCGTCACGAACAGCATTCGTGACGCAAACTGCTGCATCCTTGTATCCACTGTCAACATAGGACTTTTAATGACACCACGAAAACATGTCGTTGTTTATCCTTTCGTGACATTTTTTCGTGTCATTATTTAGTCTTTAGTGTCATTTTAAATGTGTCAATGTAACGTTGTCCTCGACACAAAAAAATTGTCATCATTGAGGCCGAAATTAGATATTTTCTGTCACTTATGTGCTTT
>JBBPDJ010000023.1:19691089-19702883 GCA_037974625.1 Cucumis cinereus
GAAGCTACAACGATATGAGATTAATTGGCTAAACTCATTAACCACATTAATTAATATTCGTTAACTGTGTGTACACTTCACTAAAGACTCACAGCTGAACTCTTCTCACTATAGATATATTTCTGTATCCACGGATATAGACCAATAACAGCAAGTTAGTCCTTCACAAATGTTACTAACACCAACTGGTAAAATCATCGTTTTACCTCTGAGTCACTTCTTAGTCCTTAAATATCAGTGCTCCTCTAATGAACAACCTATTTATGTTCCAACTAATAAACAGAAATACATCTTATGTCGTAAAGAGGGTAGGACCCTTTGTTCAAGTCTCGAAGACACCATTTAAAAGAACACTCATCTACTTACCCTAAAGTTAGAAATGAGTGAATTCCATCTTGTGTGATTATGTTTCCAACTCCCCACTCGGTTTTGTCCCCAAAATGGTAGGCTTATTTAGTCGAAAATCTTGTCACTCTCATCCATACAAATGAAATGACAATTTCTCGTGAACAGATACACTCAGGATTAAGACTAAGTTGCCTAGGTCATCCTATTGAAATAAAAACCTAACTAGTCAACGGAGTTATATGTAGTGGTTACTATTTCGTGGTCTCGTCTTATGCAAATTCATTGCATAGGATAACCCACTCTCGTGTCACCTACACGAACACGTTGGATCATTGTGTTTCTATCATAAATACAAAGTGGTCGTATTCATAGTGTTACTAAGATAAGGTACCCAGCCTTATTCTTATACTATAGACCATTTAAGTTGTATCTCGAATATTGATCCATGTATGTCTCCATATACAGTTTAAGACTCATAAATTAGCTTAGAATTTTTAGTTTATTAGAATTGGGTTAATAAGACAAAAATAATCAAATAATTAATAACTCTTTATTGAAATTGGAATAATAACTTTTATTAATAACATTCAATGGATTACATTTACTATCTACGAGTTTTAGGACATAAAATCCAACAGAAACAACATTTTGTTTCTTACTCTTCCACGATACCAAGTTGCCTCCTACAAAGACACAATATCCAGAAATCGATCTCCTATCCTCTCGTGACCAGCTCAATCAACATCAGAAAAACATTCAACTCTCGTATGTTCATGATCGTTATATAAGATCCCACATGCAGGAGCAGCTTTCAGATAACATAGAATTTGTTCTACTGCAGCCCAGTGATCCACTATAGGAGAAGACATGAGTTGGCTTACAACACTTACAGAATTAGTAACGTATGGTTGTGTCACTGTTAAATAGTTCAGCTTCCCAACTAATCTTCTATATCTCTTAGGATTTTTAAATAATTCTCCTTCTTTAACAAGTTGCTAATTTAGTTTCATCGGAGTACTATTTAGTTTGGCTCCTAGTTTTTATGTCTTAGACAACAAATCAAGTACATATTTTTGTTGAGACAAATAAATATCTTTCTTGCTTCTCATCACTTTAATACCCAAAAAATATTTCAACTATCCCAAATCTTTCGTATGAAATTGACCCTGAAGGAAAGTTTTGAGAGACGATATACCTGATGCATCATTTCCAGTAATAACAATATCATCAACATAAACAACTAGCAAAATAATACTATTATCTGACCGTTGATAGAAAACAAAATGATTAGATGTACTTTCCTTCATTCTAAAGCATAGAAGAGCTTGACTAAACTTACCAAACAACGCACGTGATCTCTGTTTCAAATCATACAAATATTTTCGAAGACGACATACTTTATCACTCTTCCCATGTGCAACAAGCCCAGATGGTTGCTCCATAGAAACTTCCTTCTGAAGATCCCGATATAGAAAAGCATTCTTGATGTCAAGCTGATGCCAAGGCCCTTTGTAGGTAGCAACCATGGAAAGAAAAAGTCGGATGGAAGTTAATTTTGTAACTGGAGAAAATGTATCCAAATAATCAATTTCATAGGTTTGGGCATAACCTTTGGCAACAAGACGAGCTTTCAACCGAGCCATTGATCCATCAGGATTAACCTTGATAGCAAACACCCATTTACACCCAATGATCTTCTTGCCTGAAAGACAAGATACTAAATCCCAAGTACCATTATCATCTAAAGCAGTCATCTCCTCAATCATTGCACTACGCCAGCCAGGATGAGATAAAGCTTCATGAACAATGTTAGGAATAGAAGTGGAATCAAGGGACATAATAAAAGAATATGTGGGAGAAGACAACTGATGATATGAAACAAATGAAGAAATAAGGTAAGTACATTTGCGTTTACCTTTACGAAGAGAAATGGAAAAATCATCACTCGATTCTAAATCACATGATGAAGAAGATAATGGTGGAGGACATAAGCCTAAAGGATGCTATGGAGCTCGTCAGTAGTAGACCCGAGAAGTTAATGGACGGGTAGGAGGCATAGATGAAGAAAGCAGACATGACGATGTGGGAGAGGTAATTTCATATAAGAAGAGATCGCCATCATCCCCCTGACATGGACTTGATGGTGATGAAGTAAAGGGTATATCCTCAAAAAACGTAATATCAAGAGAGACAAGATACCTGTTAAGGGTAGGACAATAGCAATGATACCCTTTTTGAACATGCGAATAACCCAAGAAAATTCATTTCAAAGATTTTGGATCTAACTTTGTACGATGAGGTCGAACATCCCTAACAAAACAAACGCAACCAAATATCTTTGAAGCAATAGGAAACAAAGATTTTGTAGAAAAAAGAACATGATAAGGAATCTCACCATTAATAATAGAGGAAGGCATTCTATTAATCAGAAAACAAGCAGTGGAAACAGCATCAGACTAAAAATGCTTTGGAACATGCATTTGCACTGATAAAGCGCGTGCAGTTTCAAGTAAGTGCCTATTTCGCTCAACAACTTCATTTTGAGATGGAGTGTCAACACAAGAAGATTCATGAATGATATCGTGTTCACACGAGTAAGAGCCAAGCACGTGAGGAAAATATTCACCAGCATTATCTGTGCGTAAAGGTTTTGATAGAGGCATTAAACTGATTTTTAATTTCAACATGAAAAGCACAAGAAATGTGATAGTAACTCAAAACGATTTTTCATTAAATATAACCAAGTCAGACGAGAATGATCGTTAACAAAAGTGAAAATGTTGGATAAAGTTTCTTCAACAACTAGACAAGGAACCAAATATCGGAATGAACTAACTCAAATGGACCACTCGCTCGTTTATAACTCCAGGACTCGAACTAAGACGACAAAATTTAGCAAATTGACATGAATCACAATACAAAGAGGACAAAGATGAAAATGTTGGATAAAGTTTCTTCAACACAAACAAAGATGGATGACCTAAACGACAATGGACTTCAAATGGAGATGGAACGACAAAGCATGATCGTTTGATGCCAATCATAATAATTAGAGTCATTTAACTTATGTTCGATGATCTTGGAGGCTAAGGGAATTACATTAGATATCACCAAATTCTTAATCTCATCCATACGAAAAAAATGATCGGAACGCACACAAATGGAATAAACCAACCAAACTGATCAATTACACAAATCAGCCCCAAACTGACCAAAAACGAAGGCACAAACTGACCGGAAAAAGAAAAAGAATCACAAACCAAACTTCACAGACTGGCCGAAAAATGATTTTGGAGACAAGCCCAGAAGACAAACTTGAAAATGAGACGCTCACGCGCTCTCACGCGTCGGCGCGTGAAGACGTGTAGGAAAGCCTCGACAGTGCATGAAGCTCACACGCAGTAGTTTCCGATCGACGCTGAGGTCAGACTGCAGCGGACGATGGCGATGCTTCCTCTCAGACAGATGGTGTTGACAAACGGCCAGTCGAAGATGACCTTAAATTTTAACCCTAAGGGAGAGCGAAGTCGTCACGCAAATATTTCTCGAACCCGAATGACCCTAGATGCTCTTATACCATGTAGGTGATTAATTTGAAAGAAGTATTTTCTATTCATTTTGAATCAGAGTACAGATATATATATATAGAGAGAATATAAAAATCTTAGACGGTATGTACAATTACGATTAAGGGTCTATGTAATATAAATATATATTATAAAACTATGGACCAACAAAGTGGCCAGAACATGTCAAATCACTTGGACGATGCAAAAGTGCATGAATTTGTCATATCATGGTCAACAACATATTGATCTATAGCATTGATGTTATAGCAGTAAAGAAAAACCAGTACGTTGCAGACGAAGAGATGCACGTATTCTTCGAACCAACATTATCCTAAGCATTGCCACATCATTACGCCAAGTGGATCCCACTTAGTTTTCCATTAAAAGACCTAAGCTCTCACCAATGAGCACAACCAACCAATCACAAAATGATAAATTATAACAAAACGTGGCTTCTTGGAGATCTTTGCGAGATCGTCAGAAGGCCTCCTCTCCAGAATTCAAAGTTGCAGCATCACAAATGCTGCAACACATTTAGTTTTCTCTAAACTCTATATTTTACTCTCTTTTTGAACATTTTGTTTGTTGTTAAAAGTTATTTTCATCATGACTATTCATTACTAGAGTCTCCATGTTGTAGCAGACTATCAGTATTAATTGAATATCACTTTTAACTCCAATGTGCATCTTTTGCTTCAAAAGTTCTTCGACTCAAAAGTGTTTTTATCCATCCGGCCAATCGAGGTAAAACTACAGCACATGAATCTTTGGAAAAAGTGTGAAATATTTAAAACAACTGAAAGTGTAGCATTAATACACAGGATTTCATATATAAAAGTGTAAGCATAGAGTACTAGTCCTTATTAGAGATAATAAAGTCACTCATGAGCTATACAAAAAACAATAACAAACCTATTGAGTTAGCATAAATGACATCTAACTCCAACTAATTCAATATGCTAGACTGCATCAGAAGATGTGTACATTAAGTTTTTCTCGCTAAAGAACGCATTGTAATGTAAAAAGAATATTCTGATTGATGTTTTAGCTGTGAAAATGTAGGGAACCTAATAGTCAAGTTTTCACTTTTGTTATTTGATATCAACACCATTTTTTAGCAAACTTTTTACTTTGGCATGCTTACTTTAATTCATTCTGGTTATTGTTTATAAAAGTTGTAGCATTAGTCAAATCTCATCTATTTGTAAGTCCCAAATCACATAATGTAAGTCACAAGCATCCTCGAGGAAATGATCTTGAAATACTCCAAGAGATACTTGCTAGGTAACGATCTTGAAGTACTCCAAGTACTACTTGCGAGGAAACAATGTTGAAAGACTCCAAGTATTACTTGCTTTTGTATTGATTTATATTCGGGTTAGTGCAATAAGTGATATAACTTGTACATAAGACTTCAGATTAACCATACAACACAGGCAATATTTTCACAGAAATTAGTTTTCAACAGCCAAGGAAAGCCCACTTATACCTTAATGAGCAAGGATGTTTAGTGCATAACATATTATATTAAACTCTTGTTCTCTGCTAAGAGAATAAAGTTCTGAATTGGTAGAGAACCGGAGTAATTAATTAAGCCATCTACAACTTAAAAGTTCGGAGGGAATTCAATAACAGATCTATATATGTACATATCTAATTAAAATATGGTTACCACTCAGTTTTCTTGAACTAAACCTTCATGCCATCCGATTGGAAGATTTGGACTTCTCACTTCACTTACTTGATGCTTCAAACTTGCCTCACAATCCATTGAAATTATTCTTTCATTAATCATCATTGAGTATAAACACAAGGTTTGCACACCAAAAATCTTTCCACATACTATGAACTGTATCCCAATAACATAGCTTCTTCAAGCATACAATTGAGTGACAAACAAAAATGCAAAACCATTGACTTACACAACCACAGCAGACCCTAAAAACCGGATTATATATGAAAGACTGATCTTTCAAGTCTGCGAAAATACGACTGCAGTGTGCTAGTATAATATTAACAGACTGTACACACAAAGACGACATCGAGATAATCTAAGCACACAAAACCGAATGAAAGTAATTGGAGAACTGAATTCTAATTGACCAAGTATTCTCCGCTTGCATGAACTTCTTTCACCCTCTTATCATACTCGTCTTCTTCTTCCTCTTTCTCCACCTCTCCGTCAACATCCTCGTTGCTTTCTTCATCATCTTCTGTTGTCCATCCAAAACCTTTGACAGGTCTTGACGATGGTGGTGGGTTTCTAGCCTCCCCAACAATTTTCGTTATTTCATCCACGCTTTGGAGAGAGAAGCTCGGGTTGTCTCTCTTGTAATAAGCTGCTTGAGCCGATTCAGTCAATTCTCTTGGCAAGTTCTTCAAGAACCATGGGTGATTTTTTATCTCCATTAAAGTAATTCTCTGTTAAACCATACAGAGGTACTCAATATCCATAAGGAAAGTAAACAAAGTCAGAGGGGAGACTTGAAACACAACATAAAAACTGAAGATCGGAAATATGACTAATTTTGAAAAGTTGAGATGTCTTCACCCGACCCAAGTGAAATATTCAATTTCAGCTACTCCCACAAAAACAATAATAATAAATAAATAAATAAATAATAATGATAATGATAATGATACATAAATAAATATAAGTAATGATAAAAGAAATACAATAACTCCCAAGTGATTCAAGGTACTTGGACCGGAAGCGTGGACGTTGCCCACTTTCATCCTTTGTTAATAGCACACCACTCCCAACAAATTCCTGACGAAATTACTTACGTATAGCACACCACTCCCAACAAAGTCCTGACGAAATTACTTATGTACACTGATTACTCTAATAATCCTAATTCTCTCCAAATAGCATTTTTATCAAAACCAAAGGGTTGGATTATTGGCGTGCTTCAGTGAATTGATGGTCATGGGTTTCATTGCTCTTACCAGAATGCCACAATTGAAGCAGATCTATGGTGACATTGGAACTGTGGAATTCTTTTCTGCAGTCTATCATTAGTAGTTAGTCTTTTACATGCAGCAGTTCACAAAAGGAACTTGATTTAGGAAAAAAAAAATCCACAGCTATTGAACTTCCAAATCAGATGATCTTCACTCTGATTGATAAGCTCTTCTTTCAAACTAGTTGAAAGATAAGTTCATTCCATTTCTCAATCAAATAAATTTACAATAGCCACATTTTTTCATGTCTGGTAGGTACGGCACTCACTTTTGGAGCTGTTATATTAAACCAGCAAAAAATCTTGGATCACCTTAAATAGATTTCTTTTAGTACACGATCTTTTGATCAACGTTATAATGCTTAGGTCAAGTAAGCTAAAAAGCTGAGAAAGGTACATGTTCCACCCTTTTTGTAAGAATTTAAGTTGCAAGACCATTGACTCAGGAACTTTCATGATTCTCAAATCTCCAAATGCCCTCTTAACTTGATTTTCTATCTCTTTCAGAGAATCTTTCAAGCCAAATCTTCCAGCTACTTTTACTGGACTCCATTAAATAGCTTACACTAGAAATCTCCGACTATTATCAACAAAATGCATACCTTTGAAATAATCGATAATTTGGAATTTCCCTTCCAATTTAGCAGACAACTTATCAAATTAAATTTTCGCTCCTACAGATCCATCAGCATAGCTATAAAAGCTTTTATGAAAAAACCCTGTGATGTTTCATCCAAATATGCAAATCCTCTGTGTCTTCAAAATTGAAATTTATCCACTAAGAAAATCAGAAAGAGAAGCTTGTCTATCATATTTGACTATGCAAAACTAGAATTACTGAGGGATAAGGAAAAAAGAGCTCCCCTATCAATCACTGTTTTTATTCTCCCCCATTAGACTCATCTCAAATCCATCAAACTGCAATGAAGTCTCCTCACACCCTTTTATAAGGCAGCTAGTAATGATGTTAGAGTCCCCAGCCAAAAGTATTCCCTTTAGGATGGGGGTGGCTGCAAACTTTGGAGAATCAGCCAACTATAGCTAGTATCTAGACATTGATGGTTTTTATTTTTTTACAGAAACCAAACTTTCATTGAGAAAAATAAAATAATATACAAGGTCACATAAAAAAAATAATAAGCCCACAAAAGAACCACTCAACTATCTAGAAGAACGGGCAAACAGTTACTAAAAGTCCGATCCAACAAACTGCACCCATAAAAGGCACTAAACCTCACTTCTCCCAAACCTCTTTAAATACCTCTCCAACCCACTACCGTTTCTCTCAATTCACACTGCCCAAAAGGAAAAAAAGCAAACTGACAACCCCAACCCACAAGAGACAATTAAGATCCTCCTGCTGTGTACAAAAAGACACCACTGCAGTACAAACCAAGGTAGTGTGTGCTGGATAAAATCCCCTGTGTTTACCATATAAGACTATCCAAACAAAAAAACTTCACTTTCTTAGGATTTTAAGAGACGAAAAAATCAAGGTCCCCAGAATGGGAGGAAGAGAGCAAAAGATGGAGAAAAATGATCAAGAAGAAAAACCCTCAATAGAATTGGTATCCCAAACTTGCAAATCGCTTCTCCCCGTAAAAATCCTACGATCAAAATAATAGAAAGTAAGCCAACCAACTTCAAGGACTCTCAGTCAGTCAGGACAACAAAAACCCAAAGAAGGTGAGGGAGGCATCTCAGAGGGAGACAAAATAGAGCCAATTGAGTGCAACATCTTATCAAACAAATGATACACCATCCAGGAACAATGCACAAAGCCGCTTAACACCCAATCACCAATCCTCCCAAAAATAGGCATCAATCCCATCCCTGACAAGGCATTTGAGAAACTGAAGAAATAATGGAAAACTTAAAGCAACAGCAATCCATAGATGTTTACTAGAGCCTTTCAACCCAATATTTAGAGCCACTCAAATGAGTGTAGGACATGTGTCACATGTCTAGTCACAATGGTTCTATACCACGGTGCATGAGATTCCTTGCCATTAAAGGTATAGAAATTTTCCTCCTGTTGAATCACCTGGCATGAGTTTTTGCCATTGTCCTCTTTGTTATTTGTTTGGATGCAAAACTAGAAATGGTCCTTGCCAATCTTTATAATTTTCGGCCTTTCCACCTCAAATAAAACTAGCACAAATCTTCTACAGGTTCCAACTCAGAAACTTAAAGATACAACCCTTCATCTTGATTCAAATACTTACTGTTAGGTCTTAATTCTATAATGGAGCCCGTAATAAAATTTGTTTTTGAGTCAATCTTCTCAGTCTTTATTGTCTCGGGGCTCTTGGCTTTTTTGTTCTATGAACAGATTCATCTAATTATGAATCCATCAGTCTTAATGCTTTATTACACTTATTTCTTAGCCTATGAAGAACTGGAATCAGAGTCAACTTGAAATAAACTAGCAGATATCTTCTACATGTTCCAACTCTGAAGTTCGTAGTTGATAGAAGTTAGAAAACTCTAAACTCACCTCTTTTTACACCCCCCCCCCCCCCCCCCCCTTCTCCATGGCAAAAACTAGGGTTAGAGCCTTGGCTATTTTCCATGGAAACCATCTGAAACATGTTCATTTTTGTTATGACAAGAAAATTATTGCATGTGTTACTGAGTTTGATGAATTTATTAATATTGCAACTCATATTAGTCTTCCTACATAATAATTTCATTGAGAATCTAAAAATTGGATCCACCAATTGGACACTATTAGATTTCATTTGATAAATATATTATTCTGTATAAACTAAAAATTGGAAGGTTTTCCTTTAGTTGAGGATTGTAGAGTGGTTTTCTCTACCACTTGCCCTAGATTGTTTTCTTTTCTTCCTTTCGTATGATTACATTGCTTCCATAGCTTATTATATAAAAGAAAAAAACAAAACAAAACAAAACAAAAAATATAAATAAATAAACAAAAACACATAGATCCTATCTACAATATCGGTATCATAAAAATATAAATATAGTGCAGAGACATTGCACATTCTAGATACTTTTTAAAGCTTCTCATTATGGAGGAGAAATACAAATTACATAATAGATAACAACAAATTAGCTTTCATATTAAGGAAACAAATAAATAACAAACAAACAAACAGCAAATAAACTTGTCAATGAAAATTACCCTTGATGGATTAGGAACAAAAATGCGAGATAGAAGATGTCGACAATCTTGAGATATGTGAACATAGTCTGGAATTTTGTACTGAACAGCCATAATACGCTGCCAAAAAAAATTAAAATATTAAAAGAAAATAATTACATTTCTTTCAAAATGGCACTGTAGGGAGGGGTAATATACCTGAATTGTTTTCCTAAAATTTTTAGGATCCTCCTGATCCTCAAAAGGATATGCACCAACCAACATGACATAAAGAGTTACTCCACATGACCATACGTCTGCCATCTATAAACACAATAAGGAATTCAATTTGTAAAAAAATAAAAATAATAAAGAATAGGCGTGCCATTTGAGAAGAATGGATACCCATGAATTATTCTCCTACTAATAAGTATCTTACCATTTATTAAAAAAACAAAACTTTATAGTGGTTACTAATTATTTATCTTTGAAAGTCATTGCTCAATATTGTCGGACATGAAACCAAGTGTGTTGCTAACGTGCATAAGGCCTAAATAGTGTGTAATCCACTATTTCTTGGTTGAAAATGCAAGAGATCTTCAAGTGTATTCTGCAAATTTAAAAGGTGAAAAGAATCTTGACATACATTCTGTAGATATTTAAATAGAAATGAAATGATGATATATTTTAATTTTTCAGAATCTTATGGTGGTGCACTGCACTATTTGATGTTGGACGTAGCTAAGTTTTCACCATTATGATATCATCAACCCACTGAACAAGATGTTCATAAGCACCTTGCCATCATACTCTCTTCGAGAAAGAACTTCTGGTGCTATGTATGCTGGAGTACCAACAGTTGATTTTGGTCTCGAATGCAGCAGGGATGACTAAACAAAATAAAAGAATCAAACGGGTTAGAAATAAATATACACCCGAAAAAAGGATATATGACGCCAATGTAGACAGCTTTGCATTTTAACAAACCTTAGAGTAACCAAAGTCACATATCTTCAAGCGAGGTGCTGTGCTTCCATCTAAAAGCGTATTTTCTAGCTTTAGGTCTCTATGACAAATTTGCTACAAAATAAAATGAATTAGATAGCCATAGTGAACTCTATTATTGAAGTGGAGACTACATAAGAGGCAATCACAATCTGCATAAGGTTTTACCATTGAATGGCAATAGTTGACACCAGAAATGAGCTGCTGGAAGAAATATCTGGCCTGCAAACATGAAGATTAAAAATAGTTTAGGACCAAAATTGATTGTCCTATTCTACTAAAAATTAAAATCCCTCCAGTCTGTGGAAGCAGCAGTGTATCACAAAACTGAAATGAATATGACCATGAGTGAGAGAGTGGATAAGGAGGTAGACCTCATCTTCACTGAAACGGCCAGCATTACAAATTCTTTCAAACAGCTCTCCTCCAGCAGCATATTCCATCACAATAGCCAAATGCGTTGGGGTCAAAACAACCTGCAAATCTTAAACCAACTTCAACTTCAAATCTATATTTTAGTTCATCTATTTCTTAGTCCAAAACTTAATCCACTTTAAACAGCTATAGTTCGATTAATTTGTTACTTAGTAGAATCAAATTCTTGGCATATGAAACAACAAATCCAAACCCAGTTCGCTGAAGAATAATTTGACAATTACATAATATTAGAGGAAATAAATCTTGGAAAGGTGAAACTTACCTCCTTGAAACGAATTATATTGGGATGCCGAAGTGATCGGTGGTTTATAATCTCTCTTGCCACATTCTCATCTATCTGTCGATACAATTAAAATATATATATA
>JBBPDJ010000023.1:19703592-19725512 GCA_037974625.1 Cucumis cinereus
GGGGGAGAGGCATTGCATTGGGCGATGTTACGCTTACGCTAAAATCACATTTCAAAGAATTACAATTAGGAATGAGAATGAGAATGAGAATGTATCTCATGAACGATACCATACCATTTATTCCTTTTCCTTTCCTTTTCTTCTCTCTCTCATGTTGGAATCAAGACATCCCCTTTTTTTTCTACAATAAAATTCGTTTTTTTAAAAAAAAAATTTCAACTATTTTTTTTTTACAGATTTATTTTAATAATATTTAGTTTTTAGTTTACCAAGTTTTTCTCTAAAACTTGTTTCCATGGATTTTTATTTAAAATGAGATGAATATTTACAAAATCTAATTTTGAAATTACTTAAACAAATAAATAAATTGGAAACAATATGAATCATATATAGAAATATAATTTTTAATTGGGGTGATAATCACACATGCCCAACTTGTAGGGAAGATGAAAGAAATTGTTGTTTCACTAATGCCTTCATAAAGATATCTACAAGTTGCTTATTAAGTCATTTGCTATGTGAATTCAATCAAATGTATAATAGGGTCTATGATTATGTTTTATCATCATAAATGAAAAAGAAATAAAAGTACTAAAACATGAATAAAGAGAATCATTGATTAAACATGGAAGGGAGAGGGCACGAGAAGAAATTTCTCTTTATTGACTAAACGAGAACTAGGGCGGCGAATACTTTTCAACAAAATAATGCGATTACAACAGAATAATGATAAACTGACATTCATGAACATATTTAACATAATTCATATAGAACTTATTTTAGACTTTCAATGAAATCTATCTGCTGAAAGTTCATCATGTATCTTCACCGAACAGGTTCCCCTTGAATTATTGCATATGATACAGTAAAGTTAGGCTCCCCCTAAATCATACAGCTCTTGCCAACATTGTTCTCTACAGAGTTAATGACAAAGTAATCAAAAACATATTCTGTCAAACACATAATGCATGGTGCGATTGGAAGTATTAAATCATAACCTTCATACCTTATTCAACTTTCTTCAAAACGCTCAGTATATCACGTTATAATTTTTCACACACGCAATTTGCCCGAAATCTCCATATGTTTATACTCAAATATAGAGTATCTTTAAAAGATATAATCAAATCTCTTTTATTAAATATTCCAAAAAATAAGAATATCTTTTATTAAATATTCTAAAAATTAATCAATGCACCAATATTTTAATATGTATAGCTTTAGGATATGTGATACGATGTCAATTTCGAAGAGGTTATGTCTAATATGATTTGATTTTTAGATACTAATTCTTTGTAGAAACGTTGTTTTACTTGTTGATCAATGAAAATTACTTGGTTTATTTGTTTGATATATAGTATGTTTATAAAATATGTTACTTGGTGTTTCAAATGTATGGTTTGATGCTATCAATTTTAGATATGTGCTGTTGAAAATTTGGAGTCGTGGAGTTGTGAAGGTTTTGTAATTGTTGATATTTTGCAGGAGTTGTCTGAAGTTGGTTTATAGTTGTATGTACGTGAGTTTGTATATTTTGTTGTTTGTGTAAGTGTATGAAGTACATGTATCTGAGTTACTTTCCAATGTAAATACAAATTTCAAGTTAAAATCTTGCTTGGATTTTATTAAAAGTTGCATATATGGGAGGGTCGTAGTGACCCATAAATACATTGTAAAATTGTTATAGTTGATGGGTAAAAAAACGTCAACAAAAGTATTTAGTGACATTCTTCAGAAAGCGTCAATATAAAGATAATAGTCGACGAGCAACACACGTCAATGAAAAAAAAATTTCTTGACGTTTTTAAAGCATAGTTGATGGTTCTAAAGTTGTGTGGCAATTAGGGCAAAAATAATATTATTTTAATTTTTAAAATATTTTAATAACTTTATATATTTTAAAATAATCTTAATTGATTTTCCAACAAATTGAGATGTTATCATATATAATTATCACCTACCTCAACACATAACGCTCTAATAAGCATTATGTTAACTTTAAGACCATTTAGCTCATTTAGAACTATTTTTTAAATGACAGACTAAAGTGTTTGTTTTGAAACTTAGGATACGAAGAAACGTAATTTTTCCTTTTTTAAGTACAATTGGGGGTTGGGAGATTTATAAACCACATACCTCATGGTCACTAACATATTCATGGTCTATGTTGATTATTCTAAAACAAAAATAATAAAGAATTAAGGGGTGTTTCGCTCATGAACATGAGTTTGGTTGACTTGATAAAACTTATCACCTCCATGTTTGATCCACCAACTCGAAATGTGTTGATGGAGCTGAGTTCGTATTTCAACCAACTCTAAAGTACTCAATACTCCCTCCATCAAATGTTTCCAACTTCACTAACCCATGACTACCATTGCCTCTCTAATGGTATACTCTAAAAACTATTTTTTTTAATGTTTTTGGCCATCAAGAAAGGGAACTTTGACGTTTTTTGCCATCAAGCATATGAAAAATCCCATCAAGAACAATCTTTGTTGATACACGTCAACCATCAACATAAGGTAATAGTGCCATTTTTTGAACCATGGTCGTTGTTTTCCATCTCTCTCTTGACTCTCTTTTTCATCCACCATCGGCGCAGCCATCTCAAAAAACATAATTTTTTTTCACAAATGTTGTTTATGCTCCTCCACAAAAAAAAAAAAATTGTTTTGTCAATTATATCAATTTTGAAACTTCGAAACCAAATAAATATGAACCTCAAACCGAGTGGATATAAAAAAAAATGTATTTTGGCTTACAAAATTTATCTTACTATATGTATTATATTGTAAAGTTGCCTTTAATCGGCCATTTTTAAAATCTCTTATGTGATAGATTGTCTTTTGCAAATCCATGGGTATATTATCCTTACTTTATGTGAATATTCAAAAGAAGCTATAAATAAGTATTTTTCTCTTAAATCTTAGTATAGTTATCATGTAATTATCAAGGGTCTACTCTTTGAAATGTATTATCAACATTGGCCAAAATGTCGAGACCTATACTTTACAAGAATGTCGATAAAAATATATGAACAAAAAATGTTAACATCCTTAAGATATTTCTAGTTAAAAAAAAAAAGTTGTATTATATTCAATTTAGTGTAACGTTTCCCTGCTTAGCTTTTTTTTTCTATAATATATTGAAAATCTCTCATGTCGATATGAAATCTATTAAAATGAGAAAATATCGTGGAGAATATTGACATATCAACAAAGAAAAAATGCACACACAATCAACATCTTAAAAATACCAATATATTATTAATATCATAATCGAACTTTCCAATTATTTATGGATATATCGTTTTTTATACTTATTAAGGAACCTACGAATAGCAATAGTCATATGCTTTGGTATCATTGTTGAACATACAAATACTTTGTTCACTCACAATCCACAAACACAAAGTATTGTTACACTTTATTCTATCTCTTTCATGTCTGGTCGTGAAACA
Source organism: Cucumis cinereus (assembly GCA_037974625.1). Lineage (NCBI taxonomy): Eukaryota > Viridiplantae > Streptophyta > Magnoliopsida > Cucurbitales > Cucurbitaceae > Cucumis > Cucumis cinereus. Next base: position 19,707,056 of record JBBPDJ010000023.1, read on the forward strand.
CAAGATATCTAAGTAACGTGAAAAACCAGTCCATTGGAAGTGACAATAAAACAAGGTTGTGCCCCAAAAGTTTGGTCGAAAAGTGAAGGTGTAACTAGCCAAATGTGACAGTTGGTGGACTCCCAAGTCATCGTCACCAGATTTGCAATGAATAGTGAGTTGATTATTCACATCTTTTATAACATTTTTTATGTTGACCGTAATCTGTGGAGCTTGGAAGGCCTTTCCTTCAATAGTCAAAAGGGTAGCAAACACCAATGATATAAATAGAGATAGTCCAAACGTTGAAAATGTACTCATTTTTTCAAAATTATAGGAGAGAAAGAGAGACTCCAAAGCCTTATTTGAGAATACTTGAGCTTGGTTTGTTTTACTTTTATACCCGCATACATGTAGTGTAATTGTAAAGTAGTATTTCAAATTCATAAGCAAATAAGGATAGGGTTTCAATGTATGGAATTCTTGTCATAAATGGTGGCATATACATAAGCAGTATTTGGTAACATTCATCTATTATTTATTATTTGCCTTTTTTTAGTAAAACAATTTGTTAGTAATGAGATTGGAACTTCTAATCTCATGTTCAAGGCGATATGCGTTTTACACATATTCTGGATGTTTGTGACAAGTAGGTATATAAGAATGACTTGATCATCCTTAGACAACCTCTCAATATAAAATATTAATACAAAAGATGTAAGTCTCGCTTCTTGTACTCTGTATTGAAGATACTAGAGAACTTATAGGTCGAGGTTGAACTCGGTGACTTAAGATTTAGTTTGATTTGGAACTTTGAGTTAAAAGAAATATTTGGAAAGAAAAAAAAAATAAAAGTTGGTCAATAGTCAAAGGTCAACTTAAAAAGGTAAACAATTTCATATTTGGTAAATTTTTGGAAATTTGAGATGTTTAAGGGTTTTCTTTTTGTGTTTTCTGGATAAGCTTGGTTGGAAATTAAAGAGAAAATAAAAGAAAAGGGAGAGGTGGAGAAATATAAGAGTTTGAGGGAGGATGAAAGTTTTAAAAGTTTGGAGAAATTGAGGGAGTTTTTATGAAGAAAAATTGGACAAAAGTGAACAAAACTACAAAGGAAGTAGTGGATAAGCTTGTGCAAGGTTTGATTTTACCAGTTTTTGCCGGAAAAGCATGGAAAATGAAAGTTATTCGCAGTGGTCGAAGTTGGACGCGAAAACCGGGCTGCCCGAGTTTTTTGACAAATTAGTGTATTTAGAGGTTGATTTGATGCTCTAAACTTGAAGGTAAGTTACTTTTAAGGTTCCTCTACAGTTTTTTTTTTTTAGTTTTTCTTTTTTTTTTGTCTTTAATTTGATTGATTTTGATCGTATTTGAAGATTTCAAATTTTGAAAATATTGTAAATTCTCACCGAAAAATAGGGTACCCCTCGAGTATTTCATCGATTATGGGAGTTCTAGAATGTTTCGAACACTCAAACTTTGAGGTAAGCTTGTTCTAGTTATGGGTCTGAGTTTTGCATAGGTTAGGTTAATTTGATTATTATTGGCTGGAAATAAAGATTTTGAAATTTTGAATGTATCTCGCCGAAAAATCGTAGTCGTAAATTGTTTGGTTGATCCCGGGCGTTATAGGGTGCTTCAGAGCTCCAAACTTTTAGATAAAGTAGTTTAAATTGTGGGTAATAGGTTTATAAGTTAATTGAACTAAAGTTGGCTGGAATTGATGAATTTGGGTCGCTGGAATGTCGTCGGAAAGGCTGGTCGAAATCTGAAATTTTTTGAAGTTCGAAGGTTGAAGATGACCCTTGACTATCATCTTTTGTCGGTTGTAAAAAATGTAAACAATTAACTTTCATTTTTTACCGTGCAAATATGGTTAATTCTGTAATATTAAGGTTAATTAAGGTGTTCTTAAGCTTGACTTAGGTCCTAAGTGATGTTGTTAAGATAGTTGAAGCTTTAATTAGAATATTTTTGGAGAAATAAGTTGATTAAGAGGCTTAATTTCAAGTAAAACCCTGAATTGGTTTATATCGTGGTTGTTGGAGAATTTAATTAAATTGGACTTGGAGGATAATTTTGGAGTGTTTGTCATTTGGATCAATTAGGAAATTATCAACGTATTTCAGGATAATTGGAAGTTGGAGAAACTAGGAATCTGAGGAGAAATCAGGTTAACTATGCGTGGTTTATTTTTAAATGTTTTGATGTAAGAATTATATGCATATAATCTATAGTATGTATTATTTGTGAATGAAACTCAAGAATTATCGGTTTTATATAAACTATTCAAGTTTGATTTTTGACTTAGATAATTATATATTGTTTTGAAATGAACTTGTTTTATGATAATCTATGATTGTATTTGAATATTGTGGTTTTGGATGACAGTGAATTTCAAACCACTAGATTATGTATTTGGGTAATGTCATCGTGCTTCGTGTAGGTATGACAGAAAATTTTTGTTGTGCACATAGGACAGGATATCCTTGACGTTGTGTATCTCGATACTAGCGAGGTAATGGGTACAAGGTTTTGTGTGGTTTCCTGGATTGAAATCGAACTTATGTGGACTCAATCTCTATTTTGATTAAGGGAACTCATGATCATGTTGTTTTATTGATTTGCATATATTTCCAAGATTTTCTAGATTATGGTTTGGCTTAATATATTTTAAGAATTATTTGATCTTAAATTAAATGTTTTCTAAAGAAAAATATTATGTTTGTATAAAAGTACCACTCACTAGGCTTCCCAATTTATTCTTTCTTGTTTTGTTTTCCTCCAGATACGGAGAAGTTCTAGGTGCCTTGCATACGTGAGCCCTGTCTACCTGCATCAGAGCCTCTTTTAGGTTTAATATTCAAGGTTTTTTACGTTCTAAGTTTGGTTTGGTTAGTATGTTTTCATTATTATCAAGGGATTTATTAAAAAAAATTAGTGTTTATGGATTATTAGTATTTTCATTATTGTTTTCCTTTTTTGGTATTTTCCATTTATGAAATTTCTTTTAGTGCTACTTTAAGGTTTATATATTCTCTTTGTAAATCATCATTATGTACTCTGAATTATTCTGATTTATTCAATAATAAAGAAATTTCACTGTAAAATGATGGTCATTATTTGTGATTAAGTTAGCATTTGAGAAATGTCTTAGGAGTTGAGTTGTATAAAAATTAATCCGGGAGAGGGTGTGACAAAAGACAACTATTAAACACTATAAACTAATAATTCCAAATTTGTATTTAAACACACTTTCTTCAACCAAGTTTCTTTTTTTTTCTTTTAATTTATTATCGGTCGAGTTGATCGATAAAGGGTCATTGGAAATGAGCAACAAAGTTAGTAGTAGGAGTTATTTACCCAAGGTGATCGCCAGAGTCGGGCGTCCAATGTGGTCATCGCTGAAGTTGATTATTAGAGGTAATCTTCGTGCAAAGTTGGTTTGTTTGAGATGTATATTGGTATTGGTTGTTAGAGGTGGTTGTCATCATAGTTGGTCATTAAAGGTGATTTTCGTCGAAGTTTGTCGTCAGGGTTGGTTGTTGGAGCCCGAAGTTAGGTGCACAAAAGTGGTCGTCAAAGGTACGTTTTTCCTTATTTTGTAGTTGAAGGTGATTTGTCCAAGCTAGAAGTTGGTTGCACCAAAATGGCCTTGGATATGGTCACTGGAGTTTTTCGACGAGGGAACAGAGTTGCCTCAAAGGTGGTAACCGAAGTTGATCATCAAAGTTGATTTTTGCTGAAGTTTGTAGTCATAGGTAGTTATTAAAGTTCGAAGTTGGTCACACAAAAGTGGTCGTCGGAGTTGGTCACTAGAGTTTGTTATTGGAGGTGGTTATCGGAGCCCAAAATTGGTTGTCAAAGTTGGTCGCTCCAAAGTGGTGGTCAGAGTAGGTCGCGAAGTTAGTAGTCGAACGTTGTCGGAGTTGGCCATGTAAAAGTGGTCAATAAAGTTTGTTCCTAGGTGTGGAAACGATAGTCACCAACACTAATTGATGGGTAGACCTATTGAAAACATTGTAAGGATGGAGTTGGTATATTTAACCAACTTAACTCGTGTTAGTGAACCAAACACTCTCTAATTGTTCGTTTATTGACAATTATTTATTGTCATTAAAAGTTCTATTCTAACATATTTTCAAAAACTGACATTGAGCTCATACCCTATCATAAATTTAATCGTGATAGTTTTTAAATATCAAAGAATCACAATTTTGTTCGTGATATCAACCACGTCCTTTATGAGACATACCAAGTGACTTATGTCCTCTTAAGGAGTAAAGATTTGAGATTGAAGAGAGAAAAATAATAGAGGAATATAACGAAATATAATTATATATGGTCACCTTACCGCAACCTATTTTTGATAATTCACATATTAAAACAGCAAATTTGAAACAATGTCACTTGGTATTTTTGATAATTCACATATTAAAACAGCAAATTTGAAATAAACTCATTTGTCTGTTTATGCGAAATGCATACATGTTTTGACGTTTGATGAGGACATGATAAACATCCTGAAGAATTTTCCAAACACAAACAAACGTAAAGTAAGACGAAAACCAACTAGTGCCACATAATACAATTAATATTAAAATCCTCCAACATGATACAAACAAAATAAGTTATATCATACTGCTAGGGGATGTGGAAAAAGGATCAAAAGGCTCAGTATATGTATATACTGGCTATCAAGTCCACCATGTGCAACAGTGACAAGCAAGAATCTACTCATCCAGCCAATCAAGGTTCTCCAAGTGGCCAACAATGCCAGCATTTCAACAGAGTTAGGACACCAACCATTCAGGTCACAAACACATTTCCTGGTTGGCTAATACTCATCGAGGTTAGATTTTTTTTTCCTTTTTTTTTTCAAATCCTAAATGTCAGCTTCTAAATGCTGTACATTATCTTCTTCTAAACCTATAATTAAGAAAGATGAACTCCAAAAAGCACTTTCTAATTACCCCTTAAACGTGGAACCAATGTCTGATTCCTTGAAATGGGATGATGATGATGCCTGTAACTCACGTACTGAATTCCACAACTCCATCACCTGTTGCTCCATTTTAGCTTTCCAACTAAATAACTCCTGAAACATTTCCTGTCACGACGGAAAAACCGCATCGGAGCCATATTATTTTGTGACGAAATGTCAATTGACACGATCTAAAAGCAGTTCTGTTAATAGTCTAACTAGCATTTACCTGAAACATATGCACTGAAGTATTAAATTCTGACGTTGAATTTCCAGTAGCTGAAGAATCAGGGGTGATATTTGCCCCATAATCTTCTTGTTTCTCCATGTCATCTCTGCTTATGAATCCAAATGAAAATACAAATCAGCTAGAACTGAAAAGTTGAACTACACAAGTACAAGTCACTGTGCTTTTTTACCTCTTTGTTTTAGACCATTTGTTTAGATGTTCCTGCTCACCGTCTCTACCAATATCTTTCACTAAATTACTTCCATACAACTCAAAAGAAGCGAAAGGACGATATGAATCTTGAAATATAACATCCTGCTGCGCTTGCACACTAAAAGTATCGTTGCCCTCGAACCAAGATGCAATTTCATCATCCTGAAAGTTATCGAGGTTGGTGCGCTCCAACCAATCTTCCCATTTTTTAGAAGCAGGACTTGTAAGAAGTTGCTTTGAAGGTTGTATACAACCCAAGGAACTGGTAATTTCCATGAGCTGGAGCTCAACCTTTGTTTTCCAAGTCATCAATTCACCAGAAAGTATGCCCTACAGGGTTACAAACAATCGGGTCAAACTTGAAATCATGATTGTCACTTTCCTGCTTTCATTGTTTTGAATAGTGGATATTAAAAGGGTCCGCAAATCACCTAACTTCCAACCAATTTAAAATCAGAACTGGCATAATGAGTTACCTGCAGACCCTTCAAACATCCAGTAATCTCATTCCTGTGTTTCTCAGCCACAGCTTCCCTTTTCATCAATTCCTCATGAATCATCTGTAATTATCATGCTAAAAATTGGTCGGCCAAGAAAATAATTAAACATTAATGCTACAGCTATGGAGAGTACATCATTCACCTCCATGGAGTTTAGTCGTTCTTGATCCCGAAATTTCGATGCCAATTCCTGCATATCTCTATTTATTGCAAGAGAAACAAAATGAGAATTGAGTAATGTAAGAGATCTGATTAACGGCTCTAATTCTCGAGTTCTAATACCTCTTCATTTTGGTCATTTCAGCCCTAAGAAGCCTCATTTCCTCAAAAGATTGAGAATCTTGGAAGTTGGCACGAGCATGCAATGGTCTAGATTGAGGAACCCAATACGGGTCCTGCACCCCAGCTTCCTGTCTAATATTTACAAGATCAGCAGTTTCAAGCCAATACTCCATTATTCCATTAGCATTGAACCACCTCCGAAATCGCTCAGCCCCACCTGGTGCTACCTTGCCATCAATGTGCTTCAGTAGGTGATCAAGCAGGCCAGTGTCACCAATATGCTTACGAGCTGCCGTTCTCAACACTGGACGTGGAACTGGGTTTGCAAATGTTGCTCCCTCTGCCTTCATAACTTCCAACATACTTAGCTCTGCCAGCCTATACCTGGACAATCACTTGATTTGTGACTAAAAAGGCACATCCAGTATAAATAAGATAGAAAACAAATAGAGATCCTACCTCTCAGGTGTCCATCTATTTATTGTACTCTCACTCTTATTTTGCTTACACTTCCTAGAACTATTACTAACACAAGTACTTTGCCCTTGTTTTGCATGTAAAGATGCTTTCACCTCCTTGAGTCTACTAAGGCTAAGACGCTTCCTCTTCTTAAATCCGGGTATAATTGGAACTTCAGCAATTAAAGAGTTGGCTTCATCATTCAACTTATCTTCCTCAGTCATGTTTGGTGAATATTGAGGTGCTTTTTTCAAACATGACAAACAAATGTCAATCTTCAGTAAACGCCAAACTCTAGCGTCCCGATATCTCCCAGCAGAAAAGCTTTGAATGCCTCCTGATAGTTAGCTCAGTGTTCCATAAGTTTTGAGATTCCTGATTCAAATACGTTCACCATATCATCGTCAATTCAAGCCGCACCACAGAAAAGAATATTCTTAATTGCCATATCATTATATGTTACTCTCTTTTAGATAGCAAAAGAAAGCATTTCTTGTCATAATAAATCAAAACTCCTTTTTTTTCTTTTTAACCTGAGTTCATACTCCTTTTCTAATGTATAAGTTTAGAGTTTATTTCAAAGGATCTGTCTAGAAGCAACTTCTAAGTAATTGAAAAATTGAATGCTTAAATATTGGAGCTTGGATCCTGAAAGGTATGATGATATTCGAGCAGAGTATTAATTTTCCTCTATCTTTTATGAAAAACATAAAGGAAAAAAAAAAAAACTGAAGGAAAAACCAATAGACAAAAATCCAGAAGGCTATAGATACTAGCACACATCAATAAAAATCAGAGGGGAACATATCCAAACTATTCCAATAGTATCAATTACATAAAAACCACAATTAGCAGATTGTATGCAGAACCAGTGTTTTCAAATGCCCAAGGTGCACTAAGGTGCAATAGCCCTCTCGAGCCTAGGCGCTTGCCATTTTTTTTTGTGAGGCGCACTACATATAAAAATATTACACTAAAAAAAGAAAGCATAGATGAAGTGGAAATGTGGAAAAACAATACCTCAAACACAAGAATTTTTGCATCTAAGTTTAGTAAACTTGATTCCTTTAATTAACAAAGAAAAACCTTAATTATTACTATTTTTTTAAAGAAATGAAAAAGCCTCAAAGCCCAGGGCTTTGAGCCTTGGGGCTTCACAAAAGGTGCGCGCCTAAGGCACACCTTATTTTGTGAGCCTCGCCTTGAAGACGAGGCGCTAGACACGTGCCTTGAGCCTAGGCACGCGCCGAGAGGGCTTTTTAAAACACTGTGCAGAGAAAACGATTAAAAGACGTTCAAATCTCAAAGATCTCATATGCAATTTGATCTGCAAAACGTGAAGCTTTGAAATAGTGTTGAACATACATAAACATAAATGAGATATGCAAATATTATTTAGACTTGTTTACAATATAATAGTATTTTGCTCAAAAAATTACATCACACTAAATTAAGGAGATTAAATAATGTAGTCACCTCAAATGCTTTTCATGATCTATCCCCAAAAGAAAACACACAGACAAGAAAAAGAAAATAATAGTCAAATTTTTTTCTCAACTGTATCACTCAAGTCAGCAGAGCATGTAATTGTCCAAGAAAAGGTAACATCTCCAGAACTTCTAAGCAATGATACACCAAAGCAACAAAATACAACGTGATACAAAGGTCGACCAGTTAGGACTCCTTTTGTGGGTTCAATTTCTTTTACATGCGCTCGTACATTCTTCAATTTGCTCAATAAAAGCATAGTTTCTTTCTTACCCAGGAAAAAAAATTACAAGAATTGGGGTATATTCACACGCCTAAACAAACAAAATTACTTAATTGTGGAGAACAATTTTGAAAGTTTCAGACAACACAAATTAAATCAATGCACATCCGAGACTACTTTATACCACTTTAAAGTTACAGAGTATCCATAAATAAGCCTAATATGTCATCAAACGAAGAAAAAAAAGTAACTAATCATTACTTCTTCATTCTATTTCAAGAAACATTCGGAACACTTTAACGCTATGGCCTTAACTTTACCAATAACAAAGCATTGAACACATTCAACGGAAAAGAGAGCCTGAAGACATGGGAAAAAGTTAAAAAGAGAAAACAAACAAGAAAATCAGCCAGCCCAGTTCCTAAGTTAGTAGAACAAACAGTATATGAAAACATGAGAGAGAGTAAGAAGAATAGAGACAAAAACATGGGGTTGCAGAAAAATGGAAGTAAAAGAAAACCTGAAAATTGAAGGGATTGGTTGTACCTGACAAGGTCTATGAGATTAGAAGCATTGGACGCAACAATGGAGGAGGTTTTGAAAAGACGAAGCAAGTGGGACGTCACAGTGCGGTACGCGATGAATTTAATTTCAGCGTAAAAAGAGAAAATAGGGATAAATTTGAGTTTCCTAAACCCTAACCGCCAAAATCCTCGCAATCATTGTCTTTTTAATTTATGGTTAAAATATATTTTAGTCCAACACTTTCATAATTTAGTTTCCCAATTTTCAATTGTGATGATTTAGTTAATATATTTTTAATTTTGTAAAAATTCAGTCCATAAATGTATTTTATTGTCTAACAATTTAGGGTAACTAATTTAATTTCTGTTTTTTGTTTTTTCAAATTATTTTTTAAAAAACTATTCACTTTCTTATTTTTTAAACAAGAAACTTGTCTTGTTGAGAAAAATCGAAAATGAAAGAAAGAAGCTTTCGAAAAATTACATTTTGTTTTTCAAAAAAAATAAAAACAAAATCAGTTACCAAAGATATACAACTTTTGTTTTTAATAAACAAAAAATTTTCAAACAGAAAAAACAAAAACAAAAAGTTGAAATGGTTAACAAACACGGTCTTAGTTTTTGTATTTTAGAATTTGTGACAATTAAATCTTGTTTGTAGAAACTAGTGTCAAAATTTAGTGAGTTTTTCTTTTCATAAACGACCAATAAACTAATTAAAAATCGATATTTTTACCAAATACAAAGTCTACATCAAAAAATTTTAAAAACTGACTTTTATACTTTATGGTATAAATTGTTACTAATTATAAAGTACGATGATTAAATTGTTATAAACTAAATTTGAAGGACTAAATCGTTACAAAATTCAAAGTACATGAATTAAATCGCTACAAACCAAAATTCCAAAGGCTAAATTGTACTTTCATGAAAGTTTAAGAATCAAAAGTATTTTTTAACCTTAAGTTATGATTTCTTTTTTTGTTTTTAAGAAAAAACTACAAGATGAAGATCGAGCCTCAGACAATTTGAAAGAAAATACATGTCAATTATCGTTGAGCTAAGTAAACTTTGGTGTAATTTTGATTATAAGAAAATTGCTATTTTTAACCTAAAAAAGTTTTTACTTTACAAACTAACCTCTTTTTTAATAACTACTTTTCTAACCTCTTTTTGTATTTTATATGTCTATTTAAAACAATTATTTTATAATTATAAATTATAAAAACTAATATTAGGCCCCTAAAAAATGATAGTTTAATATCGTTGGCTTTTTGGCCCTTAATCTCAAATTAATTAATTTTAATAAATTAAATAATCAATGTTTTGATTAAAAAAATCTGATTTTATTTATTAACAATTCTAGTGTCTTTGTGAGTATATTATGTAGAGCTCGAAATTATGAATCCAACGCAATTTGAATTGCACAAATCAGAGTTCAAACGAAGAAGTTATAGCTGAAACAAGCTTAACGGAAAAATACTCAAGGAAATGACGTGACGACCAAATCATCTAATTGGATTTAATTAGTGAATCACATGTGAAGCTCATGGAGGAGAAACACATGGTTGATTATTTGGATTGACTTTACAAAAAAAATGATTTTAATATTTTTTTTAAAAAGATAATAAATTTAATATTATTTTATGTTTGTATCTAACGGCTAGTTTTTTGCACATAGTGGACTTTTGCTTTTTGATTGGTTTTAAAATGAATGTATCCATATACCTATGTACATATAGGGTTTAGGGTTTAGGGTATATATATCTATATGTATATGTGTGTATATATACATCTATATGTATATGTGTGTATATATACATCTATATGTATATGTGTGTGTGTATACATCTATATGTATATGTGTGTGTGTATACATCTATATGTATATGTGTGTGTGTATATATATATATATATATATATATATTATTTTATTATTTTGTGTTTGTGTCTAACGGCTAGTTGGATTTAAATCTCCACAATTTGATTTTCTTTTATAAAATCTAATTGACCAAATTGATTTGAGATTTCAACATATTCTTTCTCTATTTAAAGACACTCTCTTCTCCAAATTAACATACGCATTTGAAACATCCTTCATAACTCAAAAAACTTCTATTGTTACTCTCTCCAAGTTTCATTATTTATTCTTTTCATCTAATTTTTGAGAGAGTTATATTGTATTGTGAGGATTCATTTGTTGAGTGCTCTAATTTGTAAATCTACTCTTTGAGAGAATTTTCCTCATCTTGTTCTTCATTTTAAAATCCTTAAAAACAGTCGTTTGTGACAGTTTGATCGTGATTCGAGAAACGATTGAGTTTGCTCTTGAACTCGTAAAAAGAGTGGTGTAGCGGTTGTCTCTAATCCGTGAAAAGAGTCGGTTCGAAGTTTTAGCGGCATACCCAAGAGGAGTTTAAAAAGTGGACGTAAGCCGGTTGCCTCGAACCACTATAAAATTATCGGTGTCAATTTTTCTATCCCTCTCCTATTTAGTTTTGCAATTAATTTGTTGATATAGTTCATTGCATAAAATGAATTGTCACAATTTGTGCTTGAATTTGTTTTATATCACTTTATAAGTCATTTTGATGTGAATGCATTTGTATGAATTTCTTGTCTAAATCACTTATTAGCAAAAAGTTTGTTAATTTGTTTAATTGGGCCTACTTAGTTAAAAAGTTTCATTAATTTGTAAAAACTCTATTCACCCCTCTATGGTTGCCATATGGATCCTACAAATATTTCTTTACCAAACATCTGTAACCAACTTGTTCAAGGATAATGTTCAAATTTACCAAACACCCACCTTATAACTAATTTTACAAAAAAGCACAATTGCCAGCAATTATTTTAAAAACCACAACAATCTCAAACGAAGTTTAAATCTTTTTTGAAGCGTTGTTCTGAAGAAGACGTTGTCTAGATCTTAGGGGGAGTCTTGACATCAACACTTGAGAAATGATTCTTTATCTTGGAGGGATTCTAAGACATCATCATTTGAAAAGAATTTCTTTAACTTAAGGGGAGCCTATAAGTTATTCAAGTGAAGATGCGATAAGGTGGAAATATTACATTTAAGGAGGAGTTCCACACTTATGGAAAGCCTAAGTGATTCTTACTAATATTTCATTCTTAAGAGAAACCTAAGATTATTTGAGAGGGTGTCTCACACATCAGGGAGCTTAAGTAAATACTACTTAGTTGAGTGTTTTATATATCATTGAATTACCCGTAGATTTATAGATCATTAGTACAACGTTGTAATTGTTTGACTTCTTATTAGTAAAACGTCTTTTCATGGGCACACTGCCCCTAGACATAGGTGTGGTATATCGTCGCACTAGATTACCAAACTTTGTATATTCTTTTTTTGAGTTTGTTCTTTTTGTTCTTTTAGTAGTTCCAATACTTACCTAAAAAAATAAATCCAAATATTAATATTGGAGCAAAAACCAATTTCCTCTTTGAATATGAAAAACATTGAATCATATGCTATTGCTCGATACAAAACCACATCCAATCTTTCCAATTATAACTTGAATCTAAGCCGATCTTGCCAAAAACCAATTGTCTAGCTTTAACAAATTGTTGTTCTACACAAAAATAAAAGGATAAAAGCTCTTATGCAACGAAAGATTTTACAGAGACCAAACTTAAATTTAATTTGAAAAAATTGAAATACTAATACATTGACAAAAAATACAAAGACCCACTGTATTAAATTTAGGCTAACCATGCAAATTAAAAAGAATAGAATTATAGAGAATTTAAAACCTTACGTTTGTTGACGACTCTCTATCAACCAATCATCAATTTGAAAGTCACCACCACTTGAAACCTCTCTTATTCTCTGAGTAATTGAGACTCGATTTGTGGGAACCTTTTGGGATTTTTTGAAAAAACAAATTGAGAGAAAAATCTTTTGAAAAAGAAGAAAAAACTTTTTGTTTGTCGTCACTTAATTCTTGGTTATCCACCTCCCATTTTTTTGCAAGATGAAAAGAGGAAGTTGGAGAGAGGGGGGAAACACCTAGGATGATCCCATGTTCCCCTAAGTAACTCCAGAGTTATTTTTGTTAATTTAATATAAATAAATTAAATTAATAATTAATTAAATCACATTTAATTAATATTTCATTTAAATCATATTTAAATGAATATTCGTAACATAATCTATAGTTTTAATTTAATTAATTAAATTAAATTAAACTAATTATTAATTAATTATCCAATTAATTCATTACTAAATTAAATATCCAATATTTAATTTAATACAGATTTGAATCATACTCATATATAAATTTCTCTCATAACCTATAACTTTAATATGTATCATATACACATTAAATTTTAACCCATCGTTTTAATGTGCATCTAATTCACATTAAATTAATATTGAATTCATTCAAATATTTTATTCTCTCATTAATTAATTTTGAATCATATCCAAAATTAAATTTATATAATAAAGTTTAATTCAAATATAAACTTTATATTATAATGTATCAAAAACATTATATTAATTTCCAAAGTAAATTTGAGCAATTCAAATTACATTCAATATATAATAACCTCAATACCATTTACGAGCTAGGGAGGGGACCTAATGGACCTATAGATCAAAGGTTATAACGATATGAGATTAATTGGCTAAACTCATTAACCACATTAGTTAGTATTCATTATCTGTGTGTACACTTCACTAAAGACTCACATATGAACTCTTCTCACTATATATATATATATATATATATATATATATATATATTTATGTGTCCACGGATATAAATCAATAATAGCATGTTAGTCCTTCACGAATGTTTATAATACCAACTTGGTCAAATTACCATTTTACCCTAGATTACTTCTTCAACCTTAAATATCAGTGCTTCTCTAATGAACAACATATTTATGGTCCAACCAATAAACAAAAATCCATTTCGTTCCATAGAGAGGGTATGATCCTTGTTAAAGTTTCAGAAATACTATTTAATAGAACACTCATCTACTTATCCTAAAGTAAGACATGAGTGAATTCCATCTTGTGTGATTATGTTTCCAGCTCTCCACTCGATTTTATTCCTAAATAGTAGGCTTATTGAGTTGACAATCTGGCCACTCTCACTCGTACAAATCAAAGGACAATCCCCCGCAAACAGAAGTTTATAATACACGTAGGATTAAGACTAAGCTGCCTAGGTGATCCTATTGAAATAGAAATCTAACTAGCTAACCGAGTTACATCTAGTGGTTATTATTTCGTGGTCCAGTCCTATGCAAACTCATTGTATAGAATACCCTACTCGCATATCACTTACACGAACGCTTTGGATCATTGCGTTTGTATTCAATACAAAGTGGGTCGTATCCATTGTATTGCCAGGATAAGATACCTCAGCCTCATCCCTATACTATAGACCTTTTAGGTTGTATCTTGAATAATGATCCTTGTATGTCATCACATACAGTCCAAGGCTCATAAAAGCAACTTAGGATGTTAGTTTATTGGATTTAGATTATTAAAATAAAACTAATAAAATAATCAATAACGCTTATTGACATTACAATAATAACACTCTATTAATAACGACCAATGAATTACATTTACTATTTATGAGTTTTATGACATAAAAGTCAACAGAAAAAACAGCATTAAAAGTTGTAACTGCTAGTACTTCTGACCATCACTGGAAGGAAAAAATAATAAATGGATCTTCAAATCGAAATCTGCAAAATAGAAACTAGTTAACGACTAAGTCAGGAAGCTTGCTCTCTTTAAGACGTTTTGTGGTCTGTCCTTATTTGTGCAAGCAGTTCTAAAAGATATCACACTATCTCCAGGATAAAACAACCAAAAGAAAAATATTCATGATAAGTTCTACACTAGAAAAGGTCGTCCAAACGTAACACCGTTTCAAAAATAATTTGGATAAGAAAAGCAAAATTAGAGAAGGAGAAGGGAGATTTGTTATATGTTGAAAGGGGAAGAAGAGGAGAGCTTTTATAGGCCTTGAGACCCAACCGTAGAGAACAAAATGCACGATCATCCACAGAACGTTCGTTTTGTTCGTGTGTAGCGTGAGAAAGAACGAGCATTGAGCATGTAGCCTTTGTTGGATCGTTAGCAACCAAAAAAATAATAAAAATAATAATGAATATTATTTAACAGAAAAAGTTTTTCTTTAAAAAATTATTTTTAATAAAAATTATTTTCTTTTCCTCACGTCTCGTCACTTTTTGCCTTGCCACGCTCACTCGGATAGCAGCAAGCATGGTGTGTGGAAAGACCACCATTCTATTGACTTTTTGGCCCTTAATCTCAAATTAATTAATTAACTGGTGTTTTGATGATAACAAATTTAACTCTTTTTATTGAAAATTTTATTATTTTGAATAGTCCATAGTGTAGAGCTCAAAACAATGATTTTAACGACTCTTGAATCACCAAAATCGGAGTTCAAACGAAGAAGATATTGTTGAAAGAAGCTAATGAAAAAATACGCGAGATGGTGACGTGGTAGCCAAATAATCAAATTAAGCTAGTTAAAGAAAGCCACTTGGAGCAATGGAAGAGTAACATGTGGCTTTTGATTTTTGGATTGACTTTAAAAAGAAAAATGAATTTAATATTATTTTATGTTTGTGTTTAACGGCTAGTTTTTTTTTTTAAATTGTGGACTTTTTTTTTGGACTTTAAAAGAAAACGAATTTAAAAAAAATAAATTTAATATTATTTTGTTTGTGTCTAATGGCTAGTTTTTTTATAAAAAAGGCGGTAGACTTGTTTTTATTGGGTTTTAAAAGAAATGATTTTATAAAGATATATATTATTATATTATTATTTTTTGTGTGACTAACGACTAGTTGAAATTAAATCTCCACCATTCAATTTTCTTTATCTTCATCCAATGACTCAAAATAATTTTTAGATTTCAATATCCTTCCTTTCTTTTTAAATACTTCATTTTTCCCAAATTTCTTTGAACTTTACAATCCTCAAAAATTGAAAAAGTCAACATTGTTATTCTCTATAAAGCTTCAATTTTCATTCTTTTCATCTTGTTCTTGAGAGAATTCTTATTGTATTGTGAGGATTAATTATTGTGAGCTCAAATTGTATACCAACTCTTTTTAGAGAGTTTTCTTTTGTATGATTTAAAAATTCAAAATATTGTGACGGTTGGATCCTAACCCGTGGAAAGGATCGAGTTTGCTCTTGAACCCGAAAAAGGAGCAAGGTAGCGGTTTGGCTCTAATCCGTGAAAAGAGTCAAAAGAAGGTTTTCAATCAAAATTCCAATAGGTGCTTGGAAAAGTGGATGTAGGTCGAGTTTGACGGAACCATTATAAAATTACGGTGTCTTCTTCTCTAACTCTTTTGTAATTATTTTTGCATTTAATTGTAGTTGCATATTCTTGTTGGTTGAGATTGATTGTATACCCTATTACACACTTTTATCAATCTTGTTATTTAGCATAAATTAGTTAGAGTTTTTATTAATTTACTTTTAAAATTATCTAATTAGTTTAACTTGGGCATATTTATTAAAAAGTTTAATTAAACCCTATTCACCCCTCTCTAGGGTTGCCATACCTGTCCAACACATTCTTCCATTGGTCTATCTTCTCATCCATACCCCTTGGGGTTCAAGCCCATTTGAGGGGCGAGAGGATTTAAAGAGACTTTCCTTCATTAAAATAATGCAATTGAGTAGCGTGTAACCAGAAAAAATAGTGAATTTACAAATTGATGTTAACAATGAATGTATACAACACTGAAGATTTTACATGTATATACAAATAATTGGTTCTATGCTATAGACAACAGCGTAGGCTGTGACGATCTTTTGACATTACGAGGCACAACAGTGTTCAACGGTTCGTTGCATTGTTTTCTATTGTGACCCGATTACCCACAACTTCCACACTTCTTAGTATGCGGGCGCTCCCTAGCTAATGGTATACATTTCATCATTCCTCTACCAACTTGAACAATCCTTTTCGATGGAAGTATCTTCACCTCAGTATAAACGTCTGGCTTCTTTCCTTCAGAAATATAACCAATCGGGTTGATCGATTCTGCGTAAGAAATGATTAATGATTCAATGCTATACAGTCTACTACATAAGGTAAATGTGTTGACATTGCGGTCCCTAGATGTAGTAATAACATGTGAACACGATATCTCTAAACACTGAAATTGTATGCACGAACATTCTTTGGTGTGGAGATCGACGATTTCGCCTAACCCACCATCTTTAACCTCGAATCTGTAGCAGTCAATTGGTAATACTTGGTACCATCTCGCCAACTCAAACTCGATTTTTATCAAGTGCTCAGCATACTTCAAGTGAGTCGATGTACTGATTGATCAAGTGTTTCATCGTTCATAGAACCACCCTTGCAGGAGACCTCTAATGTGTTTTAACAGTGTTGTGATGGAAAGTTTTATAGCGTCACTGTCAATGAGTTGAAACACTCGACTTTATTGTTGGTCATGTTGTCGTAGCGTCTTGAATATTGATACCACCTTGTTCAACGTTCAACTCCAGCACCCTCCAAATACCGTGCTAGCAAACTATTACGTAAATGACTATTTGCTCCTAAAGTCTCTTGAACTCAGATTCTCGAAATGCCCTTGATGCATCGTGGAAAAGTTTTCTAACTGTGTCTTCCTTAAAGTACTTTTCACATTCCTCTTTAAATGGTAAGTACAAATAACATGGTATTGTTGGGTTTTATGTCATAAAACTCGTAAATAGTAAATGTAAACCGTTGACCGTTATTAATAAACAACTATTATTTCAATTTCAATGAAAAGTTATTGATTATTTTTGTCCAATTAACCCAAATCCAATAAACTAACATCCTAAGTTGTTTTTGATGGGATAAAACCCCATTGCAGCGGAGGAAGTACAGAATCATTCTCAATTTTATTTTGAAAAATAAAATATCATACATTGGAAAAAAATACATAAACTATTTTCTGAATTAAATAGGCTAAACATGCTTTTAGATACAATAAAAAATACAGAGAAAAAAAACTTACTTTAAGTTGCAGTCTCAGAATTCTATGAACCACCAAATTGTAGAAACCACCAGTTGGAGCCTCTCCTATCCTCTGAGTAATTAAGGTTTTGGTTTGTGGGAACCAATTTGGATTTTTCTGTGGGAAATTTTTGGAGAATAGTAGAGAGATCCTTTTTCTTTTCTCTACAGACTTTCTGCAATTCGTAGGTTACTCAAAAAACCACTTACGCAGAACCGTTCTGCTACTCCCTTTCTTCAGGATGAAGAAGGGAAAGTTAGAGAGATATTTGGAAAAACGTGGGATCATCTCACGCTCCCAATAAAATAACTCCCACAAGGGGTTATTTAATTTTAATTTAATTAAAATTAAATTAAATTAAATTAAATTAAATTAATATTAATTAATTAAATTAAATTAAAATTAATTAAATCATATTTAATTAATACTTCATTTAAATCATATTTAAATAAATATCTCTCATATAACCTATAGTTTTAATTAGTTTAATTAAATCTAATTTAATTAAATCTAATTAAACTAAACTAT
>JBBPDJ010000023.1:19733265-19783408 GCA_037974625.1 Cucumis cinereus
GTATAATCTTCCAAAGAAGTCTTTCCATTCTGCAGATGAATACTACCATTTGAATCATTATACCATGTGAAATTTTGGGGCAGAGCATATTCATGTATTTGAAGCAAAAAAAAATAGACAAAATATAGGAAGGAAAAATGTACCGGTGAGTGACTGAAAACAAAAGGGGGAAATCGATCGAATCTGCTGCTGAATCAGACTGCCAATGAATCGTTTCGTGGAGAATAGGCCTCTTGTCGCACGGGTCTGTGTAAAATGGTTCGAAGTCGTACGGGTCTGTCGTTGTCCACAGTCGAAGTCGCAATACTATCGTCGTTGTTGCTGTCAAAGTCGCAAACCAACCGTCGTCGTATGCAAGTTCACCGTCGTAAGCTTATCGTGAGTCGTCGCTGTGTAGCTCGTCCGTCGTGAATCGTCGCTGTGTAGCTTATCGAACTTGACGTCTAAAAAACTGCTATCGTCTTCGAACACGATCGAAAACGAAACCCTAGAAAATTTGAAGAGACAAGAGTTTGTGAACCAATAATCAGAAGTTTGGACTTGATCAGAGCCGAAGTTGTTGAAGAACATTGAGTTTCTTCGTTGGCGACTTCAAATGAAGGGTTTTTGCGGACAAATTTTGGAAGAAGGTAGAAGGAATGGAGTTTGCGATGTTAGTGGTTTCTGCAAGAAGTGAGATGAGGGTTTGGGGAAAATTTTTTGGGAAGAAGAAATAGAGGCGCTTGGACTTAATAATTTGATTTCCAGCGTGTTTTTTTTAATTGACCTTATTTCTTGACGGATTTTATCTGTCAAGGAAAAAAAAAACTATACTTGACAGTTAAAAATTGTCAAGTATGGTAAGAATTTTTCAAAAAAAATTTCATTATTTTGTATTTTGTTTATTCTTGACGGTTTTAACATTACTTGACGGTTTTATTTAAAACTGTCAAGTATTGTAAAATTAAAAGTGTCAAGTAAAGTCATTTTTGTAGTAGTGTATATATATATTGTTGCAAAAAAAGAAGATATAATTATCAAACACATTTATTTTTCTGTTTCTTTTTTTCAAGAAACAAGAAACAGGAATAGTTATCAAACATAGCCTCGTTTCTTGTTCTCAAAATGGAAGAAACAAGAAACAGGAAACGAGAAACAAAGAACAAAAAACGAGAACGTTACCAAACGGGCCCTAAAAGCCTTAACTATTCAAGAGTGTTCATGACTAATTGTTTATATTATCAAGCACACAAAAAATGAAAGCTACAATTTTGCAGCAGACTCATGAGGAAGCTGCAATGTTCATCATTATGCCCAGAGATGAACTGAAAGTTTGGTCAGAGGATGCTTCAGTGGCCTGTGATGTGACTATAATTCATGCAGCCCTAATGTTTCCATTGAGTCTTAGCCTTTGTGCAAGAGAAAAGTTAAATAACCACTTTCTCTTTACATCATTTATATAATTGTAGAGGTAAATTTCTTTTCTTTCTTTCCATTTCTTTGTTTACTGATTGATAGATGTTGCTCATATTAATCATGATTCTAGTCTGGTATAAAGAAAATGCAGATGACTCTTTTATCAAAAGTGATGACCCATGTCAAAATTCCCATATTAGTTTCAATTCTTCATGTTTTTTTTTTTTAGTATTGTTTTATCATATCACATGCATGGTTCGCATTTATTGTTTGCTATTATTACTATTATTTTATTTGTGTGTGCATGTTTTGTTTATTTAATTTGTTTTGGCATGTCCTTCAATTCCATTTATTTTATGAACTTCTCAATTAAGCTAGACTATAGAAGATAATTTAGAAATCTTTTAATCACCTTTATTCCTATGAATGCATTCTGTTTAAGTGTACCTTGGCCTCATTTAATGCTTGTGTAGTTAGAGTGTACTCTCAAGGTTATCACCCAATGTGTGCCCAATAATGTAGAAAAATCGAAGCTAAAAACAAGGTACATGTTATATTTTTCTTATATGTGGTGGTTCTATAAACTTCCATACATTTTGTTTTTGTGAGTTTTATGTAGTTGAGTTTTGTTTAGGCCGTTTCAAACTCAGTTAAAGTAGATTAGATTGGTCTATAACCCTTGGGTACTCTCTTTTTGTAGTTTGAACTTGATTTAAAGTGTTTGAATAAAATTTTATGACTTTTTTTTAAAAGGAATTTCATATAAAAACATCTTTCTTGAGTGCATTTACTATTGTACTTTAAAGGTTTATCATATATAGATTGAAGTTCTCATTGACAGGTACGTATTCTATCTTTTAAATTGTGTTTTCCCTGTTCATTGATTTATTTGTTGATATTACAAATTAATGTAGTATTTTTTAATTATATATCTGTCTGGGTACCTAAGTAACATTGAAGAAATTTTTTAGTTTTCTTTTTAGTTTGTTTTGAGATTGAAAGTGTCATTTTGAGTTACATGTTTTGCACTACTAATTGAAGTAAAACTAGATTTCTCTATTTTTTGGCTAGGGATAGAAGAATCTCAAGGTATGTTCCCTTACATCATGTGCTCTTTGCTTAGAATATGGTACTTTTGGAATTTTTTTTGTTAACTTTTAGAATTTTATTTTTATATAAATTACATTTTGGAGTAACATGACATATGTGCATACATACTGATTTTCTTTGGAGCTTCTTGAAGGAACAAAATTGTAAGATATCATTTTATAGGAAAGTCTATTAAATTTACAATTCAAACGCTATACTGTATGGACAATTAAAATACTCACATTCTACTATAGAAATTTTTTAAAGGAAGAATTTTTGGTGTGATGGAGCCGGTTTAATGGTGGCCTATAGGTATGTGTTACATTATTCATGCTATTCTTCTTAAAAAATTATTGAAAAGTTGTATTTCGCGTATTGTAGAAAGGGTAGCTTTACAACAACCCGCCCCTCCCAACTATTATGTATTGGCTCTTTTTGGTTTCTTCTTCATATACTATAACAAATTAACTTTTGTAGGTTACATATATATCTGGAAACTGTGTGATTTGTTATTTCTTACTTCGACCCTTTCATAATGTATGGTTTGATCGTCAAATAATTGTAATTTAGATACATTTTATTTGGTTTTCTATATTACTTCTTCAATGTGAGACTTAGACATATTTTTTGAACTTTTAATGTTGTTTTCAAATTCAAAGTTTGTCTTAGAAACTTGTTTACGAACTTTAACTTGAGTTTGCTTGGATGATGTAAGTTTTCTTCAAAGTATATACTTCTACATGACATGTATGTGACTGTCGTCCAAGAAAGTTTGTCTTAGATCAAGAATGTTAAACCATAAGCCCTCTTATATTTTAGTGAAATGTAATATTTATAAAACATACTTTCTAAAATTTAGTTTGACTAGGTTGAATAAGAATAAGTGTTGAAGTGTTCTGACTATTCTGCACACTATTACAAAAATAGGATTACTTGACACTTGAAATTTCACATTACTTGACGGTTCTATGAAAAATTGTCAAGTAATGTTAAAAATCGTCAAGAATAATGAAAAGGCTGAAGAATGGAAAGTCTTTTGAAACTTTTTAAATACTTGACGGTTTCTACTTGTCAAGTTAAATTTTTTTTGCTTGACAGGTTTTAGCTGTCAAATAATTTTCTTTTAAATAAGAATGTTGTACAAAGTTTTTCGTTCCTCCCCAAAGTAACCGCGTGAAACCCTTCCTCCTTCTTCGTCCGTCTCACTTCTTCGCAAACACATTACACGCGAAATCCTAGTCTTCCTCTTTCAAAAAACTTTCCCTTCTTCTTTGGTTCCAAATCGTTCACAAAGATTTTCTGTGTGAGTTCCAAATGTTGTTCTCTATTTCTCGGTGAGTTCACGATGGTTCAAAATCGTTGGTTTGACATTGTCTCGCTGAGTTCACAAACCGTTCTATCCAAATCATTGGTTCCAAACCATCTTCTTAATCAGTGAGTTCACGGTGTTCCAAATCCTTGGTTCGAAGATGCCTCAGTGAGTTTTCTTGTGAATCTCTCTTCCAAATTGTTTGTTCGACGCTGTCGTCGGTGGTTTCAAATCGTTTACACAGTAGGCAAAGCTAAGGTAAGTTCAAATTGGACATTTTTATTGTACTTGCTCTCTTCTTTAATTGTCATCTCTTTTTTGTGGTTTGATTTGGGCATTTGAGCATTTTGATTTGGGCATTTGAGCATTTTGATTTGGGCATTTGGGTATGTCCAAATCTTGTTTGATTTGGACATTTTGATTTAAATGTTTTCTTAAATGTTTTTTGTTCTCTTTTCTCTGGTTTTATCTCATAGGATTTTGGTTATGTTGTTTTGTTGTTCATGCTTTAGATCTCTTCTCTCTTGTTGGGTAAGTTCATGCTTTGGTTCTATTGTTCATGATTTGGGCATTATAATTTATTTCATAGGATTTTGTTTAAAAAGAAGAGGGAGAAGCAAAGAGTGAGATTTGAACTGTGTAGAAAAGGAAAAAGAAGAATTGAAACTATTCGAATAAATATAACATTGGTATTGTTCATTCATCCAAAACTAAAATACAAATAATGTTGCATTTTAGGTTACAATTGTCCGATCTTACAACATTCGCAAGTAAGAATACTTGTAAAATACTAAGTCTTGACCTTACAACATTCACATGTAAAGAAACTTGTAGAATACGAAGTCCTACGCAAATAATTACTATGGATTAATTTGTAGAATGTCAAATCCTAAATAGATAACCACTACAGATTAAATTCACTTTTTTTTTACCCTTTATAAAATCTATTTCCTTATTTATCGTTAGCCAACTCATAATGGTTAAAGAAAGTTTCAAACAACTATATTTTAAACATATTCATTCTGGCTAATGACTATATTTAAATATGATTGGTGATGATGGTAAGAGAAATATGTTTTCTCCTTCCATTGTTGTTGTGTTAATTAAACTGATATGTTTAAGTTTTATCATCAAACTGTTATCATGTGAATAAGGTATTGATATGTCATATTAGCATTGATATGTATAACCTTGGTTCAATATTAGGTATCAGTAATATGAATTACAACTTGCAATAATCTTTAGAGTAGTAAATTTGAAAAGCTCCATTGTTTTCAATTTTGAAATTGGTTTCTATTTTTCAGTTAATGTGTATTTAAATAGATAGACATTTATTGAGACTTTGTACGTGAATATTTTGACGGTCTATTGATCCATTACCTAAACTTGTTGGTTTGAAAGTTAGTTTCAACTCTACTTTCTTTCTTCCTACTAAAATGTTCAATCACAAATCTCTATTTCTCTTCCAATGTTGGTCTCTTTGAGTTTACTTTGAATTTTTTACTCTAATGTGACTAGCATTTTGGTACTATTCGATGTGTGTTGCTAGGTTAGTTTTTGTGTGTCTTCTCTTTCAGTTGTTTATATTAGTTTTTTGTCTCACTAGTTTTATTTAAAAAATTTGGGAGTTGTTCTTGCTGAAATATGACTCAAAGTGATAACCATATCTCATTATCCATGCTTACTAGATTTACACTTATGGATAAATCATGGATGCACAAGAGTACGTAATCCAAATATTATGAATTGGGTGTAGAAAACTTCATCAATTTTGAATTTTCTAATACAAATGATACCTTTATTCGTTGTCCTTGTTTGAAATGTGTGAATTATGAAAAAAAAAAAGTCGCACTAGTATTAGAGATCACTTATATGTCAATGGATTGATGAAAGCTATAATATTTTGTTTGGCATGGTGAACAACTACCTGACTCATCGTATTATAGAAAATCTTCTAAGTTTGACACCCACATATATGAAGAGGACGATCTTGGAAGTGTAAAACAAATGATTGAAGTTGGTCATGATGAATATTAAAAATATCCAAATGAATTAGAGAAATTGCTTAATGATGCTGAAAAACCATTATACGAATGATGTACAAAACTCACCAAGTTGTTCACAGTAGTGAAATTGTATAACTTAAAAGTTAGGTATGGATGAAGTGATGTTAGCTTTTCAGAACTACTCAAAACTTTAAATGAAAATTTTTCTTCTACCACTGAACTCCCAAGATCGATGTATGATGCAAAGAAAACTTTAGGTGCACTAGGAATGAATTATGAAAAAATTTATGCATGCCTTAATAATTGTTGTTTGTATAGAAAACGAATATACAAATGCAACTGAATATTTTGAATGTGGTGAATCAAGGTGGAAGTATGCTAATAATGCAAATGACGAAAAAAATAAACAGATTCTTTCTAAAGTTATACGATACTTTCCACCAATTTCACGATTCAAAATACTATTTCGAAGTATTGACTGTGCTAAAAATCTAATTTGCCATGCTAACGAGTGGGTAGTTGATGGTAAGTTACAACATCTTGCAGACTCTCCAGCCTTGAAATTAGTAGATTTAAAGTGGCCATACTTCAGTTCTGAACCTATAAATCTTCTTTTAGCTTTGCCAGTTGATGAAATAAACTCACACGGTGAAATGAGCTCTAAATATAGTTGTTGGTCCATAGTGATAGTTATTTATAATCTTCCCCATGGTTGTGCATGAAAAAAAAGTTCATGATGTTATCAATGTGATATTAGGTCTAAAGCATCCAGAGAATGACATCGACACATATTTAGCACCACTTATTGATGATTTTAATCTCTTATGGGAAAGTGGTGTAAATGTCATGATGCGAATGAAGAATAACTATTCAACTTAAGGGTTGTTTTGTAATGGACACTAAATGACTTTCCTGCATATGGAAATCTTAGTGGATGTAGTGTGAAAAGGTATAAGGCATGTCCAATTTGTGGAGATAATACGTCTTCTATAAAATTAAAGTATAGAAAAAAAAATAACATACCTTCTAGCATGCAATCATTCATACTGACGTCAAAAAAAGTCATTTAATGGTCAAGAGACGCTTGGAACAATTCCAGAACCTTTGTCTAGAGATGCCATATATTCAAGAATAAAAGATCTTGAATTTCCAAGAGGAAAGAAGAAGACTAAAAAACAACCTATGAAAGGGAGTGCAAGAATTTGTTGGAACAAACTTTCTTCATTTTTTGAGCTACCATATTGTAAAGATCTTCATGTTAGACATTGCCTACATGTGATTCACATTGGAAAAAATGTTTGCATGAATACATTGGCTACACTTCTTGATACTCTAAAAAACAGTAAGGATGGTTTGAATGCTAGACGTGATTTAGTCCACTTGAAAATTTGACCTGAGCTCGCACCTATCAGCGGTGAAAAAAAAATCTCCATTCCTTCTGCTTGTTACACTCTTACAAGGGAAGAAAACCGTTGTGTTTTGAAGACATTGTCAGAAGTGAAGGTTCCTGAAGGTTATTCTTTTATCGTTAGAAACCTTGTGTCAATGACTGATTTAAAACTCAATGGTTTAAAATCTCATGACTGTCACGTGCTCTTCATTAATTGTAGTCAATAGATTACATTTACTATTCATGAGTTTAGGATATAAAACTTAACAGATATCACACAAAGTATTATGATAAGGACCAAAGTGTACAAAATAGTGGAGTTAGTCTAGTGGTGAAAACAATGCAAGTATCAAGTTCAAAAGACAAAAACCTCATAATTGAAGATATGTCCTTTTATAATTATAATACATCTAATTTTACAGTGTTTAAATGTGATTGGGTTGAGAACAATAGTGTTATGAAAATGGATGACCTAGGTCTTGTGTTAGTTGATTTAAAATAGAATAGGTCACAAGTCTGATTCATTTGTAATGATGATCCAAGCAACACAAATGTTCTATGTTGATGACCCAAGTGATGGTAGATGGTCAATCGTGCTTTCTCCACCACAAACAAATTTTGATGATCAATATAATGACGACGAACTTGGAGATACCATATTATACTATGAAGGAGTACCCAGTGATATATCAAATATTGATGGAAGTAATGAATTGGATGAGAATATCTTAACATATGTACGATCAGACTGTGAAGGCACATGGATTCCTAGGCAACAAATTGTGGGTGGGTTCTAAAATTATAATATACTTATTATATACATATGTTACGTTTGATTTTGTATATGTTTAATCTGTAACTTATCTTTTAATATTTTGGTGACAGGATATTCATATACCACATGGAGCCAACACTAGTTAGAGATAAAGACAAGGAGGTTGGTGTGGCTAAGATTGGTGGAGTTTATTTGATGGAGTTGATAAGGCTGAAAAAGACCCAAAAAAAAATGAGAACGCGGAGACCTGTAGTTATGTTAGATGTTACACGTGTACGAAGTGCAACCGAGAGAAAATTAGTGGAATACAATGAAGATGGAGTACCCATCAGAGAAAATGGGTCTAAGCTAATCTTTTTTTATTGGATCGTGTGTACACTACCACATACCTATTACCTGTGCACCATGGACACATGTTCCCATTGAATTGAAGAATAAAATCTATAACATAGTTGAGCTAGATTTGCTTCTCTATTTTTTTTAACAATTTCATTGAACTTGACTATTTGTGTGTCTTCACTAAATGTCCAATATCAGACTGACTTAATTACCTATAATAAATCGAGAAAGAGCGTTCTTAAAACTACAGGAACAACATTCCGTCAATTTAAGAATTGGTTGACGATGAGACATATCTTACCATTCAAGAATGAATCAAAACTTTTGAGCCGACCACAATAAATATATTCCTAAATTGATCAACAATATTGGGAGGAATTTGTTAGATCTCGACTATGTGAACATTTTGAGGTAACAACTTTCTTTATATTTTAGGTTTTGAAAGTTTTATGATGAATTGTTGAATTTGTGTAGAACAACAGAAAAGTACAACAAGAGAGACTGCAGAAAAATAAGTATAACCACCAACTATCAAGAAAAGGTTATGCTAAACTTGGGAAGCAACTGGTAAGAATTAGTTTTTGTTTTCATTAGTCTTAAAACCTTTTAATTAGTCTAATTATGTGTATAAATAAATGAAGAAAAATGTACCTTCACAAGAAGGTGATCTTGACCAAGCTAGCATGTGGAAGAGGGTCCGGGTAAACAAGAAGGGAGAATATAATAATGAAGACGTCCAAGAAGTTGTGAATCACATAATAAGAATCACATTACAATTTTATATTAATTAAAGTTTTATACAAACAACTAAGCTTTTAGCTAATGAATTTTTTGTATTATTAGGATGAGATCTCAAAGACGTGTGATCCAGTTTGCAACAAAGTTTTGTCTCCAAATGATGTTTTAACA
Source organism: Cucumis cinereus (assembly GCA_037974625.1). Classification (NCBI taxonomy): domain Eukaryota; kingdom Viridiplantae; phylum Streptophyta; class Magnoliopsida; order Cucurbitales; family Cucurbitaceae; genus Cucumis; species Cucumis cinereus. The sequence goes on from JBBPDJ010000023.1 coordinate 19,742,478, forward strand.
CAAACATTGGATACACAAGAGCACGGTGGACATGTACGTGGAGATGATGGATGTGTCACCCTAACCACTTACTTCCACGTAGCGAAACGAAATTTAAAGAACACAATCTACAACGACATCTGCACATAGATGTTCAAACCAATATTGGAATATGGGATTGAATGCGACAATAAACCAAAGAAGAAGGAAAAAAAAGAAGCTAAAGATAGAGGTGGTTAAACAAGAGGCGAATGTGGATGTGATCATGCATAATGATGAGAATGAGGATGCAAAGGATTGAAGCAAAATTGAACAGAGGTTGCACTATGAGCTAATTAGTTAAGCTTTGGTCAATTATTGTTGCACTGCTCGTTTTTCACATTAGTCCTTCTTCATATTGTTTCATATGTGAATTTCTAAAGTTGCTAAGGAAAAGAGGTTGTCTGTGAGTCTTCGATCAATATGCCACCACCTTTGAAGATAATACTTAGGTATGCTGAAAAGGTAATGGACAAAGATATTAGATGTTTAGCAGACACGTAAGTTAACTTCTTTAATATGTTGTTTAAACTATTTTCAAGTTTACTTTATTTTAACGTGTAGTTGTTTCTTGGCAATAGGGCTATTCAAATCTTTAGATCCTAAAAGAATATTAAAAAAAGTTGAAAGTAACAAATATTAAAAACAGTCAAGGCAAGTGTAAACATAGTTATTCGTCATTTAAAAGTATACATATATAGGCAACATTAATTACATTTTAGTACTTAATGTATTACAGTGTCCTTTACAAGTTGTAACCATTGAATGCGGATACTATCTGATGAGATACTTGAGGGATATAATCACTAAAGGAAGCATAGTAGTCACAGACTTGGTACGTTAATGACTATTTGACAAATTATTTAGTTCAAATATAGAATATGACAAAACAAGTATTAACTACAATATTTTGGGCTTTATATATAATAGATTGATCCAAAGAGCTCATACAGTCAATTCGAGTTTGATGTAGTGTGAAGAGAGCTAGCTGATTTTCTAGATGACCACATGTGATATGGTGATTAGCTGAACATTTTGAGTTAGATTGTAGATATATTTATCGATTTCAGGATAGAATATGGACTTATTTTTTATGGATAGGTTGTTGATATATGTTTTTTGGACTAGGCATTTATTTTGTTCATATATACATTCAATATATAAGTATATGTTCATTGTTAGGATAGAGTTTTGGAGATATATATGTTGGTAAGGATTAGCAAAATATGCAACTTTATAGAACGATTTGTTATGATTCTTTATGTGCAACTTTATATATAATGACCAATACAAGTATGTTTGTTCGTGGATATATTTGTTTATGTTGTAATTGTTTTAAGAAACTAATTTGTTAGTGTTAAATATTGTTGGTTGGACTGTATAAATGTTTGAAGTTAATGTAGGAAGCTTAATATTAGTGTTCAAGGACAATATTGTTTGTTGACTGTATATATACCATTTTAGGACTGCAGAATAGGTTGTAAACAAATATCGGTGCAATTATATGGGCATTATAAATTTTAAACTTTAAAAAAATCCTTAACAGACAAAAAATGTCAAGTATAGTATGGACTTGATAGTTAAGTGTCAAGAATAATTTACACCATTTGATAGGTAATAACCGTGAAGAGTAATAAATTCTTGATTAAAAATAACCATCAAGAATAAACATTACTTGGCAGGTATAACATGTCAAGTAAACTAGCATTTGTACGCTCATACACTGTAAAAAAAAAGTCTCTTATTCTTGACACTGGATCACTTGACGTATTAAAAAACGTCAAGTAATCCCATACCTGACAATACAAAAACGTCAAGTAATACAATTTTTGTAGTCTTGGCAGTTATGCAGTCATAAATTAGTTGTGTGGATAGATTGTTTAGACATGTGTGTGTTTGATAAATCATGTTGGAATATAATTACGAAGTTGATAAATCTTGTACTGTGAAATGGGTCGATATGCAAACCCCCCTCCCCCAACCCACACGAACTACCTTTGAGTCATTTGAGGTACTGAAATATTAGTTATGTATTCTTAGAACTATATAACTTGTCTATCATATTGTGTTGACCAACTATTGGAGACCTGGTAGTGTACTATCAATGTTGGCAGTAGGTGACCCCCTCCCCCAAACACATGCACATAGTTTTAATCCTCTAGTGTCTAGCATGTAGGTCCTATTTTCACTTAAAAGAGCATTTTGTGTTATCTGAGATGCAACAAGTTGTTGAAATGAGTATACTATGTTGTATTATTTGATTTGATTAGCGACAATATGTTGTTTGTGATGGATGCATGGTTGGTAGAAGTATGACCTCCATCTACGTAGTTTGATTAAGAACTTATCCCTTAAACATTATAAAGTAGTTTTATAATTTTTGGAAACTCATTTTGTAGTCTTTATTCTTAATTAGTTTTAAATTATGTATTTGTTCAAATGAATTTGATTGATATTAGTCTTTTTTCTTAGTTTTTATAAGCTTACTTTCTTGAGTTGATAAGTTTGCTATGTTAATGTTTTATAGTCTTGTTGGTAAGGTGTCTATAGTTTTTATTGAGTTCTATTTGTTTATAAGATTTTTGTGTGCTTGTTATGTTGATCGTGAGTGCTTGTTAATTTGGATAATGTTACAACACTTTGTATAGGTAAAAAATCACATTGCAAGAAATCTTCAATAGTGGCATGTACTTAGCATTCATTTTCTGCTATTTTGGAGGTTTTTGAAGAATCTGTGGAGCATAAAAACATGTTGCAATAGATATGTTACTTTTTCACTTTTTTTTTGTTAAGGATATGTGGCATGTAGTTCATTGTAATGATTTATGTAATGGATTTTTGTAAAACCTATACCAAATGTTGCTTTGACAATGTAATTTAACTCTTATTATCAAGTAATAGATCAATTTACAGATATATGGCTACTTTGTTCTTTAAATTGTATGCGAAATGACACGGTAAATGAGTCTTTTGACAATCCCAAATTGATTTTTTTACAGGAAAAAAAATGTAGAATTAAATAATTACATGACTGTAAAAATCAAGTTGTGATTTGAAAAGTAACTACGCTAAAGTAGTGTCGGCATATAAGCAAATGTAAACGAAAAAATTGTTATGAGAGTGTATATGTAGTCAGTAATTAATTGTTACTAAACATTAATACATGTGACACAACAAAACTATCGTCAATAATGGAAACATTACAGAAATAAACCAATCTGGACCTCAACAATGACACTTTCGTTGTGTCGAAGTCTAGTTAACAGTGACAGATGGTAAATGTCAGGAGAAATCGATGATCAACATTATATCAATGTCGTTTAAGCAATACCAATGACACTTTTTTGGATGTGTCGTTAAATGTTCTATCTTTACAGGGACTTCAAGGAAGCAAAATACGTGTCACCGAATCAATTCGTGACACATATTTTGCGTCGTTAAATCTCAGTTTTCTAGTAGTGTATAGTTGGATGATTATTATATTGTTCATTAGAGAATAAACAATACTTAAGATGCAAGATGTGGTTTCAAGATTACTAAAAAGAACAATGATCCAACTGTAAATACGAACAACTTGTGAAAATTGATATAAATGTAATGATTATATCAATGGATGAAACTTATTCTACAAAGAATATAAGTGTGCAACTCTAGATCTATATTAGAGTGACTTTTGAAAAAGTATTAATTCTAATATCCAGGAAGTATATTGTTAGCAATGACGCTTTTAACTCAGAGTGTAACTTTAGATGCATTGAGAAAGAATTAAATAACACAAGAACATTATTCACCTAGTTTGCTGGATACTACCTACATATGGGAGGATGTATGTTCAATTAAGAACAATATTCCAACATTCGATACGAGTTTTTTCAGCTTACAAGATAACAACGATAACCGTATCTTGCCCTAAATGCAATAAGCTTAAACAATACAAGATAGATATATGAATCTACTCCAATGTACTATCATAAATTTATTTCTACATCTTGAACACACAGGCTCCCCCTGTCTGTATGCTAATAGATACAAATAGGTGTTAGGCTCCCTCTAACACATTCAACTCTTGCGACCATTATTCTTCATGAAGTCACCAACTCAGCAATCAACAACATATTCTGTCCAGAAAGATCATAAAACACATATATGAAGAGTTCAATCGAGAATGCTCATACCTTCTCAATTACTATGATCACCGAGTGTTTTCTCCACGGATCTCTACACACAAAAAACCACTCGTCACTCTATACATATATGATCATAAAGATATCTTAGAATATCTTTAACTATATTTCAAATAAAATAATGAGAATACCTAATGTCGACATAAAATGTTGGAATATCTCAACCACTTTTTAAATCAGATAATGTGCTATAAGAAAAGAAATTATCTAGCGAATTCATATATATTTTTTTCATAACAAGCTATAGCTAGGGAATCAAAATTGATTAAAAAAAAGTTTAATTGACTAATTTTGGATGAAGCTTATAATCTATTGGTTCATAGTTTCCCTTGCTAGATCATATAGGGATGAACTTTGGTTAAAGATATTTTATTGTATCTGATACCTAGGGGTTTAACGATTCGGCTAGATATTTGTAGAAAATTGGGACCTAACTGATTATTCGATTGAAGAAAATAGAAAACTGAAACCAAACCAAACTCGTAAGAAATTGCACCACTCAAACATGGGGTCGGGTCAACTCAGCTTGTAGACCGTTTAATTGAGTGCACGTGCGAAGAACTAGACTAGGGGAGGGAATCCGCGGATTGGAAATTGTTTTTATTTTTTTCACTTTTTTATATTTTGAACCCAAAACTGTCAAACCGATCGGTTGAACTCTAACCGAAAAGCAGTTTCATTCTGTTTAAGCGGTTTTTTTTAGTTTTTCTTGCACCCCTGGTATTTGATACATTACATACAAAATAAAATTTTTTAAATTTAAACTATCTTTAACTTCAATTAAAAAAAAAAAAAAAAAAAAAAAAAAAAGTCAAAATGATCTATGCTTAAAACTTTGTGATGTCTGAAAGCCAAGGTACTTTTAAAATTCTTCTCAATTTATAATTATATTTGGAAAGAACATCCAAAAACATATGAAAACACATAGGGTGATTTAAGCAAAATCGTCGAATAATTGTGCAATGAGTGTACCTTTGGATTGTGTGATAGTTTGAGTTTAGAGCTATTAAAGTTTTGCATCTGGGGGTTGAATGTAGACGTTTGTCCAAACATTTAAGCCCTTACCATTTGGAGACACACCTTGTGACTAACAGTATATATATGAGAAATAGAGAGATAATCAGATGATAGACCTCATCTTCTGTTAAACGTCCATGTTTGCAAATTCTATTGAAAAGCTCTTCACCAGCATCATATTCCATCAACAAACCCAAATGCATTTGAGTTAAAAACAATCTGCAAGAGCATCTTAAAATAAATCAGGTTTCAACTTCAACCTTCGAATTCTCTATATTTTATTTCTAAAATTAAGGCATAAGAATTTTATCAATCTCTCACTGATGCTTTGACAATTACCACACTCATAGCCATGTATTTCTTTGTTCTATTATTTTAATGTATTTGAAGACAATGCATGATTCTAAGTTTGGTGGGCGTCCTTTTTATTTGTGTGTCTATTATGCATATTGATTTGAAGTTTATGAGTGTTTTTTGCTGTGTTGTTGTTGTTGATTTGTCAATCATAAAACCTGAATATGTATAATGAGTGAATCTGGAATTAGGGTAACGTTATCTCGAGCTATGATCTATTTATGTCTCTATTTGAATCACCCATATCATAAGCACATAGCCACTTTAATTTTGAAACTTTAACTTGAAAGGTTAAGTTGAGTATATTTGATTATCACCTCAAAAGGTCTCATCCATTAGTTGATATGTAATATAGTTTGTAACATTAGACTTAGAAGAAAGAAAAGAATAATATGAATGTCTTTTAAGAAAATATGTATTACTATTGTACACATTTGGAACATAAAAGTGTATTCACAATATTTTATGCTTTGTAACATTAGACGGCAGCCTTGAGAGGGAGAAACGGTTCAAATTCATAAGTTTGAGGTTTGTTGGCTATGGGTATTCAGATTGGGGATCACAAATGCATGGTTCTTGCAAGTCAATTAACTTTGGTCGGGCCGTTGGGGTCATTACTAAGAGACGGAAGATAACATGCTGCAAAGTTGTTGGATATCGCCAAAAAGGAAAAGACAGGCTGATGGCTGGAGGAGGTGAACAAAAAAGGATGCGAGGGTGTCGGCGTTCGCGAGGAAGAAGGTGAGGGAACATAAAAAATTCGTATTTTTGAAAAACTGAAAATTATTCTGTACCATGAAAGTTGATTTGAACACATATCTTGATGTTGAATCTATTTGTACTAAATGAGGAAATTTTTTAAACATGATTGTGGGTTGTGTACTTGGAAGTTAATAAGTTACAAAGCTTTTTGTGGCGGGCAGTACATTTATATACACGAAGGGGAAGAGCTAACACTATTAGCGAGGATTACATAAAGTATCTATTTGGAGGAAGCAAGAATATGTGTTTGAAGCCAGTGATGTACATGTGGGGAAGGTTTTACCAAAAACTCACCGAAAAGAAGGAATATGATGAATATTGGAGAAAGCTATTATTAACAGTCGAACAAGGTGGGATCATCCTGATAACTATAGGAGTACTGTAATGGCTTATATGAAGTCCCAAAATCAGAAAGAGAAGTTTGCATCATATGATTATAGGAAAATTAATGACTCAAATTTTGATGATGAGGGAAAATCTAGTCCTTTTCCTTTTCTTTAAACCAACCTGATGATTTTCAACTGGGATTCATGGAAAAGAAAGAAAAAAAAGGAAACTCATATTAGAATTCTTCACATCTGAAAAGAGGAAACCTATCACAGGTGGAGTTCGCAGCTTGAATATTCTCGTCCATGGTAGAATCAGTGGGAAGAGAGAGGAAAAAAGTAAGAGTAGAAAATACAAGGTAGAAGATACAAAGTATGCAAATATAAGATATTTGTTGAGTCGATATGCACACATATTTTTTACTTGGATGCAAATACATGGTATTTGTTTAGTTGATATACACATTTTTTTGACTTGCATGCAAATTTAAGGTATTTGTTTAGTCTGCCATATATTATTTTAAAGTAATTTTAAGTTAAAAAAATTTCAAAATATTTAGATTTTTAAAAATTAATATAATCTTGATTTTTCAAGTTTCGGTAGTTTGTGAGATTTGCTTGAAGAATTTAGATGGATTGTGGTAAATATTTTTCACTTTCCTAAAGAATTAGTTAAGATTAGAACCTGCAAACTGCAAAGTTGAAATTACTTAGTCAGGTTCAACTCCACAATGCATCTTTCATTTGCTTATATTGACATATTGTCACACACTCCCATCTTCCTCTTCATCCAAACTCCACAAACCTGCATTCCTCCAAATTATCCTTCAAAATCTTATCTTAAATTTGTTTGATAGTCATCTTGCCACTTAGGTGAATTTCTTTTCTACTCTGGCTAAAATGAATTACATTATAATTCATTTAATTCATTTTTTATGTCGATTTAATTCATTTTTTTATATCAACTCATCTTATACTTTCTTCTGTTTTTTATTTGAATTACATTGTAATTCTTTTGTTTCATTTATAATTATTTTTTATTTTGTTAGGTTATTTAAATTACATTCTAATTCTTTTTTTCTTTTATAATTATTTTTTTTATTTTGTTAGATTAGTTTAAAGAAAGTTTCTTTCATATACAAATATTTTTTTTAGATTCAACATTTCTAATAATTAAAAAATTTTATTTTTAATTTTAATTTTAAATTTATTCATGTTTTAACAATCTAATCTTTTAGTTTATTAGGAGGTTGTATCCATCAAAATTGTTGTGATTTTAAAATAAGTATTTCTGCAATAAATTAATATTAAGAAAATCTTAGTTGTTAGGATTTGAATTGAATTATTTAAGGATATTTTAGTCCGTCGTTAATTTATAATTAATAATATTTAATTCATTTTGCCATTTTTACAATTTAAATTATCTTTTGTTATTTATCAAAAGTAAACCTTAAATTTTGCTATTTATCTAGTCGACACTTAATTTTACTAATATACACACATAACACCTATCTACTCCAATAATATAATGACAATCCACCACTCTATGCTATGTTTTGTTTGTATAATGATAAAGTATTTTCTCAATTGGCAAAGAATTTGTTTCACAATATCTTTTCATACGAACTCATCCTCCTCTTCTTCTTTCAACTTTGTGTCGTGATCCTCTTCAGTATTGGATTCATAGCCCATAGTGGCAGTGGATAATGGGGCCACCTGCTTTCTTGCCTCCCTCACAATCTTCTTGATTTCTTCCACACTTTGATGAGACAAGGTTGAATTATCACTCTGGCAAGATAATTCTTGAGTTGGTTCCGTTAGTTCCGATTGTACGTTCTTTGAAAACCACCGGTGACGCATGATCCCTTTTACCGAAATTCTCTGTCGATCATGTAAGAATTACATTGAACAAAACCGGTACAACCCAACATGATAATACGTAAAATTTGTAAAGAAAGGAAGTGACCTGATCAACTCAAATTTTTTCATACTATAGCTTTCTTTTATTTTTGTTCGTTTTTTCTTTTCTGTTTTTAATTACTATGTGGCGTATTTTACAAATTTAGAAGTCCAATGCAGAATATCAAACAAAATTAACAAAGCAAAAAAAAATGACTTGTATATGAAATGAGAAACACATATTAGCTAGTTTGTGTATTAGGATAAAAGGTTAGTTAGAATTTTAGTTAACTATCAGTTTTTCTGTTTACAGCAGTTGTAATCTCTCCATTGGCTATTTAAGCTCATTTCTGCACTAATAAAATTTGAGCAGATTTTAAATTACTCTTAAGAGTCTAATATTGTCATAGGAAAATACCTTTGAGGGATTTCGGACAAATATGCGAGAGAGTAGGTCTTGACAATCTTTAGATATGGGCACACAGTCTGGTATTTTGTAGCCTCCAGACATTACTCGCTGCAAAAGAACAAAATAAAAGTGAAAAAGATGATGACTTTACTGAAATAAATTATTATAGAGCAAGAGAGGAAGTAATGGACCTTAATAGTTTTCTCAGAGTTTTCACAATCGTCCTCCGGATCATCAAAAGGATATGCAGCGAACAACATAACATAAAGAGTAACGCCACATGACCACACATCTGCAATCTAAAATACAATAAGCTAAGTCATATTTAGATGATGTTTGAATTGAGAGTATCTATATATTCTAATTGAATTGTTTCTAAAATACCTTTCCATTATAACCTTTTCCACTTAAAACCTCTGGTGCTGTGTATGTTGCAGAACCAACATTTGTATTTGGTTTTGGATGCAACGACTACTCACAATATAATAAAACATTCACAATAGATCAAAACCAGTAGTCCTATATATAACAACATGTTGATTTCAAATAAGTAAATTAATAAAGATTCTCTTAATCAAAGACCTTAGAGAAGCCAAAATCACACATCTTCAACTGTACTGGGGTTAACGTTTGAGTTCCATCTGAAAGTGTATTGTCATTGTCTAGCATCAAATCTTTATTACATATTTGCTGCATAAAGAAATGTGTGTTAAACAAAATATGGTATAACATTTTTAAACAAGAAGCCATATCATGCTTAATTAGTATGTCACAAGCCCAACATTTGTATTTCTTTTGACTGCAGTTAATTACTCACAACAAATTGACAAACAGAAGAAAGCACCTCCATTTAGATGACAAAACAATGAAATTCTCTTCAAGCAAAAACTACATACATTCAATTGCGGGGTTGGACTTCCATCTGAAACGGAATTGTCTAGCATCAAATCTCCATTACATATTTGCTGCATAAACCATAATTATGTCAAACAAAATATAGTATAAAATTTTTAAACAATAAGCTATAGCAGGCTTAGTATCTTGTAGAACCAACATTTTTATTTGCTTTTAAACGCAATTACTAACAACGAATTATTGGGAATAGGACATAAGTGTAAGAACGTGTTTTCATTTCAAATGAGAAAAATAATGAAATTCTCTTAATCAAAGACTTAGAGAAGTCAAAATCACACATCTTAAGCTTTGGGATTACACTTCTATCCGAAAGGATCTTGCCTAGCATCAAATATTTGCTAAATAAAGTATTGTGTCAGGAAAAAATATGGTCTAACATTTTTAAACAAGAAGCCATAATTTACATATAGTATGTTGCAAAACAAACATTTGATTTTTGGTTCAATGGAATTACTCTGAACAAATTGACAATAGAAGAGCATAAGTATAACGACAACTTTATCTAAATTGAGCAAATTAACAAAATCCCCTTAATCAAAGACATTATTGAAGCCAAACTCACATACTATGCACCTTTATTTGTGAGGCTTGTTTTCCATCTGAAAGGATATTGTTTACCATCACAACTTTATTCGATATTTGCTGTACAAAGCATCGTGTCAGAGAAAATATGGATGGTAGAGAACATCTTTAAACAAGAAGCCATATCAGGAGGCTTAGAAACTCACAATACCAAATTTGTATTAAATTGTGAATGCAATTACTCACCACAAATTGACAATAGAAGAGCATAAGTATAAGGACATGTTTATTTAAAATGAGCAAATTAACAAACTTCCTTAATCAAAGACATTATAGAAGTAAAAATCACATACTACGTACCTTTATTTGTGAGGCTGATCTTCCATCTGAATGAATACTCTTTACCACCGTAACTTTATTACATATTTGCTGTATAAAGCATCGTGTCAGAGAAAATATGAACAACAAGAAGCCATATAAGGATGCTTAGAATCTCACAATACCAAATTTGTATTAAATTGTGTATGCAATTACTCACCACAAATTGACAATAGAAGAGCATAAGTACAAGGACATGTTTATTTAAAATGAGCAAATTAACAAACTTCCTTAATCAAAGACATTATAGAAGTAAAAATCACATACTAGGTACCTTTATTCGTGAGGCCGGTCTTCCATCTGAAAGGATACTGTTTACCATCATAACTTTATTACATATTTGCTGTATAAAACATCGTGTCAGAGAAAATATGAATGGTAGAGAACATCTTTAAACAAGAAGCCATATCAGGAGGCTTAGAATCTCACATTACCAAATTTGTATTAAATTGTGAATGCAATTACTCACCACAAATTGACAATAGAAGAGCATAAGTATAAGGACATGTTTATCTAAAATGAGCATATTAACAAAATTTCCTAAATCAAAGACATTATAGCAGCCAAAATCACATACATACCTTTATTTGTGAAGCTGGTCTTCCATCTGAAAGGGTACTGTTTAACATCATATCTTTATTACATAGTTGCTGTATTAAGCATTGTGTCAGAGAAAATATGAATGGTAGAGAACATCTTTAAACAAGAAGTCATATCAGGAGGCTTAAAATCTCACAATACCAAATTTGTATTAAATTGTGAGGCAATTACTCACCACAAATTGACAATAAAAGAGCACAATTATAACAAAACTTCCATTCAAATCAGAAAAATAATGAAATTCTCTTAATCAAAGACCTTAGAGAAGCCAAAATCACATGTCTTCACCTTCCCAGCCAGGATTTTATGTGAAAGGATCTTGTTTGGCATCAAATATGAACGATATATTTTTTGCATAAAGTAGCATTGTGTCAGATAAAATATGGTCTAACATTTTTTAAATAAGAAGCCATGCACATATATGATACTCTTTTTAGTATGTTGCAAAACAAACATTTGTTTTTGGTTTTGAATGCAATTACTCGAAATAAATTGACAATGGTAGAGCATAAGTATAAGGACATGTTTATTTAAAATTAGCAAAATAATAAAATTCCCTCAATCAAGGACCTTAGAGAAACCAAAATCACATACCTCCATTTGCAGGGTTGGACTTCCATCTGAAAGGATATTGTTTTGTGTCATAACTCTATCACGTATTTGCTGTATAAAGGATTGCGCCTGACAAAAAATGACATAATGTTTTTAAACAAGAAGCCATATCAGGCTTAGTATTACGAGGAACAAACATTTTCAAACTGACATGGGTATGATGTCGGTAACTGAGCAACTGTATTGTAACAAATTGCCATTGTATATGTATGATGACATGGGTATGATGTTGGTGACGAACCAACATTATACATAAATGCCAGCATATGTGTATGATGACGAAACGTTTTGATGACTGTTTAAAATTGCAATCAAAGTATAACCGTCATCATAACGTACGATGTCACTAGATACAATGGCTATTCATAACCCGCCATCATGTGTATGATGAGCAAAATAATAAAATTCTCTTAATCAAAGGCCTTAAAGAAGCCAAAATCACATCTCATTATCTAGCATCAAATATGTACGCATAAAGCATTGTGTCAGACAAAATAGGGTATATCGTTTTTAATCAAGAAGTCATATAGGCTTAGTCTGTTACAGAACCTATATTTGAATGGGTTTGGAATGCAACTACTCACAGGAAAGTGGCAACAGAAGGGCATAAGTATAAGAACAGGTTGATTTAAAATGAGGAAATTAATAAAATTTTCTTAATAAAAAACCTTAGATAAGCCAGAATACCATACCTTCAAAGACTGTGGGGCAGGGCATCCATCTAAAAGGATACTATCTAGCATCAAATCTTTAGGCCATGTTTTCTGCACAAAGCATTTGTGTCAAACAAAATATGGTATTACATTTTTAAACAAAAAGCCATATCAATATGAGGCCTAAGTGTTGGAGAAAACAACGTATTTGGATTTAAATGCAAACTATTGACAATGGCAAAACATTTGTATAACATGTTCATTCGAATGAGAAAATTAATAAAATTCTCTTATTCAAAGACCTTGGAAAAGCCAAAATCACAGACCTTCGACTTTAGGGCTAGGATTCCATATGGAAGGATACTTTGTAGCATTAAATCTCCGTGAAATATTTGCTGCATATAGCATTGTGTCAAACAAAATATAATATGAACTTTTTAAACAAGAAGTCATCATATGAGACTTAGTATATAAATATGTTGCAGAACAACATTAATTTGTATTTGGTTTTAAATGCAACATACATAACATGAATATGTCGACTTAGACAAATCGACAATACAAGCTGAGCATAAGTATAAGAACATGTTCATGATCTAAAATGAGAAAATTAATAAAAAGTCTCGTGTGTGTGTGTATATATATATGTGTATATATATATATTTAAAGACCTTGAAGCAGTCAGAATCACAATTCTTCATTTCTGAGGATTTCCTTTCATCTAGCATGATGAATTTCCACTTCAAAGCTCTATGAGATATTCGCTGCATAAAACACATTTGTGTCAAACAAAAAATAAAATATTTATAACATTATTTTTAAACAATAAACGACCATATGATGCTTAGTATGCTGCAAAACCAACATTTAGTTTTGGTTTCGAATGCAACAAGAACAACTACTTAAAAACAATATTGACAAGAGCATAAGTATAAGAACATGTCATTTGAAAGGAGCAAATTATCATATATATATATATATATATATATATATAAAACCTTGGAGTAGCCAAAATCACATATCTTCAAGCGTGGGGATTTCATTCCATCTAAAAGGATATTGTCTAGCTTCAGATCTCTATGACATATTTGCTGCATAAAACACATTTTGTGTCAAACAAAAATATGGTATAATTAACATCTTTAAACAACAAACAATTTGAGGTGCAGTATATTTGTTTCTTTTATCCTACCATGGAATGAATATAATTGACTCCAAAAATCAGCTGTCGGAAGTAATATCTTGCCTGTAACAAGTATAATCAAAAGAGTGAATGTCATAGTTAATTAATAGTTAGAAACAATATTAATAAGATTTTCTTTTTTGCTAAAAAAAAAAAAAAAATGAAATGTCAATTAAAAAAAAAAAAGAAAAGAAAAGTTATAAGAAACCAGATAAATTTTATAGATAAAAAAAAAAGAAAAGAAACAAAAAGGAGAAAACTTAGGGACAATGAGTAAAGATTTTTTTTCTTTTTTCTTTTCCAAAGACAACTGAATAAGACCTCGCTAACCCTTCATATTAATAGTACAAGTTTGATGTGAGTTGAGGTATGCATATTTTTGAGGAAATGGATTAAAATACAGTAGAGTAAAAAGATATCATAAAAAAAATAAGCTTTTTGGTGTAAGTAATTAGCAATATCAAGTTCTCCCTGTGTTAAGCCTTGCATTCTACTTTTAGTTTTTGTTGAGTGATATATCCAATAAGTTTGCCATTTACAATAACTTGCGTTACTATATTTTGAAGTGAGTTTTTAAAAACAATAAAACCCTTGCCACCAAGCTAAGGAAAGTCCTGAAAAATAAAGGCAGCAATTCATAGTCAAGAGAGTGAAGATAGAGTAAAACAATAATATACCTCATCTTCTGTAAAACGGCCCCATTCGGAAATTCTTTCGAAAAGTTCTCCACCAGAAGCATATTCCATCACCAAAGCCAAATGGGTTGGGGTTAAAATAACCTACAAAAGTTGCATTAAAATCCATATTTTGTTCTTCTTTTTCATAATGTAAATTTTTTTACTAATCTTTCATATAACCAAATAAAAATTAGAATTAGAAGTAAAACGAAATTAAAGTTACCTGCTTGAAACGAATGACATTTGGATGCCGAAGCAATCGATGATTTATAATCTCTCTTTTCACATTCTCGTCGATCTGTGAATACATAAATAGAGCATGAAAAAGAAGATGAATGAGTTGAAATAGAATTTAATGAAACAGATGAGAAGAGAATTAACCGTAGGACCACGTTCTATGAACTTTATAGCCACAAGCTCTGAGGTGTCTTTATCCCTACAAAGTTTAGCGACACCAAAACATCCCGCACCCAAATCCTTAATAATTTCGTACTTCTCCATTACTGTTCCACCAAAAAAATCAATACCAACGAAGAATTTGGAATTACGGAACAATGTTTGGGGCTCCCATCTCAATCTCAAGTCAGCTAATGCAGACAACAGTCTCTTTCTTTACTTTTTAATATATAATATGGGATGTTGCCATTTTTGTTTGTTTTTTTTTTTTATTATTATTATTTTTTTTTTTTTTGGTTTTCTAAAAATTGTTATTATCTTTTGACAAGGTCCAAACTTAATATATAAAGGGCAACTAGATAAATCACGTGATAAAATCTTTCATTTTGAAAAATAGTACAATTTTTTAAAAATTATAAAATAAATTTTAAAATTATTAATTATGAATTAAGTTTCACAAAGTACCCCTAACTAATTCTAAATTATAATATGTAAATCGTGAAATAGAATTTTCATGATCAAAACCGGAGAAATCAAGATTCTAATAATATTTAAAAATCTAAATTTTTTCAAATTTTTTAACTTAAAATTACTTTAATTTTCAGTGTCAAAACCTACATAACACAAATTCTTTTAGCATAAAAAATCAACATAAAGAAATACAAACAAATAGTTCGTTTTCAAAAAAATTATTGTCCCACGAATATATGATACTAAAAAAACATTGCATTCAAAAGAATAAGCAACCAGTTTCAATAAGATCAAAGAAAAATAACTATATTAAACAGTGTATATATGTCGCATGCAAATACCTTGTATTTGCATTCAAGTAAAAAATTATATGTATATCGACTAAACAAATACATTATATTTGCTTACCTTATATTTGTAGACGATTGTATAAGAATAGTTTTTATGTTTGTTTTTAACAAAACCAATTGTGATTGGTTTCAACGTCTTGAATGTCTTGATTGAATTGCAGCTCTTAGTGATATTTGAAAAGTTGTATGGTGTATGTTCTCCTTTATCTTTAAGTTTCAAATAGGAATAGTTATTAAAAGAGAAAGAAACCTTCTTAATTCTTCCTTTATATATTTTTGCTTAAAAGGAGAACATAAACCATTGATCACCTCGTGATATAAACATGAAGCAATTCTATACAAATTGAACGTTTATTCGGAGGAAGATCAACACGTGGAATATGGAATAATCAAGTCATCTTCCATCTCAGGATTAACAGGAAGTAGAATAATATCCACTCTATCCAAAACAAATATCATGAAAAGATGCTCAAAGTTATAATGAGACAACATTATAACTTTCCAACAGAAGACGCCACAAAATGCAAGACATGTCATTCTACAATGTATGAAGACGTCAGTAACATATTGAGTTCAATGTCTTCCACTTGCTCATGATGACAGTATTAGTAATACGTAATCCAAAATGTTGTCTCATTATAACTTCTTCCCTAATACACCCACAAAACAGTTCAAATGTCTATTTAAACTTTGTATCCTAAAACCTATATTATGAGTAAAGAATAAGACGTAAAAGAAACTTACAACGAGGCCTTTGTGGTTTAAAAAATGATCCCTGTTTTGATGGCAATGTCCAGATGGGGGGATCCAGATACTAAATCAAATACAGAAGGGGGATTCAACCCTTTCTTCAAACTCCCAATCTAAATTACAACAAAGACAGAGAAACCCAATAAAGATTCATAAGTTGTTTGATCTTAACACAACCTCCATTAAAGAAAGTTCCATAAAAGCGAAAGACAAAGAAAACAATGGAGGATTGAGAGAATTACCACTTGAACACCATGTTTTTCAGCGTGGATTAAGAAAAACGACAAGACTTCCCAAGATTACCGAAGTCAAAGGTGCCAATGCATTTATCCAAAAGAAGAATGATTTCTTCTTGCTCTGCAATTCTTTTTCAATATCAACTCTAATTAGCAACCAGTAAGAACTATTCCTCTTTGAAATTTCTTGTCCTTCTCAGTCCTTTTAAAAAAAATGATGCTGGGAATTGAGTTTTTATTCAAATTTGTAGATGGAGTTCAATGTTTGGATGACAAATTTGCATAGCATAATTTTTATAATATTTAGTTGTTTAATATAAATATGTAAAAGATCTTTACGAGAGTTGAATGTTTTTCTGATGCTGATTGGGCTGGATCTCGAGTGGATAGGAGATCGACTCTGGATATTGTATCTTTGTAGGAGGTAACTTGGTATCATGGAAGAGTAAGAAACGTAATGTTGTTTCTCACTCAAGAGCTGAGTCAGAATATAGGGCCATGGCCTAATCTGTGTTTGACATAGTGGGATACAATAACTATTATCTGAGATAGGCTTCAGTGTTACAGTGCCAGCTAAATTATGGTGTGATAATCAAGTTGCACTCTACATTGCTTCTAACCATATTTTCCATGAACGGACTAAACATATTGAGGTGAATTGTCACTTTATTCGCAAGAGAAAAACAGGAAGGGTTGGTATCAACTGGATATGTGAAACTGGAGAACAATTGGGAGACATTCTTAAAAAAGCTATAAATGAAGCAATAATAAGCTATCTATGTAACAAGCTGGGCATGATTGACATATTTGCTCCAGCTTGAGGGGGAGTGTTATAATATATATTTATATCATATAGGCCGTTAAATGTAGTTTTACATACCATCTAGGGTTTCTACATTCTCTATATTGTTGGGTTTTATGTCCTAAAACTCGTAGACAAGTTAGAATATAGGGTCATGGCCTAATCTGTGTTTGAAATAGTGTGGATACAATAACTGTTATCTGAGATAGGCTTCAGTGTTACCGTGCCAGCTAAATTATAGTGTGCTAATCAAGCTGCACTCTTCATTGCATCTAACCAAGTTTTCCACGAACAGACTAAACATATTTTAATTGTCACTTTATTCGCAAGAAAAAATAGGAAGGGTTGGTGTCAACAGGATATGTGAAAACTGGAGAACAATTAGGAGACATTCTTACCAAAGCTGTAAATGAAGCAATAATAATCTATCTATGTAACAAGTTGGACATGATTGACATATTTCCTCCAGCTTGAGGGGGAGTGTTATAATATATATTTATATCGTATAGGCCGTTAAATGTAATTTTACATACCATCTAGGGTTTCTACATTCTCTATACTATTGGGTTTTATGACCTAAAACTCGTATATGATTCAAAATATAGGGTCATGACCTAATCTGTGTTTGAAATAGTGTGGATACAATAACTATTATCTGAGATAGGCTTCAGTGTTACCGTGCCAGCTAAATTATGGTGTGATAATCAAGTTGCACTCTACATTGCATCTAACCAAGTTTTCCATGAATGGACTAAACATATTGAGGTTAATTGTCACTCCATTTGGGAGAAAAAACAGGAAGGGTTGGTGCCAACAGGATATTTGAAAACTGAAGAAAAATTAGGAGACATTCTTACTAAATTTGTAAATGAAGCAAGAATAAGCTATCTGTGTAACTAGTTGGACATGATTGACATATTTGCTCCAGCTTGACGAGGAGTGTTATAATATATATTTATATCATATAGGCCGTTAAATGTAATTTTACAGACCATCTAGGATTTCTACATTCTCTATACTGTTGGGTTTTATGTCCTAAAACTCGTAGATAGTAAAAATGATTGGTTGACGTTATTAATGAAGAGTTATTATTCCAATAAAGAGTTATTGATTGTTTTAATTATTTTATCTTATTAATCCAAATCCAATAAACTAACATCCTAAGTTGATTTATGAGTCTTGAACTGTATGTGGAGACATATAGGGATCAATGTTCGAGATACAACTTAAAGGCTCTATAGTATAGAGATAAAGTTAGGTACCGTATCCTAACACTATGGATACGACCCACTTTGTATTTATGATACAAACACAATGATCCAACGTGTTCGTGTAGGTGACGCACGAGTGGGAGTATTCTACGCACTAGATGTAACTCCATTGACTAGTTAGGTTTGTATTTTAATAGGATGACCTAGGGAACTTAGTCTTAATCATGAGTGTATTGTGAACTCCTGTTTACGAGGGATTGTCTTTTGATTTGTATGGGTGAGAGTGGCCAGATTGCCTACTCAATAAGCCTACAATTTTAGAAATAGGATCGAGTGGGGAGATGAAAACATAATCACACAAGACGACATTCACTCCTTCCCGACTTAAGGGTAAGTAGATGAATGTTTCTTTAAATAGTGTCTCCGAGACTTGAAAAAAGGACTCTACCCTCTCTACAACACGAGAGAGATTTCTGTTTATTGGTTGGACCATAAACAGGTTATTCATTAGATGATCACTAGTATTTAAGGACTAAATAATAACATAGGGGTAAAACGGAAATTTGATCCAGCTGGTGTTATGGACATTTGTGAAGGACTAACTTGCTGTTATTGGTCTATATCTGTGGACACATAAATATATCTATAGTGAGAAGAGTGTAGTTGTGAGTCTTTAGTGGAGTGTACACACAGTTAACGAATATTAATTAATGTGGTTAATGAGTTTAGTCAATTAATCTCATATCGCTATACCTTCTGTTATGTAGGTCCATTAGGTCCCTTTCCTAGCTCGTAAAGGGTAATGAGGTTAAAATATCTTGGATATAATTTGATATGTTCAAATTGACTTACGAAATTAATATAATGTATGTTGATAGATTATAATATAAAGTTTATATCTTAATTAAACTTTATAATATAATTTTATTTTGAATGTGATTCAAAATTAGGTTATGAGAGATTAAAATATTTGAATAAGTTCAAATATTATTTTAATTTGAATAAGAATCATATTAAAACTATAGATTAAATTTAATGTGTATATGATACACATTAAACTATAGATTATGAGAGAATACTATATTTGATTATGATTCAAATTAGAACTAAATTAAATATATAATATTTAATTTAGTAATTAATTAATTACAAAATTTATTAATAGTTTAGTTTAATTAAATTTAATGTAATTAAATTAAAACTAAAAGATATGAGAAAGATTCATGAAATATTAATTAAATATGATTTAATTAATTGTTCATGGAATATTAATTAAATATGATTTAATTAATTGTTCATTTAATTTTTATTTCATTGAATAAATAATTGTGGGAAGCATTGAGATTCACCTAGGTGATCCCACAATTCTCTCTAACCTTTTTTTCTTGTTATGCAAAAAAAGAAGATTATAAATAAGTCTCTTCGGTGTTTTAATAAACAACAAGATAACACAACAACTAAAAGAAAAAAAAAAAGTTCCTCTTTTCTTTTTCTCTCTAAAAGTTTTCAAGTCCCAAAAAGGTTTCCACAAACCAAACCTCATCTACTCAGAGGATAGGAAAAGTTGTAAGTGGTGGTGGCCTCACACATTGATGATTTTGTAGATTCAGAGCCGACAACGAAAGTAAGTTTCAGTTTTTTCTCTGAACTTTTGTTTATTTTAATGCTAAAGCATGCTAAAGCCATTTATTTATTTATAGTAAATTGTTTTAATTTTGTCAAAGTATTGATATTTTTATTTTTCCAATTAAATTTGAGTAATGGTCCTGTTAAATCTTCTGCTGTGCAAGAGCTTTTATCCCTTCAATTGGTATCAGAGCCATCTCCATTTCTTTATTTGAGAATTTTAAAAATTTGCAGTGGTTTTTGGTGAGATTACAACATTATTCATATTGGTTTGCAATTGAATGTTTACTATATTTTAACCATAGATTTGCTGTTTTTGATTTGATCAATTATAAAGGCTCTTACGTTTTTTTTTTTTTTTTGCATTTTATTTTCTAAATCTTGTAAAATTAGACTCTAAATTTAGATTCAAAGCATTTTTTTGAGAAAAATGGTACCAAAATTGCTTAAAACTGATGACCGAAGACCAAGATATGGTCAATTTTTGGTACTGTACGGATGAAAATCGAAAAAAAAATTGGCACGTGTCAGAAGGTTGAAGAGGACTGACATCACGCTGACGTTAGTGTGACGCATGCACCAAGGGAGTCCAAGCACGACTCAGCTCCATGCATCTCGGACGAAGCGTCTCGACGGCTTGGACGCGACTTGGCTTCACGGCACGCGTGTTGACGCGTGGAGCTTGGACGATGCAGCTTGACGGCTCGCGGTGCGCTTACGGCTCAAACATGCGGCTCTGGATGACTCTAGTTCACTTTTTGGACCGGTTCAACTCGTTTTTTGGACAGGTTCAAGTGTTTTTGGTTCGATTTTGTCATTTTTTACTGGTTTGTGCTTTTTGAGCCCGGTTTGAAGCTTTTTGAAGGTTTTTAGACCAATTTTGGAGCTTTGAAAGCCATTTTAAGGATAAATTTAGCTGAATTCATGTAATTTTATGCTTTATTTATCCTATGGACCAAGTTTACAGGTTCAATTGTGATTTAAATGCTTTATGAATGTCATTTAGATAAATCCCACCATAGGTAAAGCATGTTCATGCATTTTTATATTATAATTGTTTTAATATATGAAATTAATGCATGATAAATTAATTTCATGAGTAATTTATTGTATGTTGATATATTAAATATATGAAATTAGTGAAGCATGATGCATGACATTATTTAGATAAATATAATTTATTATATTTAATTAATGTCATGTATATGCTTGATTGATTTTCATTTTTTTTTATATAATTTGCATTGAGCATAATACATCCATAGTTTAATATAATAGTTATATTAATTTTATTTGCATGCAGTTTTTAATTAATTATAATTTGATTATTCTTAATTAAACCATAGAATGCTTGATTATAGGTTTAGTTTATTAATTTTATAAAAGTTATAGAATTTGAAAATTAGGAACCATCAATATATAATAAAAAGTTGCATGCAAATGTAGAATCTTAGGATAATTTGATTTAATTTTAAGTTGTTTAAAATTAAATATACCTAAGTTCACATTAGTTATAATTAGATTAGAATTAAGTCTTATTTTAGTTTAATGAAACTAAATAGGACAAATAGGATTTACGGTTATAAGGGAACTCCACTGGTTAAGTACTGTCTAAGGATGGGGGCACTTAAGTTGACAGTTTACAGAACATCTCTTACCTGTAAACTGACCCGGAACCGACGTTGAATTAACCTTATTTCTATTAGCATAAGATGCCACTAGGTAAATTAAATGGTTTAATATACCTAGAAACTTTAGAGTAAAATCTTATTATAAAAGTTATAATAGGATTTAAGGTTATAAGAGAACTCTACCGGTTAAGTTCTGTCTAAGGCTAGAGGTACATAAGTTGACGGTTTATGGAACACCTTCTACCTAGAAACTGATCCGAAACCGACGTTGAATTAACCTTATTCATATAACAAGTAATTAAGTAAGTTAAATGGTTTAATACACCTAGAAAGAGTAACGTTTTGTTGCATAAGTTATAATAGGAATAGACTTAGTTAGATTCATTTAGCCGGAATTTAGGTAAGTACAACAAACCGTAAATATTAGAACATTTTAGTGGAAGAAAAAAGGGTATATATGACATATCAATTTTTAGCTCTCACGTCCTTAAGAGTTCACACGTGTGATCCATACTCAACTTCGTGTCGCCCTGGACGCAACCTCCCTTCGAAAAGTGTTTGTATGAGTCAATAACAAGGTGTATTGGAAAAATGCTCATAGTAAGTGAGAAAAGGATGCGTGTCAAGGTATCCTACGATCTCCTTCAGTAGGTTGCCCATGAGATTTCTATGATCTACCTGCGTGTAGTCCTAGAGCGACCATCCCTTCGGAGGGCTTGATCACAGAAGTTGGAACACCACAAACTCCAGAAATGGATAGGATTTCTTAGGTTAATCTTCAACAGTTTTCTTTTCTAACGGTAGCCTGTTGAAGCGTACCTCTGGGATCTGAAAATTGTAGAGTCACACTTACAGGATGAATTAAGTTAGTTAATAAATCCTTAACTGAACAACGATAGCTAAGAACTATAGGAATAAGAGTTATTCTAGTATTATTAATTAGCTGAGATTGTCTTAATTCAGGAGAGGAGTAACTGATCACCCTTCGGTTATTGTTGCTCTAATTTTCTGAAGCATCGTTGCAAAAACTAGATCAATTGTTTAATTAGGGTTATGTGATTGTTTGTTTTTGCTAATTGATTGGATACTTTGTGTAATGGGTTAAGACATAGATAACTAATACGATCAATTGTTTGTTAATTCTCAGCATGTTTTCA
This sequence comes from Cucumis cinereus, assembly GCA_037974625.1. Classification (NCBI taxonomy): domain Eukaryota; kingdom Viridiplantae; phylum Streptophyta; class Magnoliopsida; order Cucurbitales; family Cucurbitaceae; genus Cucumis; species Cucumis cinereus. Next base: position 19,765,617 of record JBBPDJ010000023.1, read on the forward strand.
TTTATTATTCAACTGCATAAGAATGAAAAGTTAACAAGTGAAAACTATGCGACGTGGAAGTCGAACTTGAATACAGCTCTTGTTGTCGGTGATCTATGTTTCGTCTTAACGAAGGAATGTCCTCCTTCTCCTGCTCAAAATGCATCTCGGACTTTCAGAGAAGCATATGACCGCTGGACAAAGGCCAATGAAAAGGCTCGCTTCTATATCCTTGCTAGTATGTCTGACAACGGGAGATGTTAGACAACCGTCTATTTAGATCCGACACGAGACTATAAAATTTGTTTATAATGCCCGTATGACTGAGGGCCAATCTTCTAAAGAAGATGTTCTCGACATGATGATCCACTTCAACATGGCAAAGATGAACGAGACGGTCATTAACGAGCACACTCAAGTGTCTTTCATCATAAAATCTGTTTCGAAGAGCTTTCTTCAATTTTGCAGTAATGCGGTAATGAAAGATAGAGTATAACTTGACTACCCTCCTCAACGAACAACATACTTTTCAGTCTCTCATGAAAAATAAGAGACAAAAAGAAGGAGAGGCAAACATTGCTCACTCTAGGAGGTTTAGAGTTCATCCTCTAAAACCAATTCTGCACCTTCAACTTCTGGAACAAAGAAAATTCAGAAAGAAGGAAAGGAAAAATCTCCTGCTACTCCTGCGAAAGGCAAATGGAAGGCTAGGTAAGTCCCAAAGAGAAGTGCTTCTATTGCAATGTCAATGGACATTGGAAGAGGAATTTTCCTAAGTTCCTTGCTGAGAAGAAGAAGGAAGGTAAATATGATTTACTTGTTTTAGAAACATGTTTAGTGAAAAATGACCAAAATGCATGGATATTGGATTCAGAAGCAACTAACCATGTTTGTTATTCTTTACAGGAAACTAGTTCCTTTCAGCAACTCGATGAGGGTGAGATGACGCTAAAAACGAAAAATGTCATTTCAGTTGGTGTAGTAGGAGCGGCTAAGTTGTTTGTTAGAAATAGATTTCTTTTCTTAGAAAACTTGTACGTAGTTCCTAAGATTAGAAGGAACATAGTATCTATTTCTTGCTTATTAGAACAATCGTACGCTGTTTCTTTTTCAATTAATGAAACATTCATTTTGAAAAATGGTGTACATATTTGTTATGCTAAATTAGAAAAGATCTTTTATGTATTAAGACCGGATGAAACAAAAGCAATTATGAATCATGAGATGTTTAAAATTGTTAATACTCAAAATAAAAAACAAAGAGTTTCTCCTAATAACAATACTTATCTTTGACATTTAAGATTAGGTCACACTAATCTCGATAGGATCGAGAGATTGATAAATAATGGACTTCTAAATGAGTTAGAAGATGATTCTTACCTCTATGTGAATCATGTCTTAAAGGAACGATGACTAAACGACCTTTTACTAGAAAAGGTTATAGAACCAAAGAGCCACTTGAACTTGTACATTTAGACCGCTGCGATCGGATGAATGTAAAAGCTCGAAGAGGTTTTGAATACTTCATCTCTTTTATAGATGATTATTCAAGGTATGGTTATTTATACCTAATGGAACATAAATAGAACTAAATATTTAAATCTGATTCAAATTAGAACTAAATTAAATATAAGATATTTAATTTAGTAATTAATTAATTGCGGTATTAATTAATAGTTTAGTCTAATTAAATTTGATTTTATTAAATTAAAACTAAAATATGTAAGAAAGATTCAATGTATATTAATTAAATATGATTTAATTAATTGTTGAGTTAATTTTGATTTGATTGAAATTAATTAATTGTGGAAAACGTTGAGATTACCTAGGTGATCTCACAATTCTCTATAACCTTCTTTTATTGTTCTACAAGAAAGAAGGTTATAAATAGATCTCTTGGGTGTTTTAATAAAAAACAAGAGAACACAACAACAAAAAGAAAAAGAAAAAAAGAAGGAAGAGTTCCTCTTTTCTTTTTCTCTACAATTTTCTCTCCAAAAGTTTCTAAGTCCCAAAAAGAGTTCCACACACCAAACCTCATCTACTCAGAGGATAGGAAAGGTTCCAAGTGGTGGTGGCCTCACACATTGGTGATTTGTAGATTCAGAGTCGACAACGAAAGTAAGTTTCAGATTTTTTTTCCTGAATATTTGTTTATTTTAATGCTAAAGCATGCTTATCCATTTATTATTTTACAATAAATTGTTTTAATTTTGCCAAAGTATTGATATTTTTATTTTTTTCAATCAAATTTGAGTAACGGTCATGTCAAATCTTTCGCTGCACAAGAGCTCTTATCCCTCCATATACATATATATCTGTACTATGACTCTGTGTGAATAGAAAATACTTTTCTCTAAAATTAATTGTCTACAAGAAAAAGCCAAATCGAAAATAAATTCTCTCTCGAGATCAATAAAATTATTTCTCAATTCTTTCAAGAAATATCCTTTGTTTGAATTTCTTCTTGAAGCTACTTTGGAAATCATGAAAACCTAAGGTACTTTTCTTTGGGAATGGAAATTCTCGAAATTCTTTCTTGAGAATGATGTCTAATTTGTTTTCTAATTTCAATATTTATTTGAATTCCAATCTTGCTTTTATATGAATTCTTGTTGGATTCACTTGATCACCCATGATGTCTAAGCATGATTTTTGAAGCAAGATTGATTGACAATTGTTGAATTGATCTCAAGCATGCCTTTTCCTTTTGATCTTTTCTTTATTTTTCAATAAGAATTCAATTAATTAATCATTCTTAGAGGTTTTTCTTGCTTTTGAGTGTCACAACATTGAAACCTAGAAACTTAATGGAAAGTCTAAAAAATTTAGTATGAATTTGGATTTGATTCTTGTTCATTAACCAAGGTGAATTAGCTTTCTTGAACTAATTTGTTTTGGATCAAAACTTATTGCAAATAATTTATTTGTTCTATCATTTAAACAATGCTAGAATGATCCATTCCCATTTTAATTTGATTGAGAGAATTTTATTTCTTTTGTACCTTAATATTCTAAAACTCCAAAAATATTTATTGCTTTCATTTACTTTCATGCATTGTCATCAAACCTCTCCCCCCCTCCTCCCCATATGTTAGAATTCTTGTATTTTTAATTCAAGATTTGTGTGCTTAAACATAGATTCTCTAGGGTTGGACACCAAACTCACTCTTTGCTACACTTAACTAATTTCTTGATAGAAAGTTTGGGTTATAAATTTCTTTCGTTAATTGTTATTTAGGGATTCTTGGACCCTATTTATTGCATTTCTTTTTAAAAAACACCCCTAATATCGAGATAACAAACCTCAAAGAAGAAAATTTTAGAAATTGTTATCATTTTAGTTTGGAATGTTTTAGAAATGTTCTCTTGATAGTTTTCGACTATTTGAGGGAAGAAAGAAAATGTTCTAAGGTTGGTTGGAATATTTGTAAAAGTACTATTAATTTCGATAAAAAGGTTAGAGATTTTTGCAATGCTATTACCCAATGAGCAAGAGTTTTATACTGTTTTAAGAGTTATGGAAAAGCATGATTTTGAAATGTTATTTGGATAAGAGTATGACTTAATAGAATGAATTAAGAATCAAGAACTTTATGTTGGAAGTATCTGGGGGAATGTCCTCAGCACTTCTAAAGTATGTTGGTTATTTAGATAACTAACTGACCTAACTCCTCAATCATGAATCTTGATTTCAACATTGTTGATATCTTCTCCCTTTCATTATTTTCTCAAAACAATCAAAATAGAAAAATTTTGTTTTTCTATCCCCCATTTTCCAATACCACATTTATCTCTCCCACTTAATAATAATAATATTTATACTACTACTGCTACTAATAATAATAAGAAGAATAAGAACAACAACATGTACTTTTAGTTCCTAAAGTTTGAAAAATGGTTCTAAATAGTCTCTGGATCGTTAATTGACTAACGAGGATGCTAAATAGTGTGTTGGTTAGATGATTTGAAATTTTTTATTTAATATTATTTTTTTTTATAAATGATGTGGACTTCCTTGTCTTTTCCTCTTACCTTACAACTTCTTCAACCCTCCTCTAGTGAATTCGACCATCGTCGACGTGCATTTTCCCACTGTCATAGTCGTTGCCTCGTGAAGAAAAAGGGCCATCATCAGGTGAAGAACAAAGGAGAGAAGGAGCTTCAGATATAATCTCTTCATCGTTCATCATCTTCTAGTTGAAATATAAATTTGATTTTGGGATAAAAATATTTGGGCCTAGCCCAAATAAAAGCTCAATTTCTAGAAGTAATAATTACTATAATACTCTAGCATAATTAATTGTAGGAGATATTTAGAGTAGATATATGTAGAAAATATGAGAAAAAAGTGTAATCGTAGAGAATATTCTAGACAACCATTTGTAACTATTAGATCCATAATGTGTTGGCAAAATCCTAGCCATACATTTTGGGGTGCCAACTAGTATAAATAGGAAGAATGTCCTATCACTTGTATCAAGCCAAAAAATTAGAAGTGTCTAATAACACAAGTAGCATATTTCCTCAATTCTCTCTTCCAAATTTCCTCCAACCTCCAAAATTCCTTTCTAACAAAGTGGTATTAGAGCTTAAAGATCCTTTTCAAGAAGATGGCAAAAATAGAATGGTTCTATTCCAAGCCTCAATGCTTAATGAGAGCAACTATGGTAATTGGAGTATGAAGATGAGGATTTTCCTGGGCTCACAAGATGTGTGGGAGATTGTAGAGAAATGATACGTCGAACCAAAGAATGATGGTGGTCTTTCTCAAGCACAAAGAGATACTTTGAGAGATTTAAGAAATAGTGACAAGAAGGTTCTCTATCTAATCTATCAATAATTAGATGACGATGTATTTGAGAAAGTTTCAGAAGCAAAAATGACTAAAGTAGCATCAGAGAAGCTTCAAACATCGTACAAGGGAGCAGATCCCGTAAAAAAGGTGTCTTCAAACTCTGGAGTTGAGTTTGAAACTTCGCATATGCAAGAATGAGAAGCCATCTCAGACTCTTTTTATGTAGTTTTAGCTGTCACCAATTAACTTAAAAGAAAAGGTGAAAAGATTGATGATGTTACAACCATGGAGAAAATACTAAGATCGTCAGATTTAAAGTTTGATCATCTTGTTGCAATAATTGAAGAAACAAAAGACTTGGAGGTCATGACTATTGAGCAACTCATGGGTTCATTACAAGCATATGAAGAAAAGAAAAAGACGAAGGAAGGAATCGAGGATCAAGTGCTTAAGTTATGAGTTTATTCTACTAGTGAAGGAGTTAGTCCCAATAATAGAAGTGAACAAGGACGAGAACATGGTGAACATCAAGGACAGAAGAAGCAAGGACAATGACGTGGTTGGAGGCCCAATGAAGACAACAACAATTACTACCAAAGGGGATTAGAAACTAAACAAGAGGTCATAGACAATGCAACTCAAGATTAAGGTATGATAAATCAAACTTGAAATGCTATAATTATCAGAAGCTTGATCATTATCCATCCGAATGTAAAGCTCCTATAAACAATAGATGTGAAGAGAAGGAAAACTACATTGAAGATAGAAGTCAAGAATGTGGCACCTTGTTGATTGCTTGCACAAATAGCGAATGTAGCAAAGATAAAACATGGTAAATGGACTTTGTGGCAAGCAACCTTATGTGTGGAGTAAAAAACATGTTCATGGAGCTTGATGAATCGAAGGTAGAAGTAAAAGGAAGAGAGAACATTCTCATTCGATTAAAGACTGGTGAGCACCAACTTATTTCAAACGTCTATTATGTGCCAAATATGAAGAGTAATATCTTGAGCCTGACCAACTCTTAGAGAAAAGTTTAATATTCAAATAAAAGATAATAACTTATCAATTGATAATGCAAGTAATTTGATTGCTAAGGTGCCAATGACCAAAAATAGGATGTTTGTGCTCAACATTCAAAATGACATTGTAAAATGCCTCTAGATGTGTTACAAATATGCATTTTGGCTTTGGCATCTTCGATATGAGCATCTCAATTGTTGGGGATTAGAGTCACTTTCCAAAAAATAGCATGGTGAGAGGACTACTCTTCTTAAGCCATCCCAATGAAGTGTGCGAAGGATGTCAACTTAGAAAGCGATTCAAGAAGAGTTTCTTAAAGGAGTCAAACTCAAGAGCTCAAATGCCTTTGGAACTCAAACATACAGATGTGTGCGGACCGATGAAGCCAAGCTCACTTGGTAAGATTAACTATTTCCTTCAATTCATTGACAATTTCTTGAGAAAAATATTAGTGTATTTCTTGAAGCATAAATCAGAAGTGTTCGAGAATTTCAAGAAGTTCAAATCCCTTGTTGAGAAAGAAAGTAGTCTGTTGATCAAGGCCATGAGATTTGATCGCAGAGGAGAATTCACATCAAATGAATTCAAAGAATATTGTGAAGATCATGTGATTCGTTGACTCTTAACAATCCTAGGGTCCCCTCAATAAAATATAGTCACAAAAAATTTTGGACATGGAAAGAAGTATGCATAAAAGCAAAAAATTGCCAAAGGAGTTTTGTGTTGAAGAAGTAGCATGTGCAGTCTACCTATCCAACCGGTCTACTATAAGAAGCATATTTTGGAAAACACAACAAGAAGAATGGAGTTGAAGAAAACCTGGAATTTCTCATCTCAAAGTCTTTGGGAGCATTATTCATGTATATACCAGATGAAAAGAGGAACAAGTTGGATGATAAAAATGAGAAATACATCTTCGTCGGTTATGACTCTAATACCAAAGAATACAAGCTCTACAATTCAGATACAAAAAAAAAAAAAATTCTAAGTCGTGATGTAGTATTTGTTAAAAAAGGAGAATGGGATTGGGGACGACAGGACGAATACTACATCTTCTTATCGTACTTCAAAGAAAAGGTTATAGAGCAAATAAGTACAATACAAACAAGAGAGGAGCCTTCTAAGCCACCACATTTGCTAACATCAAGTTTGCAAGAAGATGAAAGTTCATATGAAAGTGTTCAGCGCTTCAAAAGCTTACAATAACTCTACGAGGTAACAGAAAATCAAGATAATCCTTATTTGTTTTGTCTCCTTGTCGATTGTGAGCCCACCAACTTCCAAAAAGCTATGATGAATCCAAACTAGAAAATTGCCATGGATAAAGAGAGTAATGCAGTCAAGAAGAACGACACATGGAAGCTAATCTCATTTCCAAAAGTTCACAAAGCAAGACTAGAGGCAAAAGGTTATAGTCAAAGAGTTGGCGTCGACTATGATGAGGTATTTGCTCTTGTTGCTTGGCTTGAAATTGTTAGATTAATAATTCCATTAGAAGCTCAAAATAATTGGAGAGTTCATCAAATGGATGTGAAATCAGCTTTTCACAATGTGAAGTTCTCGAAGAAGAAGTCTACATTGAGTAACCTCAAGTCTATAAAGTTGAGACAAAAGAAGACAAAGTATTGAAGCTGAAAAAGGCACTCTATAGGTTGAAGCAAGCTCCAAGAGCCTGGAATGCTCGAATAGACAAGTATCTACGCCAAAGAAGTTTCATCAAAATTCCATATGAGCATGCACTCTACATCAAAATCTAAAACAATGATGTATTGATTGTGTGCTTGTTGTTAGATTTTATGTCCTAAAACTCATGATTATGAATGTTAAACTTTTCTATTATTCAATTAATTTGTTGTTGTAGTATTGTTCAATAAATTGTTATTGAATAAGAGATTTGCTTATATAAAACTCACAATCCAAGAAACAAGGTTCTTTGAATATAGTATGAGTACTTGAACTTTATGTAGAGACATAAACGTGAATCAAGTTTGAGTAATAGTCTAAATGGTCGATTTGTAGAAATAAGGTGGGTGCCTTATTTTGGAGACACTTTGTAGTTAGTACAAGCGCAGTGATTTCATGATGCTCATGAGAGCCATGTGAGTGGGAGCATCTTATGCAATGAGATTGTATAGGATCGAACTATGAAATAGTCACTTTTACATTATAACACCGTTAACTAATTAAAACTGACTATTTCGATTATAGATGACCTAGGTTACTCGACCTTCATCTTGAGCTAACTATGAAATCCTATTCACATGGGATTATCCTTATATTTGCATAGGTTAGGGCAGCACATCAGCGTTGGCTCAATAGACTTTCCATTTCAACGGTAAGACTGGGTGAAAAGTTGGAAATTCAAGGTACAAGATGAAATTCATGAAATTCACTCATGCCCGTTTGAGGGTTAATAGATAGGTTGTTTCCTTAAGTGCTGACTCCAGGTCTTGAACAGAGGGGCCCCACCCTCTCATTTGCTCGAGAGCGATTCAATTCATTGGTTGGACCTTAAACCAATTGTTCATAGGATGAGTTGAACCTTAAGGAACAAGATGTAATATCAGGGGTAAAACGGTAAATTAACCCAATTGAGATTACAAAAACCCTGTGAAGCGTTGACTTACTAATTGGTTATATCAAGTGGACAATTTGGTTGACTTACTAATTATTTTTCCCAGTTGTCAACTACTTCAGGCTTCAGATCAGTGTACCACTCGAAGGCATTTTCCTTCAAACTTTGAACAAATTGCCTGACAATTTGGTTTTCTCTTGATTCTACGTTCTCGCATGTTTCAACAAAGTGGGCAATATGTTGCTTCAAATTTCTCTTTCCATCGAACTACTGGAACTTTAGGGGTTTTTACCTAATAGGAATTTTCAGGTCGTCGATTCTCTTGGTATACGATTTGGAGTACATAAAAGAAGTTTGTGGCGGTCTACCATATTGAGCCCTTATAGATCATATGATCATATCCTGCAACTGTTGGACCAACAGGGTGATGACGAAGATGGATTGATGCACTTAGTTTTCTTGCAACACAACTTTCCATTTATCGTTGGCTTTGATAGCAGAAGTTTGGCTCGACTCAGCAGTTTTTTAGCCTTCTTTTGATCTTTCAAGGTCGCGATTTCATGATCTCTCTCCTCGACAACTTTCATTCGAAAATTTATTTTCCTCTCCATCTTTGTCATGGATGCCTTAACTTTCACATCTACCATCATGATAGAAACTACTTTAAGGTGTGATTCTTTCTCTGGTAGATCAGAGGCAGAAGGAAAGTTGTCGAAGAAAGGATTATCTCTAATGAAAATCCCGCATTTAGAGGGTTCTGTAAGTTGTTCCAGCTTTTTTTCGCAAGGACAAAACTTTGTTCTTGTTCCTTCATGACCTCCTTTAATCGATCGCAGGTGACATGCCCATACAGAAGTCACTTACAACAGTTTCTTGGACTGCAAGTTTCTTTAGTGCCATTGGTTAGCTTGTTGATTTGAATGATGAAAGAGAGACGAGAGGTAGAGATGGTCCCACTAGCATGCCAATTTGCTTGCACGAGGTTTCCGGAGAAACGTGTTTCGTAGCATTGAACTTGTGTTGATGTGGATTTGATGCGATGTGGTTCGATTTCTAGAACTAGATCATCTGATTCTCTCTTGGTTGAATGAATATGTTCTCTTGGTTGAATGAATATGTTTGATATGAGGAAGTGGAGCATGCTGATGTTTTTGAAGTCAATGTCTTGGAAGAGTATTTGTATCTTCAAAGGAACTTGGATCTTCGAGTGTGGTCTGTTTTAGGAGTTAAGTATTCTGGTTGTGGAGAATTTTCTCTGGCTTCAAAAGTATAAAATTTCTGACCCATCAAATGAAAAGAACACCACTATTTATTGAGTTCTCAAGAGGACTTTGTGGGCTTGGACTTGCTTGATCCATGGACCTAGCCCTTCGGTTCACCCAATTGGATGTGGGCTCTATTTAGCATTTGAGTTAAATTAAGCCTATTTTAGACCCAATTGGACTTTAGCCGAAACAATAATATCAAATTGGACTAATTAATTTTATTTAGTCCAATGGTCAAAATTAAAACACGTGACATCATTAGTATTTGTCAATTTATAGACTTCAACTTCAATATGAGACACATGTCAACTTTTAAATAGTCCTAAATATGATGATTTTTAATTTCGTCATTAATTAGTAATGGTGTGACAATTTGTGATTGGTCCAAAATTTCTCATTCAAGGTCCCTTTTCGGCCAATTTTGGTTTTCTTTTCTTCCCTACTTTCAAGATTTGTCCTTTAGTCTTTAGTGAGTGTAAAACTAGTCCATTTTCACTCTATTGGCATCCAAATCTCATTTTCTTACTCAAATCCTGAAATTTACTAGCAAACAATATCAATTCTAGAAATATTAAGTAAAATGAACTTAAATAAAAGGAAAATAAAGTACTTTTTAAGTGATTTTCACCATTCTAACTTAGTATTTTGCTAGTCACAAGCAAAATTAGAACAAGGCCGAAAGAAAATTCTAAATAGCATACTAATTATTCAAGCTTCAATGTTAAGGACGGACAACAAGTTAGATCCATAAATAGAGACAATCAAGCGCATCCATTGTGAAGAATTCTCGAGGCCAAATCTTTTCATCCTTCATGTGCTTGTGTGCAAGTCACATTCAATTCAAAACTTTGAAACTCAAATTGGACTGAATATAACTTTTTAATTCTACCCCGTCTATGGCCTTGAACACCAATTTTGAAGCATGAAAACATTCAAGAACGTAATATATGTACTACATTGCCTGAAATACATCTCGGGACATCCTTGCTAATTCACATTTATTTTACATAGTGTGGCACTATCTTTCACAAATTATTCGCAAAAAAACGCCTAGATCATATGCTCTATGGGTGTCCTAACTAATCAAACCAATGGAGCCCATTGTGACAATCTAAGTGTCTGTAACTATGTTGCAAAAGACCTCATCCATCACGACCACATATATATAAAACATGTAAACATCGAGGGACATTTTAACACAACTATGCATATAACAACAACGAACCATAATATTATAATAAGAACACATCACTCTATGTTATGTTCTGTTTCTAACTATGTTACGTTCTGTTTCTAATTGATTAAGTATTCTCTACTGGCATGAACTTCTTTCACCCTCCTAGCATACTCATCATCTTCATCTTCTTCATCCTCTTCTTCTAGCATTTCATCATCCTCTTCAATTCCCCATCTAAAGCCCCTGGAAGTTGTCGATGGTGGGGGCGGGTTTTTTGCTTCCCCTAAGATTTTCATGATTTCATCAAAACTTTGAACAGAGAAGCTTGGGTTATCCCTATTTTGATAGATGGCTTGGGCTGACTCTGTTAATTCTCTTGGCAAGTTCTTTAAGAACCATGGATGCCTTTTGATCTCTTTTAGTGAAATTCTCTGTCATATGACGCCAAGAGTGTAAGAATTAGATGGAAAACAAACGGTATCACACAACATCTTAAGGAAGATAAGTATTGGTTTTAGAATGAAATAAAGAGGTGAAGGGTGGAATCTCTTTGCAGAATGTAGAGAATCCATGACCATGAAATTCTTATTTAGGTGTTACTTGAACTGAGAGTAGGATTCATGTCAAACTATCTGGACAAAAAGGATTTCAACATATTTATATCCAAGATCAATAATATCTAGAACTTGAGACTTTTGTTAGAGCCTAGGAATATTTTGCATTGTTATCTCTTGAAGGAGAGAGAGTTTTATGTACAAGGCATTAAAAAAACTAAAAGCTAAAATACTTGTCAAAGTTTCCCAGTAAAGAGAGGAGTCTTATGTAATTATTACTTGTCTCTACATCACAAAACATAAAAATCATTTCAGGTAATGAAAATAAAACTCACATTACATAATGAAAATAATTTTGTATTAGACCAGCTCTATATAAGGAAATGAAGAAAACATCTGAGTTTGTGATAGAAAAATACCCTTGACGGATTTTGGACAAAGATATGAGCGAGAAGGTGTCGACAATTTTGAGATATGTGAACATAGTCTGGTATTTTATACTGTACATCCATTATTCGCTGCAGAACGACAAAAAAAGAAGTGAGGAAGATGTTTACTTTACTGAAATTACAACAAAACAGGGCAAGTAAGGGACCTGAATAAGTTTCCGGTAGTTTCTAGGATCCTTCTGGTCTTCAAAAGGATATGCACCAACCAACATAACATAGAGAGTAACTCCACATGACCATACATCTGCTAACTAAATGCGACCAAAGAGAAAACAATAAGTATTTTATTCCAGACTTAAAGTTTGAATGAAGAGAATCTGTTTTTTTAATTGTGCTAATGATACAGATAACAACATCAATTATTTTATATTTGCTTAAAAAAAACAAACTACAAGTCTTTTTCTACGTCCATAATGTAGTGTTCATGTTCATCTAGACTCTATATTGCAACAAAAATACATATGAAATGTTATTCTTCCTTTTGTATAATCACCTTTCCATCATACTCTGGTCGAGATAGAACCTCTGGCGCTATGTATGCAGGAGTACCAATAGTTGATTTTGGTCTTGAATGCAACAGAGATGACTACCGGAGAAAAATAACAATGTAATAACATAAGAATAAAGAAATATAAAAGAAAGAAGCTATGAATTACTTGAAATGAGCAAATGAAATTGTCAAACTCAAATACCTTGGAGAAGCCAAAATCACAGATCTTCAAGCGTGGGGCTTGGCTTCCATCTAAAAGGGTATTTTCCAGCTTCAAATCTCTATGACATATTTGCTGAAAACGATTGTGTCACATAAAGTATAGCATAAGATTTATAAATAAGAAACTAAACCGCATGAGGCTTTGCATGTTTTTTATTGTACCATGGAATGACAATAATCGACTCCTGAAATCAGCTGCTGAAAGAAATATCTTGCCTGTAAAATGATAGATCAAAGAGTTTAACCATTTTCACAAAGCTAAGGCCTCCATACACCGAAGTCAGTTTCAAGAGATAATTTGTTATTAGGGTTTAGGGTTTTGAGTGATTAAGTTTTCGATCTCTGACATTGGAGGGCGTATCTCCAAAGATTCATAGAGTGTGAGAGAGTAGAAAACAGACCTCATCTTCGCTAAATCGTCCAGCTTTGCAAATTCTTTCAAAAAGTTCTCCTCCAGCAGCATATTCCATCATTATCGCCAAATGCGTCGGGGTTAAAACAACCTGCAAATTCAACGCCGACTTCAAATCCATTTTTCATTTCCTCTGCTTTTTTTATCTAAATAAAATTTGATGCATTTAATACTAACACCTCCATCCATCTGCCACTAATGAGAATCAAACTTTTTACATGGATATTTCAACAAAGGCACATACATTTTGCTGCACAAACGTTACCAATACTTTGGCAATTACACGATGATGATAGATTAAAGAAAATCCTTACAGAGTAAAAAGAAACTTGCCTTCTTGAAACGAATTATATTGGGATGTTGAAGTGAGCGATGGTTTATAATCTCTCTTGCCACATTCTCATCAATCTGCCAATACAAATAAGCATAAGAAAAGAAACGAGGATAATTTTAAAGGCCAAAAAATGAATGAATGAATGGAATTAACCTTATGACCACGTTCTATGTACTTCATGGCAACAAGTTGTTTGGTGTGTTTATGCCTCAAAAGTCTAGCAACACCAATATTTCCAGCACCCAACTCCTTAACAGCTTCATAATTATCCATATCTGCACACATTCAAGCCAATATGTTTATGTTTTATCAGACCTCAAACATTCTAATTTTAATATTTATTATTTATTTTGTCTTGTTTCAATTCCAATTCCAATTCCAGCTCTCTCCCTCACCTTCTTCATCATCCTCTTCAATTCCCCTTCTGAAGCTCTTGATGGTTACCGAAGATGGGGCTGGGTTTCTGGCCTCCCCCACGATCTTCATGATTTCTTCAACACTTTGAAGAGTGAAGCCTGGTTTATTTCTTTGATAATAGATGGCTTGGGCTGATTCTGTGAGTTCCCTTGGCAAGTTCTTTAGGAACCATGGATGACTCTTGATCTCTTTTAGTGAAATTCTCTGCCGTATTATGTTGAAAATTGAGAAATACATGGAAGAGAAGCGTTGTAACCAAAGATATTATTAATGAAAGTACATTTTGGGTAGAAAGGAGGTGACAAAACTACATTTAAAAAACTGAAGTTTTCTCATAATTAAGCAATCTTTTTTATTATTAGTTTGCAAAATAATAAAAATACCTTGGAGGGGTTTCGAACAAAGATGCGAGAGAGAAGGTGTCGACATTCTTCACATATGTGAACATTGTACTGAGCAGCCTTTATTTGCTGCACAACAACAAAACAAATGTGAGAAAGACCATAACTTAACTGAAATTATAGTATACAACAGGGCAAGTACTGGAGTGGACCTGATTAATTTTCTGAAAGTTTCTAGCATCATCTTGGTCTTCGAAAGGATATGCACCCACCAACATAACGTACAGAATAACTCCACATGACCATATATTTGCTATCTAAAACATGACGAAACAGAAGCCAATAAGGGCATTTTGGAGTTTGAATTTTTTCAAATTGCAGTTGGATTATCTGAAATGTGGAAAACTCTATACCTTTCCATCATAGCGTCCTTGAGACACAACCTCAGGTGCGGCGTATGATGGAGAACCCAAAGGTGATGACTACATTGCAAATTGACAGCATGACGACATAAGTAGCCCAGTACAGAGAAAATATAAAAGAAACAACATATTAAGTTGAAATGAGCAAATCAAATTACGATAACGAAAGACCTTGGAATAGCCAAAATGACAGATCTTCAAGCGTGGGGCTTTACTTCCATCTAAAAGGATATAGTCCAGCTTCAAATCTCCATGACATATTTCCTGCAAAGCATAATGTCAAACAAAATATGGTACAAACGGGAGAAACCATATATGAGGCTTAGTATGTGTTTTATTGTACCATTGAATGGCAATAATCAACTCCAATAATCAGTTGCTGGAAGAAATATCTGGCCTGTAACAAATAAGACCATACCATAGTTAAACAATCTCAAAAAGCTAGCAATTCTTTTTGTAGGGTATTGCATCCCACTCCTTGTTCATGGTGCACCCCTTAATGCTTAAGAACTCTTCAAAATTCTAAAACCATCTTCAAGAGTTGTAAGTGAGAGTATGTAAGTGACAAGTTGTAGTAGGATGATGCATTAGTAGGTGAATCAATGATCTGAAATCAAGAAGAATCAATACTCTCCTCCCATATACCTGAACTAAGCGCCCGTTTTAGTTGGTTTTACACACCGTGAATGCATTCACAATTTACTCAACTCACATCACATCACCCTTTTTACTTGCTTTAATTGCTTACTTTTTATCACCATTCAAACACCCCCGTTTTTATCAACTATAAGTCATTAAATCTAAAGAATTCTCAAGGGCTCTTTGTGGATCGAATCCGCATTTACCCTACACTACTTAAGTTTAGAGTGAGGCAAAGATACAAAAGACAAAAAATCATTTAACTCGAGTCACAAAATTAGACACCCCCTTCGGGCTTGTGACCGCGTTGATAACAACGATCAGTGATAGCAACTAATAACAGCTATCACCGATAGCTTTTATTAATGATAGCTTTCACTTTGAGGAAACTAGGAAGAAACACTTGTAATGATGAAAAATATAAAGTTATCAGTGATAGCTTTCAACATGAGAAAATGGTATACGATTCTATTATTTTCGGGTGGAATGTCACGTATGCAACTAGTGTTAATATTTAAATTTGTCTTTCATTTAGTAGCTTAAGGTTTAAGGTTTTGGGTGATTTAAAAATGAAATATTGTTCCCTTATTAATAATAATAGGAAGCAGTTGGGGGAATAAAGGTAGCGTAGGAAATGATAGGGTATGAGAGAGAGAGATTAGACCAAATCTTGGGTAAAACGTCCATAATTGGAAATTTTGTCGAAAAGCTGTCCCCCAGCAGCGTATTCCATCACGATACCCAAATGGGTGGGTGTCAAAACAACCTGCAAATCATAAAACCAACTTCAACTTCCAACTCAATCTCTCATAATTTCCACTCTTTCTTCTTAATCTCTGAAAAATGCAGGCAATTCGGAAAATAAATAAGCTAACCTCCTTAAAACCAATTACAGTTGGATGGTGAAGTAATCGATGCTTAATAATCTCTCTTCCAACATTCTTATCAATCTATGAATACAGTTAAAGCCATCAAATTAGAATCCTCCATATTATTTAAACTAAGGTTGACTTATCTTGAAAGGTAATTAAAAGGAAACAAAACATAACCTTTGGACCACGTTCTATGAACTTCATCACAACCAGCTCTCCGCTCTGTTTGTTCTTCAAAACCTTAGTAACACCAAAACTTCCAGCACCCAAATCCTTAACAACTTCGTACTTCTCCATTTCTAAACCACAACACAGAAAACACAACAAATATCAATAGCAGTAGTGTAGAGCTTCAAAATACCAAATCAACAAATGCCCTCTAACATTAATTATTTACTATTATTATTATTTTGTTAATATTTTTCACTTGTCTTCTTCTAATTCCCATGTCATCAAATTTTGACTTTTTTTTTTTTGTTTTTTTTTTTGTTTTTTCATTTTTTTGTATTTGCTTTTGTGAGGTTTGACCCTTGCTTTTCTAATTTGTTCCAATACCAATCTCCTCCCTCTCATTACGTACTGTTCCTTTCTTTGATGGGTGATGATGCTTTACATTGTTGACTTCAACCAACAAGCTAAGTTCGTGGAAAATGGTATGAAATATACATTAAACTGTTCATTTAAATAAACAATTTTGAATGTAACATTAAATATTCACATAATCACACCAAAATTGTAAAATCAAACTTACAATTTCTGTCTGCTCTACTGAGTTGTCACTCGGTCCATAAAAATGGGTAAAATGTATTTGTGTTCTGGAGGTTTCAGATTAGTGTTTCCTTAGTCACTCAAATTTCAAAATGGACACTTTAGTTTTAAAACCAAAATTCAAACTGCAATTACTTCATTTTTATTTTCATTTGCTGCATTTCTAATTTAAAATAGTAACTGGGATCAGCCCATATAAATCAATTGTTGACTGGACAAACTTCCCTTCCTTGAATTTCTATGAATTCATCATCTTCATCTAAAACTCCGATCTCATTTCAAACGAATTTACCATTAATCATTCTCGTCATTTTTTTTCCCGATGAAACTGCACAACCACAGTCACTGAAGCCATCTGATTGTCACATTTGACAATCCATGGTGCTTTTTGGTGCCCAGCTTTTTGAGTTCAGATTCTACGCTGATGGATTACTTGAATGGCTTTCTACAATTTAGTCCAAAATTTTAAAAAGAATGATTTTTTTTGTTTTTTTTTCCTCCTATGCAAAGGCTTGGGTTGTTGGTGAATAGGGCAAGTGAACTGAGAACAGTGATGTGACCGAGATAAAGGTTATCTAACATACGACAAAACTTGTTACACACAATGTTACAACAACTGCAAGAACATCAAACAGAAACTAAGAAAACTAAAGCCAAAACATAATCCAAAAGTTTGGTAATCCAGTTCGTGATTGGTGCAATAACATCTATATCTACGGCGTAGTGTGCCAATAGGAAGATATTTTAACTAATATATAATGTTAAGCAATTTCAACGTTGTCCATATCTTTAAAGGATGATGATTACAATTTCACAAAAATTGTTTAAACTTCTTAAACGATCACTTAAGCTCTCTTTAAGGGTGAGATCCCTTCACCTTCTATGTGTTGGGTTTTATGTCCTAAGACTCGTAGATAGTAAATGTAAACCGTTAACCGTTATTAATAACAGTTATTATTTCAATTTCAATGAATAGTAATTGATTATTTTTGTCTAATTATCCCAAATCCAATAAACTAACATCCTAAGCTGTTTTATGAGTCTTGAATAGTATG
>JBBPDJ010000023.1:19783508-19819483 GCA_037974625.1 Cucumis cinereus
ACCAGTTTTTGACTATATTAAACACTTTTTAAATTCAGTTTTTATTTATTTATGTTTACTTAGTCTCGAAACTTCTTGGACTTAAAAAATTAAATAGGTAAATAAGTCCTTACACATGGATGATTACCTTTCCAATTCAAACATCCAATAATTTAATTATAATTAAATTACATAAAAATTATTGTAAATGACAAAATTACTGAAAATATAATAAAATTTCATATACTATCAATAATATATATTAACAAACTTCTATTAGTGTCATCAACTTCTATCAGTGTCTATCAATGAATCATTGATTGAAACTGAAAGAAATCTGTCGATATCTATGATTGATAGAATCTGAAATTTTACTATATTTTGTAAATATTTTTGTTCATTTTGTTATATTTAAAAAAATTTCATAATTAAATTAATAACATAAATTAGAGTAATACGTGTGTTGGGTTTATGATGTTTTTTGGACCAACCCAAAAATTCAAGTTGGTTAGGTTGACAACCCAAAATTCAAATAAAGTTTTCAACCCAATCCAACACAACTCTTAAAATTTGGGTTGGGTTGTTGGGTTATAACTTATTTTTTCTTTTTAATCTTAAATACGTAAGTTTGTTGATAACACATGATTAATAACTAAAATCTCGTTAAATTAAAATATAAAATACCAAATATCCATGATATTTAATACAAACTTTAAGAAAAAAACAAATATCATAACAATTTTAAAAGAAAATATTAAAAATTCACAAATTAATCGATCAAAATAGTCATTTAGCAAAAAAAAAAAATTTAAATTGGATTGAATCAACCAATTTTTCTTTTATCCAACTCAATAAGTTGTTGTATGCAATAGAAAATGTTTAACACAATGGAATCCAACCAACTAAACCGTGGACAGTCTGGGATATTTGATTGTTTGATTATTTGAACACCCGTCGCAGTTAAATATCTTCCGACTTCCATGAAACCGCAAGGATTGCCACGTCATCACAAACCATATCATTACACTAAGCCGCTTCCACTCTAGAAACCGTCCTGACTCCCAATATC
This sequence comes from Cucumis cinereus, assembly GCA_037974625.1. Classification (NCBI taxonomy): domain Eukaryota; kingdom Viridiplantae; phylum Streptophyta; class Magnoliopsida; order Cucurbitales; family Cucurbitaceae; genus Cucumis; species Cucumis cinereus. The sequence continues at coordinate 19,784,557 of JBBPDJ010000023.1, forward strand.
CTTTCACAATTTTCCATTACCATGGCCTTGCGAAAAAAGGAGAAAAATACACCAACTTTGACGGAACGTTTATTTCTATCCGAGTAAATGTTCTATTTTACCATTGTACCCTTCTTCTCCTAGCTGTCACCTCTGTTTGATTCTAAATACATCCTTTCCCCAAAGGACAAAATCGTAATTTCATTCTCCCATCCCTTGACTCGCTTTTTCTCAACAAACAATGTCATCAGAATTTCGGAATCTAGCCCTATTTTCCCATTTCCCCATTGTTTTCCCGAGACGAGCCAGATCCGCGAAGCTCCATTTCGAAATTTCGAAAGCGAAAGAGGAACGACGCCAGATTGTTTTGTGTTTTTGTTCTTTTTCGATCTCTTCGATTCGATTTCGTACTGGTTTCGAATTCGAATCGAGAGCTCGTGAACAATGGGCGATTTTAATCTCGCTCTTGTAATTGTAGCTATTGTCGTCTGTGTGATTATATTCATCTTCAATGTTTACCTTTTGGTTAATTACCAGCATCCTGATGACAAAAACCAGGCGTATTTTCCTAAATTTGTCGTTGTTTTCGGCTTGTCTGTTGCGTTGATCTCCATTTTGATGTTACCAGCCGACGTTGCTAACCGGCAGGCTTGTAAACACGCTTTGTATAATGGCGCTTGTAATCTCACATTGCCGATGAAGGATCTATGGCTTGCTATCTATATTGTCGATGCAGTGCTTGTTTTCTTCATTATTCCTTTCGCTATGTTCTATTATGAAGGAGACCAGGACAAGTAATTGTTTAGAATTTGATTTTTTTTTTTTTTTTTTTTTTGAGAAAAAACTAGTTATATTCGTTATGTGGAGGATTTATTTTTTTGGGTTGTCTTTTTATAGGAGTATTGGCAAACGGATCAAGGGCGCCTTGATATGGGTTGTGGTAATGGCCATTGTCTGTGGTCTTCTGTTGGGAATTTTATACGGTCAGCTCTCATACTCATTCTTGTGGTTTTTTGCACTTTCTTGGTGTCCTATTTGGTTTTTAATTTTGGGTACAGTAAGTATTTATAAGGGTTGGAATGATATAATATTAAATTTGCCTCTCTATTTGCTTAAGTTTTTTGGTTCAATTGGTCATTTAAGATGGTATCCACCATTTAAGATGGTATCGAAGATGGAGGTGCTAGGAGGTACTATGTTCAAGTCCTTGTAATGTTATTTCCTCACCGATTAAAATTCATTTTCATTTGTTGGGCTTCTTCATACCACGAGTAGAGGAGAGCGTTGAATGATATAGTATTAAATTTGACTTCAACAACTTAAGCTTTCTGGTCGATTGATGATTTACGTAGTTGTAACAATTCTCAAGTTGAAGCAACTTGCTTTGCGTTACACATATTTCTTGTCTTTTCTCTAGTTAATTGGAATTTGGACTTCCTTCTTCTTACATTCCAACTAACGGGTGCTTGAAACTTGATCGTGGTTCTTTGAATCTTTTGTTCCCCATTTTACCTAAAATTTAGCCAAGTGATGAATTGACTATTTCGTGGCTTTTCTATTCTAGAATATAAATGTTAGTTCACTTGATGGCCATGTGTATTTAAATCGTAATAATTTCTTATTTCCCTTCAAGCCTTAGTTTTTGGTTGGGAAATTGCCAGGCGTTTTAACCAATAAACTTCATTGGTGTATTCATCAGGGCTCGTTGGAGAAGTTGACTTCACCGTTATGCATCTCTCTTCAAACACAGCTTCTTTTCCGAATTCATGGGATTTCTCTAGCAGCCAACCGTGCATTGGAAATGGTGCCCGCCAGGTTCTACTTTTGTGTGGAAACTTTTCTTGTCATATATGGTTCTAATTCGCTTTCAGTTGGCAGTTTTAATTATGGATTTGCATAATCTTAACAATTGAACATCTACATGACTACTTTTATTCATCATATTGTAGTGTTCAGCATTCACGACAAGTGCTTCATCAGAGAAAACGTGGACAATGCGCACTACATTTCCAGAATATGTTGTTGCTCTTGCCACTATTGTTGGATCCGTACTCTTCTCTGTAAGTTCATTGATTGAGATTGGAGGAAACCACTGGATATCCATCTTTTATGAAATAGTGAACAATTTAAATACAAGTACGCTGCCCTTTCCCTGTGAAATAAGAAAGAGGATGAGAACAGAAGATGGTGTATTTGCATATTTATGGTATAAAATTACTTTATACGATTAAGAGGGACATAATATAACAGGAGGTGTACTTGTGATGGGCTACCGATTTGTCTATTAGTTGGAAATCACCAGGAAGTACGATGTTGAATTTACTGGCAAATATTTCATGTAGAAATTAGAACGGCTCAACTTGCCATATAAAGAACATCAGCAAGTTATTTTCACGAAGCAAAATTTTTGGTGTCAATCAATTTATTGCTTCTTAATCTATGGAAAATTTTTCCTATTGTTTGATTTTCAATAATCTAAAGACATCGTACTGATCTTTTGATTTTTTTTTACCACTAGATATTTGGAGGTGTTGGTATTGCTTGTCTACCCTTGGGCCTTATTTTCTCGTTCATTAGGCGTCCAAAGGCTGTCATCACTCGCTCACAATACATCAAGGTGCTTTTTAGCCTTTCGTTATGTACATTAGTTATTATTTTAATGGTGGGATTGACTTCCTAATTTATATCACTTATAAGTCATGTTTTATATCCTGCAGGAAGCAACAGAACTAGGAAAAAAGGCTAGAGAACTGAAGAAAGCTGCTGATGGACTACACCAGGAAGAAAGAAGTGGTTCTAAGGGTAGAAAATGGCGAAAGAATGTGAAGGCTGTAGAGAAGGTATGCTTCACCTTTGATAATTATGGTGTCGATGTTCTTTCAGGTTTTCTCCTTCCTTTTCTTTTAGAATTTGGTTTTGGTTTTGAGTACATGCATTGTTCACCATTATCACATAATTCCTGAAGAACCTCAGCTTTTCCTAGAAGTCTCATGAGTGTCGTTTTTGTCAGATGAGAACTTCAATAAGATACTAAAGTTTGATTTTAGATGTTCATTTGCATTTTTTAATGTGCTTATTAAGACATCTACTTGTTTAATTTTTTAGGAGTTGCTTCAATTGGAAGAAGATGTAAAGCTTTTAGAAGAGATGTACCCTCAAGGAGAAAAGGTGGACTGCAGGATTTATTGTTATTTATCGTTTTCTATTGTACAATTGGAATAACTTTTATTATCTCCTTTTTGAAAGTATTAATATGCCAAACTGGATATAGGCGGAGACTGCATGGGCATTGACTGTTCTTGGCTACTTGGCAAAACTTGTGTTGGGAGTTTTGGGGTAAGTGAAGTTATGATCCCCCCCAAGATATTTATATTAAAGTACTACCTATTCTTGTTCGTTTGTTTCTTGTTATCATCTATTTCACATTCAGCCTTTATTCAAAAAATAGACAGTTAACCAGGGTACGCAAGGATTTGTTGGAGGGTGAAGGAGACTGTCATCTTGGTATTTTTTATATATGTTTCTAGATTAAGAGGGTAGATCATCTGGAGGAGAGGGGTATCATCTTTTGTTGTTGTTTTGTTTGTTCTTTGGCCAGAAGCTGAGCTTTCATTGAGTGGAATGAAAAATATTTGGTGGTAAAATTAGCGTCGATGTTCTTCCAAAGTCAGGTTTTTGTGCTTTTATTAAAGATAGGTAGTGTCCACTCCACTTCTTTTTTTCTTTCCGTTTTCTCTGTGAAAGGTAGTTGACCCAGTTGCCACATTTTTCTTAAAGTAGTTATGTTCCAGTTAGTTTCTTGAGCAACTATTTTAGACTTGAGTTTCTCTCTCTCTCTCTCTCCCCATATTTGAGACATATTCTGTCACATTGTTTAATTTACTGATTTTTCCCTTCTGTTTGACAGGTTGATTGTTTCAGTGGCGTGGGTTGTACATATTGTTATATATCTGCTAATTGATCCCCCATTGTCTCCTTTTCTGAATGAAGTTTTTATCAAGCTGGATGATGTTTGGGGTACATTTTTTTACTCACACTTTTCTTTTATGTCTTTTTTATGTGATTATTGTCAATATGAAGATTATTTTCCTGTCACCAGGACTTCTTGGAACTGCAGCATTTGCATTCTTCTGCTTCTACCTTCTTCTAGCAGTGATTGCTGGAGCCATGATGCTGGGCCTGAGACTAGTTTTTATCACAATTCATCCGATGAAGTAGTTACATTTTTCTTAGTGTTGAGTTTGTTTCTTTTATTTTCTTCTCCCTTTTTTTGTCTGTCCAGCTGTTGATTGCTCAATATTGATGTTGTCTTTTTTGCTGCTCTTTCATTTATCCTTGTATATAGGTGGGGAGCCACGCTGATGAACTCTTTCCTGTTTAATGTTGGGCTTATCCTCCTCTGTTCTATCAGGTTAGGATCTTCAGTTACTGTTGCTTATTGTATACTACTTGCATTAGAGCTTCTATGGCAAAAACTGGCCAACAGTGATCATGAATGAAGACACAGTTTGGGGGTGATAAAACCTGGGATACGTTTGTGTGCATATGGATAAGAACCTATCACTAATAATACAACAGGACGTACAGTCAAGGAGCCGTAAAAATGTCACCGACTGCCTTGAATAAAGAAGGGAAAATAACTATGCAGAACTCTGTTGGAGAAACAGCACCCTTGACCTACACTACTAATCCTTTTGCTCCTCTGTACCAAATATTGAAGTTCCGATTTATTAGTGCAATTTATATGAATGCTAACTGCTAAATAACCGACTTTTATTCCAACTGCCTTTATCCTTTTCTATGACGTAATTGCTGAGTGTATGTGTTTTCGCATTCTGTTAGTGTAAGGCGTAAGCCATAGGTGCATAGCTGTAGTTTTAGCTTATGTGTAAAGGCGTTGAAGGAATGAAGGAGGGCACTACCTCAATTTTTTTAAAAGTTGTGGAGATCTCCATACGACAAGCATGAGAATGAATGTTGGTCTTTTTCGAGATGCTGGTTGATGAATTTAAGATGTTCCATGACTGAAATTAGAACGGTTCTCTCTGTATCTTAAGCAAGTTGATTGATCATATCATCTCTGTTTTCTTTTTTATAGTGTGATTCAGTTTTGTTCCACGGCGTTTGCATACTATGCACGAGCTACTGCGGCACAAGAAATCTTTGGACACACATTGCAGTCTCTTCGCGGTATCAAATATTTATACAAGTGAGTGATGTGAATTTTATCTACACATTTTCCTGATTTTGAATCTTTGCCATATGCAGTTCTTATTTGGTTGAATAAACTTGACTGTTGTTTTGCAGGTACAACGTGTTTCAAATAGCATTCATCGCGTTGGCGGGCTTGACTTTCGTGTATTATGCTGCCTTTGTAAGCTTCCAAAACTAATCTACTTGATTGTGCTTTCACTTCCAGTTCTTAGTTCTAATGCCATGGTATATCTCCTCTTGTTTTGTTAACTTAAAGGGATGGAGAAGAAAGAAGCCTTCTGGCAGGTTCCAGCTTTCCTCGTAATTGTACGTCTTGACTCGAAAGATAAAAAAACCCGACAAGGCCAACAAATGCTCTCTTGTTCGTGATTCGTTTTAGATTAATTTGATTTGAAGGTCGTATTTGGCGGAGTTTTTTCGTTGTTGAATCTTGTGAAATCGGCAGAAAACGTCCAGAGTTGAGTGACTTCAATATACAAATGACATAGTGAGTGCTGCTGCTTCTTGACTGTTTGTACTTTTAAAAAATGGCTTTTGTATGTATTGTTTCTTTGATTTGTGTTATACATTGGCTTAGGCATGTAAAATTGAAAGATGGATGGTTCTTTGAGCACTGAAATATGGTTTTTAGGAAAATGCCTTTCTTTGTAATATAGCCAATTCAGGATGAATAGTTGTATCGCTTCTCCACTTCATATTTATGCCCTTATTTTTTCCTATTCAATTTGTGTCATTGAACTGTCAAAATGAACAAAACTAGAGAAATTTGGATGCTGTAACATTATTCAAGGGTTGGTTTGGCTGTTTCTAACATCACTATTCTATGCACATCCTTTCGTAATATTTATTTTCAAATTTGTTTAGTCAACCTCAACCTTAATAGAGGCAGGTTGTGTGTGTGTGTGTCTATATATATATATATATATATATATATACACAATGTCCACATCGTTTATATTTAGTGGCTTTGAATTGAGACAGTTCTTGTGAAAAGAGAATGTTGATCCCATGAATGATTAAATATTTGAGATCAAATTAACACAACTAAAATATTCATATTTTGAAGTTGAATGAAATAGTTGGACGTTACTCAATGATTCAGATTTATTTAACCTCCCTGCGTTGTTGAACACAAGTGGAATCAACATCTCATCTTAAGCTAATTTGTATTAATTTCAAATTCACAAATCGTGTATAGAAACATCACAAAATGCAAATTCATGAAACAAAAGGCCTTATGTTATGTAGTTTATAGCTTAAAAAGAGGTTATGTTGTTTAAAAAGTAGATTCTTTTCTCAGTTTTGCTGCCACCTGGTTCTGAAGAGAGTATTTTTTTTCTCAGATATTAAAAACTGATTATATTATTATTTATTATATGTAAAACCTAATTAAAAAGTAGATAAAAATGTCGCCCACCGTGGGGTTCGCCCACGACCACAAAGATAAGAGCCTTGCGCTCTACCGACTGAGCTAGACGGGCCCACACGTTAAAAATGCCAAATTAAAATTAAAAATCCTATTAGGGCAAAAATATAATTCGTGGTCTTGAGGTGATGTTTTTTGTTTTTAAATCCATCCACTGACAATATATGAAGGTGCATAATCTTAACCTCTAATCTCTATTTTTAATGTTTTTTTTGTTCTCCATCTTCATGTTGAACTATGTTAAAATGACAAGCTAAGTTTAATTCAAACTATAATTAATCTGTTTCTATTAGTATTTGTTGAGATGGAAGATTCGACATCTTTGTAATTTCTATACTGAAAAATAACACAATGAGAATTTTCTTTTACACATTGTATTTGCAAATTTTACTCTAATGACAAACTTTTTGATTGTTAAAATATAAGTAGTCTCATACATGCTTAATGAATTTTAAAACAATGGATAAATTTTCAAAAGAGATGTTCATTTATTGATGGCGACTTGCATCCAAGGAGATGAAAATGGAGAAAGGAGACTTTTTTTTTTTTTTGTCTTATATTGGTTGGCTAAAGAATGAAATGTCTGGTGGAATTGAGAGAAGGGATAAAAGAGAATGTAGAGAAGACCTTTATTATGATTTCTCAAACTAATGTAAATAATACTAATTAAGATAATATAATTATCCCATTACATCTTAATAATACTAAATACTATAGGATAACTATATTCCCCAATCCTTTTCTATATTGCGTGTGCAATTGAGCACATGTTTTCTAATATATAAAGTGAAAAAAATATGTGCTATAATATTGGAGTTTAAACATATAGAAGTTATGATTGACTATTTTAATTACATTTTGGCATATGAAATATCAATGTATTTATTAGGACATTCAAGAACTTCTTTCTTTAATATAAATTACATTGAAAATAAATTATTCAAACATATGGGTTTTGAATAAAGTCATGTATTCGGTTGAAATTATTTTAAAAAATGGAGAGTAGTTTATTAATTTTTTATTATTATTATTATTATTTGTGTAAAAACTTAATCCCACAAATATAAATGGAGTATTTTGTAGAAATGAAAGTAAGTCGAGGCACGGATGGGGACGAACATCTCTTTACCTATTTTTTTTACTATTATTTTAATGTAGATTTTTACACAGTTGTTTTGTGTCTTATTATATTTTTAAGTATTTAATTTAAAAAATAAGTTATTTAAAAAGAATTAAATGTTTGCAATCACTTAGTGAGGTATATTTTGAACAAAAAAATTCAAATAAAAATGATAAAAAAAGTGTATTTTAAAAGCTATTTTTAATTGTCGTAAAGCCTTTCAAATTATTTTTAAAATAATTTATTTTTTAAATTAAACACTTAAAAAATAGTATTTCAATGGGTTAATTACTTTGCGTGGGTTTAGAGTTTATGGTTCGAACAGAAGAAATGGGGGAGTGAGCTTCAAATTTATCTTTTTGGTTAGTTTCCTTTTTCACGGGCCCACACAGTAACAATTAGTGATTGAAAGTCGACATGTCGTTTTCAATTTCAACATGCATATTCAGACTCGTAGCTCGTTAAGCGCGAACAACATGTCGTTCGAGAACTGGTGGGCAGTTGATTAGGTTTTCAGTTTTCATTCCAACGAGATTCATCCAGCTCTCCCTCGTAAAATGGCAATCCGATTGAATTGATGCTTCATTCAGCAGTAGTCAGATTTCTCTGTAGTTCATTTCTGTGCCAATTGTAAGAAGAAAATGGACATAGCTCTGTTTTCGCCGTCGTCACTTTTCCCCGACGACGACGACGAATCTTCTAATGGTACTCACTTCACTCCTCTCTCTACTGCTTGTGCTTTGTGCTTTGGTTTTATTTCTTTATAATGTTTCGTTTCGATCTTCTCCCTCAGATGGAGGGACTTCAGACACGCTGCAAAGCTACGAGGAAAGGAAGCATCAATTTCCTGGAATGGTACTGTTTCTCTTTTTGAAGTTACTCTGTTCTTAAGAATATGGCAATGGAGGTTGTTTTAGCTGATGGGTTTACTTAGAATGGTTCAAATTATAATGCTATTTGGAAGTTCTTAATGTTTTGTTTATGTTTAGGAGTTGGTTTTGGTTTCTTTTGTTTTTGTTTTCTTACGTGACGCCATTGGAACGTAGGAGTTGGTTATTCGAGAGTTTTCATTTCATCAGCTGAATGCGAATTTGCTGTGGCCGGGGACTTTTGCATTTGCAGAATGGTTGGTTCATAACTCGTCTTGGATCCAAGGACGAAGATGTATTGAATTGGGAAGGTACTATTGTTCACTTTCTTTGTACTTCTTTTATCCAACTGTTTGTAACTTCATTTTATGAGTTTCTTCCTTTTGTATGATTGATATTATTAGTGTAATGGTTTCCAATTCAAATAAATTAACAAAAGCTTAATGGCTCGGCATTGAAATATTATATTTAGTCTTAAAATATTAAAACCTGTTTGATAATAATTTTGCTTTTAGTTTTCAAGTTTATGCTTGTTTCCTCCCAATCTTCGTTCTAACTATGGTTTTCATCCTCGTTAAAGAAATACTTGAATAACTTTTTTTAGTTTCAAAACTAGGCTTGCTTGTTAAAAGCAGGAGTTGAAAGTGGATAGCAAAACATAGAAAGGTGTGGGAGTAGTGTTTATTAGCTTCTCTTATTTATTTATTTATTTTTAAAACCAAATGGTTTAAATTTTTTGTTTTAGTTTTTAAATTCTGTACGATAAAATTTTCATCAATCAAGTAATAAGCCCATTTTCATCTTGAATTCTGGTACTTTGACATACTGCATTACATATTGCTTCAAACGCTTGGTCATATGGAATATAGACAATTTACTTGTCAAGTAAAGAAAAAATCATGTCAACTTCCCATTCAATAGCTTACAAAAAAGTTAATAATAAGGATTAAAATAGTTTGTTTTTATGCATACTTAAGCGGACTAAAATAAAATGTTTGAAAGTTCGAGGACCAAATCTAGTAAGTTTGAAATTCTAGACACACTCTTTCTCTCTTTTTATGTGGTCTCCTTAATCTTCTTGTGTGCATTATTCTCTTTTTACGTTCAGCCTCCCCATTCCTCTGTAGATATGCACCTCTAATTACTTCTGCACCTGTTTTTGCAGTGGGACCGGTTCATTGGCAATATTTCTACGAAAATCATTTGATCTTGATATCACAACATCAGACTATGATGATCAGGAAATTGAAGAGAACATCGCCTATAATTGCAGGGTGAATGGAATCACCCCAGCCCTTCCTCACATTAAGCGTGCGTGAGTTCTCTCTGTCTCGGCTGACTAATTATTTTATAGATTAGAAAGATTAGACTTGTGATGTAAACTGCGAAGATAATATAGCTGCCGATCTAGTGAATCTTTGATGGAAAACTACTGCTACCACTCCTGAAATTTTTGAAAGAAGAAAATTATTAATGAGAAAATATCTATTCGTGTCTCTAAACTTTGAGAGTTGTATCAATTGAAACTTCAAACTAATAATTATATCAATTTAAACATTAAACATTTATAAATGAATCAATGTAGGCTATTTGCTAGTGATTTATAGTTATTTGCACTTAATTTCATTCAAAAATCCTATTGAAGTAGCAAGAAAAATTATCATGTAATTCTTTCTACATAGATAGAGAAAAATAGAGGAGGACAGGCATATGAAAAACCACCCAAATTTACTAGAAGAGTCTTGCATTTCTCTAATTTACATCAACCCTTGCATATAAAGAAGCCTTCCACAGGTAAAGTCTTGTATTAATGGTTTTCATTGGCAATTAAGGGAATTTGTGTAATTTAGTGTACCCTAGTTTTATTTCTTTTTTGTTAGGGGTTATTATAGCCTTTATTTATATTCTTCTCTCTTGTATTGTTTTGATTATTAGAAAATAATAATACGAGCGACTTCTATCGTGGTTTTTGTCCCTGTACTAGGGTTTTCTGCGTATACCTTGTGTTCGTCTTCTTCTTCTTTTCAATATGGTATTAGAGAATGGTGACGAAACCTTAGCCGCCATTGGCGAAAACCAACCGGTGCAAGATAACCTTAGTTTTGCACCTGCCCCGCCTCAACCACAGTTGCCGCTTCCAACCGCGGTCATCGGAACCGCCGCTGCTGTCGAGAAGTCGTCGGAGTTGTCGTTTTTCCTGCTGCCACTACTGCCACTACTGTCCAAGTTGTCGTTGATCGTTATCTTCGGTCCTTGTGTATCCATCGCACTCTAGTGTCGCCACAACCCTTTGATGGAAACCCTAGTCGAAACATATACCGTGAAAACGAGATTAGTGATTCGTTCGCCTACCACAAAGGTAAATTCCCCGCAACAGAAACAAGCTTCTCGCTGCAACCGGGTTTTCCTCATCATGTGTTGTCTAGTTATGAACATCAAGGTTCGGTTGGTTTATCTCTGGTGTTCAACAACAGTTGGCTAATCATCAAATAAGTTTTCCTCATCCCTTAACTGCTACAAATTATTTATCTGGCTCCATAGGAAATTCCATAGGAGTAATTGGAGGGGAGAAATTGAATGGCCAAAATTATTTCTCATGGTCTCAATCCATTAAGATGGCCCTTGAGGGGCGTCATAAATTTGAGTACCTAACAGGAGTGGTACCGAGACCTAGACCAGGACACCCTCAAGAGCGAATCTAGAAAGGAGAGGACTCTCTTCTTCGGTCTGCATTGATTAACAGTATGGAACCTCAAATTGGGAAACCTTTGTTGTATGTTGCTACTGCTTGGGACATATGGGATACAATTTAGAAGTTATACTTAAAGAGGCAGAATGCGTCTCGCCTTTATACTCTACGCAAGTAGGTTCATGAGTGCAAGCAGGGGACAGTGGATGTCACTTCATATTTTAACAAGTGGTCCCTGATTTGGCAAGAGATGGACTTGTGTCGAGAGATGTGTGGAACTGCCCCTGTGGAGGTGTTCAGTACTCCCAAATTGAGGAAGTTGATCGTGTATATGATTCCCTTACGGGCTTGAATTCCAAGTTTGACTTAGTTCGTGGTCGTATACTAGGTCAGAGGCCTATTCCTTCATTGATGGAGGTATGTTTTGAAGTTCGATTAGAGGAAGATCGCACAAGTGCAATGAACATCGTGACTGTTTCTAGTACTGATTCTGCAGTCTTTAGTGCGAGATCCTCTAGTTCTGAAAGTGCAAAGCAAAATGGGAAGTTTGTCCCTGTGTGTGAACATTGTAAGGAACCTTGGCATACGAAAGACAGTTGTTGGAAGTTACATGGTTGACCACCGACCAAAAGAAAGAAATGGTTAATAATATGAGTAGCTTCTATCGTGGTTTTTTCTCCCTATACTAGGGTTTTCCACGTATACTTTGTGTTCATTTTCTTCTTCTTTTCAATAGTTTTAAAACAAAATGCTAATGGAGAGTCTAAATTGATTCTCTTATAAATATTTAGGGTTTAAATTGATACAATGATTATTAGTTTGAGGTTTTAATTGATACAGCCCCCAAACATTAGGTACAAATTGTATTTTTTTCTTCTTTATGAAGGGTAACAAAACTGAGTTGAGTGATATGTACCTCTTAAACTCATCCTTTGGTTAAAGGGCACATCCCATTTGACTCTTAGAAGCAGTGAAGCACCCTTTGCTGGATTTTACTACTTCGGCATTTTCTCCGGTCTTTCAGGAGCATCCAATATAATTATTTTATGTAGTTGTCATTATCTGAGATTTTCTTTTAAATATTTTCTCTGCACTTGTCTTCTTGAAAAGATCTAATATTTTTACATCATCTTTTTCCTTTTCAGATACATGGGGAGAAAACTTTCCAATTAGTGATCCTGACTGGGACCTTGTCATAGCCAGCGATATTTTACTCTGTAAGCTCCTATCCTTTAGTTGTCTCTTTGAGATATTTTTCCAGGATTTAATCAACTCAGTTTTGATGGGCAGAAAGCAAAGTGTTTACGTAATAGTAGTTGGTTCATGAATTTAATCAACTATGGACTGGTTGAGACCATCATAGTGGTTCTTAAACTTGGGTCACATTATAAAGGACAATTATGGAGACTATTACTATGAAAATTTGTGTTAGTAGTGTCACTTGTTGGGCTTGATGTTAAACATTTGGATCCACAAATGAAAGAGTGTTTGAGAATGTACTACTGATAACTTTTAAAGCTTTTGAATCTACCAATACACATTGAGTTTGTAGTCCATTTTTATGGAACTTTTTGAGCCTTCATGTTAAGAATCCTAGAAATCTTTACGACGGTTGTGCTAGTTAAACTGTAGATGAATGATGTCATTATTAGAAGTATAGACTAAACTTAAGATCGTGTTATTATTGCTTAAGAGAACATAGGAACATAGTTCAACTAACATTTGTATGTATTAGTGACCTGGTTCGTATCCCCCTAGCCTGATTGTACTAAAAAGAAAAAAAGATCTCTTAACTTGATAATGATAAGGAGTCCTTTCATTTCTCTCTTTTCAGATGTGAAGCAGTATCCAAACTTGATAAAAACGCTATCGTATCTTCTCAAGCAAAAGTACAGCAAAACAACTTCTCTGTCTGCCATTGGAAGTGATGGTAATGCCAATCTTGCTAATTTTATGATCATAGCTAGCAAGGTAAGAACGTTTTTTTAAAAAAACTTTTGATTGCTCTTACTGTGCTTTTAGAGGCTGCAGGTGCACACATGGCAAAACCAATGTTTCTAATGAGCTGGAGGCGCAGAATTGGGAAGGAGGATGAATTGCTCTTTTTCACTGGTTGTGAGAATGCAGGCCTTGAAGTAAAACATTTGGGATCCCGCGTCTATTGCATCAAATCAATGGACTAAAATTTGTATCCAACGTGGCAGTTAATTACAGGTTCGTTTGGATGGAATCACTTTTTTAAATGCAAAAGTGCTTTTTATGTGAAAAAAAATGTCTATTAAATATTAGAAAATCTTTTCAAATAGGTGTATCAGATAGTTCAACATAGAAATGATGTAGGCAATACTGTGTTTTTTCTGAAGGTCGTGGGATTTTCGACAAGATGTAGGATACTATTAGTTAGTTGTCAGGAAACTATATAGTTTTGTTAGTTGGTTTTGTTTGTTTGTTTGTTTTTTCCCAAGGCTGCAAAACGTAGGATATAGTTATTGTTATCATTGAGGGGTTTTCAGCTTTTTCTTTTTTAAATGCTTGTATGAAAAGTATTTTATTGAATGCGACTGTCTAGTATGAAATGTATGAAATAAATCATTTATTGGTCATACGTCTTAGGTTAAATAACAGATATGGTCTCTTAATTTGTAAAAGTGCATAATGGCTTCTTTAACTTAATTTTGTTCAATGGTCTATAAATTCAAAATTTTGAAAAATGAATTGATCTCCTTGAGATAAATATGAATTTATGTCTAATAGAATCCTAAGTTTTGGATTTTGCATCTGGTAGATTTGTGAATTAAAAACTGTTGTAAGTTTAGGGACTAAATTTATAATTTATCCTAAATGTTAAAAGTCACCGTATACTACATCAGGCAAAGTACACTTGGTTTGAGAGTGAAATAGTGTGTGTTAGTTTTCTATTCAATCTTAAGGATCATTTGGGGGCACTAACTAGAAAGTCGTGGAGTGGGTTATCATAGTAACTTCATGTTTGGAGCATCAACTATAACGATGAGGTATTCAATTTTTTATAAACTATAATTAAGTATAGTACTATATCAAAACTCTCATTCCCTAGACTATTTTCTACCTAAGCAAAAATAGTGTTTACAATTTTATTATAGTATTTCCTAGACTATTTCCTAATTTCAATTTTATTATAGTATTTACTTTTTTTCTCTCATCCCCTCTCTCATTATTTACAATAGTGTTTACTATTTTCAACCTAAGCAAAAATAATTTACACTCCAAACACATACTGTGACAACCTAGACTAAAATAGTATGTTATAATAATCAACTTAGTGGTCCAAACATTCCGTTAAGTTTTATTGTCTAAATTAAATTAGGAATTGATGAAAACATGTGATCAAATTTATTTGACTTTTTTTTTTTACAAATATGTGGTGTGGAGGATTGTACCTCATCTTGAAGATGATCGTATATGTTCAATGCGTATTGAAAATATTTAGTTAATTATTGATTACTAATTTATTAGACAGTAACTTAATTTTATGTCTAATAAATTAATAAATCTTTAAAAATATTAAATATATATACGTTAGAAACTTATTGTAGGAGGCAAGTACATTGTAGTTTGTAGTATTGTACGTGTGAATGTTATAAAGTGAAATTAAGAAGATATTACTACTTTCAAATGTTTGTATTTGCTGAAAATTGCATGAACTGAAGTTGAGGGAGTATTTGAAGCATTTAATTAAGTTAATGATGTATGAAATTAATGTGTTGGGTATAGAAAGTGTGTTAGGTGTAAAGTTGAAATAATATTTTTTGATAAATGTGTAAAAGAGAAAAAGAGGAGATGGTTCGACGAATGTGTAAAACTTAAATAGTGAATGAAAGTTGCTATATTTAACATAATTATAGAGTCAGTGAGTCTTGAGTATCTATTTTTTTTTTTTTTTAAGAAAAAAACACCTACTTCTTAATGCTAATTTATTTTACTAACATTGTTAAAAATTATACAAACAAACAAATTTCAGTTTTATTTGTGCAAGAAAATTCTTATTATTATTTAACAAAATTTGACCCTTAATAATTTTAAAGAAATCAATTTCGAGATTTGAATATATATGAAAATGAAATTTCCCCCTTCAATTCGGTATGTGACGTTGACAAACGAAATTTCGGAGAAAATGTGTAGGATAGACCTCACATGACGTGGACCTGAAAACGGAGCAGACGTGGCGGTCCGTTGTGATGCTCATATTGTACGGCCTTAAGGTATGATTGTGGTAAAAGATGCAGATCTCTACGTAAGCAATTATTATTCACTAACGACATGTAGCTGGAGTGCCCCACATATGCATATGACAACCGACAAGTCGGCTTGAATTCATCACGGATTTGATCTTTTTGCGGCAGTAAGCGACGCTAGAAAACATGTGTCGTTCTTTTTCTTGTACCCATTTGATGACACGTACTAACCACAATTTTGCATCTTACTTTTTTTATTTTATTATCATTATTAATATATCAAGAAGATCAACATTATGCCAATTAAATTAACCTCATTTTTGCTATTATAATCCATAATTTTTAGTCTTTCTTTTCTCCTTAGAGAATGGTTAAATTTTAATCTGTTTTTTTTAAAAAATTTTTAATGATTAAATAGATAAATAAATTATATATTTTAGTCGTATTTGGATTGATTTAAGGGTGTTTGTTTAAAACTTAAAATGTCAATTAAAATGGGTTCTTAATCTTTTAATTTAAGTTGTATGTTAATTAAATTAGTTTATAGATTTAAAATTGAACAACTAAGTGTTCAACGCTTAGAACATGATTGATTTTTGTCTATTTACCTTTCTAGAATAATATTAATTCAAAAAATATATTTAGAACAATAATAATTAAAGAAAAAAATTATGTACATCTTATATAGCATGTAATCATAATTTATGACAAGGCAAACTCTTTCTACCTTTTAAATATATTTTTAATTAATTATGTGTTATGAGATCAGTGAGATTACTCAAAATTAGTTCAAATACACAAAGTGTTGCTCGTAATTACAATATAATTAACATTTTTTATCTCTCTAATCTCCCCTCACCCCACCCTCATATTCTTCTCCCTTCTCGACCTCTAATGATAAAAATGATTTTAACAATTTCAAATACGTCATGACCTAATAAAAGTATTTTAAAAACTTTTATAAAAATTTGTTCCGTAATAAAATAGTTTTGGAAATTTTAGAATACTTAATAAGCAATAAAAGGGAAAAAAAAACTCTTTCATAAGAACACAATTGGTGCACAAAATACATTTTAAAACGTATATATATTTAAATATTATATATTTCATATCAATACATATGAAATAATTATTGCAATCCAAACAAACTTTAAAAGTACTTTCAAAATGCTATAAGATTTTAGTTACCTAATAAATGGATGGCTTTTGGAATTGACATTAAACTATTTTTACGGAAATAATAAAAATTTAGAAATAAACACATTTCATTAAAAATAAAAGAACTATTTTTGAAATCATTTTATTTGAAGGAGTTGCCGACTATGAAAATGAAAAAGGAAACTAATATTTCAACCAAACTTTAAATTCATTTGTTCTCTCCACAAAAACATTCTAAGGATAAGAAAATTCGAAATTTCGGCGCCAATTAATTAAAATGTCTTATAATTATTAAAAAAAAAAAACCAAAGTCTAATCTATTTTGTCTTTATGCTGTACAAACAGTAAATTGTCTTTTCGGACAAAGACGTTTTTCTCCTTCATTCCATCCTATACAATCTCCAATAATAATAATAATAATAATAAAAACAATAATTACTACGAAATTTGTCATATATAAAACAAAATGATCAACTTAATTAATTATTATTATTTTTATTTTTTATCAAATGACGTACTTCAAGTAGGTAAACTTTCTTTTTTGTGTGGCTTTATATTCTTTTATTATACTTGAAATTGACAATCATTAGTCGTTATTTTTTCTTACTAGAGTTACACTTTTGGATAAATCATGAATGCATAAGAGTACGTTATTTAAAGATTATGAATCGGGTGTAAAAAATTTCATCAATTTTGGATGTACTGATTAGATGATGTCTTTATTCGATGGTCTTGTTTAAAATGTGGGAATTGTGAAAAACAAAGTCACACTAGTATTAGAGGTCCTTTATATGTCAATGGAATTGATGGAAGTTATAAAATTTAGTTTTGGCATGGTGAACAACTACCTAATTCATCCTTGATGATACTGGGCATAGACTTTGTTGTGAATTTTATGGGTTGTTGTGAGTATATAATGACCAACTATATATGTTCAAGGATATATATGCAATTTGTTAGTCCTTCGATGGAAAGTTTGGGTTGATTCAAGAAACTTAAATAGTTCAATTGATATGTGTAGTTTAGCTAGATTTATGAAAAGCTTAAATTATTACTTATGTGTTGTCTGTGTTGATCATGTTGTATAACATTGTTGGATTTCAAAACAGGGGTCAAACAAGGGCAATTATATAGGTATTTTAAATGGTACAATTTTCTTTTTTTTAAAAAAAAGCCTTGACGTGCAAAAACATATCAAGTATCAATTAAGTTGTCAGGCTTTCAGTATCAAGAACTTCCATTTGATAGGTAATAATAACTATCAAAATTTAAATATTTGTGATGAATAATAAATGTCAAGAATCTACATTACTTGACAGGTGAAACAAGTCAAGTAATTTCATATACTTGACATCTATAACATATCAAGTAAATATCATCTTGACGTTCATACTCTATAAAAAAAATTCTTTTATTCTTAACACATGATTATTTGACGTTTTAAAAACGTCAAGTACACAAATATTTGACAGTGAAAAAATGTCAAGTAATATAATTTTTATAATAATTTTATTTACAAATATAGCAAGATAATAAAAAAAAATTATCTACAAAACCATATAAACTAAAATTCAACAACTTATCAACAAAACTACATATACTAAATTTAATAGCATTATTGGTCCTTTCTTTTTAGCAGAAAACTACAAAAATCCGTAATGGGCAGAAACCGAAACTTTGGCAGTGTCCTTTCAAAGTACTTTCAACTTTGGGAATTTATCATACCCCACTTTGTACGGAACCAATACTTCATAATTGTACCGTTTGAAGTTTTCAATGTTATTTATTTATTTATTTATTTATATATATATATATATATATATATATATATAATTTTTTTTCTTCATATTACCAAATTCTCAGTACAAATCATTCTCACTTCTTTGAAAGATATTTTCATTCAATTGAGTGGCCTGGATTTTTTCTTCCAATTATTTAAATCCCGTGCCTATAATTGAACGGAAAAATAGATATCTTTCAAAATGATTCTACTTAAAAATCACTTTTTGGTATAATCACTTTGTTAAACATGTATTTATTCATTCAAAAATGTTGAAGAGCCATGTTAATTGTGTATAAAGATTTGAGATATATTCCACGTGTTAATGTGTTGCGTTACAAAACCCATAGTTTAAGATCTATAAATAAAAATATTAAAAAAAAGAGAGAAAAATATTTATTTGATAATACAAAATCAAATCATCAATATGCAATAATAGTATTTAAATTTTAGTTTGATTTTCTAAAACACTCTTAAAATGTAAACAAAAAGACACTAAAAGTTAATAAAAGTTAGTATTTAAATTTAATTATAAAAATAAAATATCAAATGAATTTTAATATTTTTTATTTAAAAAATGGGATTTGGTGAGAAATCAAATCCCAAAAGAATGATACACCACATAATAATAATGTAGAGTTCATGGGATATGTTTGATTTTGAATATTGTTGGGAAAATCAAATTGTGACAACTAACATGCAACCATTTTGTCTTCTTTCAACTCTCTCTATACATCCAATATCCTTAGGAAGTTTCCTAGAAGCTCAACTACCTTTTTTTTTTCTCTCTCTTTTTAATTATATATATATATATATATATATATATATATATATATATTACGTTAATATTTTGAACAATTTTATCATTTACAATAATTCTTTTAAATTAGTAACTAAAATTACTTATTGTCTAAGAAATTTTTCTCATAAGAACATACATTTTCCATATTTGCATGAGTTTCTTACAATTTTATCCTTTTTTTTCTTTAACTTAAAATTTTCATCTGATTCTATTTTGTAACTATTTAAATTTTTAGTTTTTGATTTTTTAAAATAAAACTTATAAATATTACCTACAAAATTATATGTATTCTCACTTCCTATTAATGTTTTTAATAAGTCAAATAAATTTTTGAATGAAAAAAAAAGTAGTTTTTTTTTTTTGTTTTTCATTTAAAATTGAACAAAGAAAATGGTTACTTATTCAAACACGACACTTCAATATATGATACCTAACAGATTTAATTATTACAATCAGACTGTAACCAAATAAGTATATAATTCCACCATTTACGTTTTCTTTTAAATATATCAAAATCTTAATTACCAAACTTCAAATTTACAAATATTTTACACCTGTTTCTTTACAAATTGATGATGCTACAATTGATGTAGCAGATAATAAATCGAGGTTTTAGGGTTTAGGATTGTAACTTTTAAAATAATTATAGGATAAATTTTAATTTTAAATTAAAAAAAAAATTAGTTATGGTGTTTTGTAAGTTAATACTAAATTAAACCAAAATAGATTATATGAAAAAGTATAAGAGAGAGAGAGAGAAAAGGGGAACAAAAGCAAATGGGTGAAACGTGAAATTATGAGAGAGATGAGGAATGATTAAGAGAGTGATGGCCATGGGGCCGAAGACAAACAACTTTTTAAACATTCCAATATACTCAAAACCCATGTGATTCCTTATCTTTTGTCAACAAACATTCTGCAAAATCCCAATTATTGCTAATTAATGTATATCACAAATCCATTTTCTCTTCTTCTTCTTTTTTTTTTTTTTTTTTTCTATTTTCCTTTTTATATTTTAAAATATTAAAATATAATCCTTCATATATGTTTTTTTTAATTTGATTCCTGTATTTCAAGATTTACTTTTTTTAATAATTTTGATTTTTCTTTTCTTTTTACTAAATATTAACTGGACTTTGGTATTAATGTTAGTTAATTGATTTTTAAATAGAAAAAAAAAATATTTAGGTGCAATTGGGTTGTACTTATTTTTCATGTCGTTCGACTATCGTCTAATTAAAAATGTTCACGTGTCACTTTTTTTTTTCTAATATATATGTATATATATATATATTTTAAATTTTTATTTGTATGATGAAAAGAAAGAAAGTGTAGTAAGTAGGTGCCTAATCATTACTCTTTAAATAATTATAATATGAAATTTTTAACATTTTATTTATTAGTGGTAATTAATTATAATTCTTTTAAATTAATCCATATAGAAATTAACAAGTAAGTATTTAGTGAAAAAGTAGGGATAAAAATGTAAACTTTTGAAATCTAGGAACCAAATTGAAATAAAATTTAAATTTCAAAGATAAATTTGTAGTATTTTAAAATTTATGGATTAAATTGTAATTACAAAAGTTGAACATTTTGAAATGTAAAAGACCAAATTAAAACTAGACTTAAAATTTAACTAAAAATTTGAATAAAGCCAGGGTAAACCTAATTAAGGATGTGTTTGGATTGCAAGTTTTATCTAAAAATTTTATATAACATTTAATATCGTCCTTATTCGTTCACATAATTTCACTTCTAAATACGCGAGTTATAATTATTAAGTAAACTTTAAAACAAATCTAACATATGTTTACTGTCACACAAATGGGATTTTTATACTTAAAAGAGATAAGTATAGTCGAATTAATTAATTAAGTAATATCCATTAATCATTATTATTAATTTCAATTTATTATTAAATATAAATATATTAAGTATACTATTTAGACTTAATAAACTTTAACAAATACATTACGATATATGTTTTAACTTTTAATTTAATTTATTATTATTAATTATTAATATCCTAATTAATTTTCTTTATTTATTTTTTTAGTAATTAAATTAAATAATATTAATTAATTGACGTTTAAGTGATTAAATAAATAATATATTAAATAATGAATTTAACTAAATTTAAATTATAGACATGTTAATATTTTATATTATGCCAATATCTGTGCCAGGAAATTAAGAACATAAAGCCAGTAGCCCAAACAAGATGTCCAAATAAGAACATCCACGCCCAGACTGATAAACTATTCATACCAAAAGGATTATATCCATTGATAAGTTGTGAAGAGTTTAACCATAGATAATCTCTTAACCATCCCATAAAATAAGTGGAAGATTCATTAAACTGTGAATTAAACAAGGAGTATTTTCAAATATTAGAAATGAATCAAAATATTTATAAAATATAGTAAAATTTTAGATCAATCAGACACTGGTAGACACCAAAAGAAATTTTCAGTGCCTATATTGATAAAAGCTTTTTAAAAAATTATATTTCGTAAGTATTACCACCAATTTTATCATTTACAATAATTTTCTATAAAATAATTATTTAGTTTTTTTTATACATAACTTGCAGACTAGAGATCCCAAGAAACAAGTTCAATGGGTAATAACTTGTCACAATTGGCATGTGATAGACTCACGTTTGTGGATGTGGAAGTGCTTCCTATGGAAGTTTAGACAAATTCTCTCGAGCATCCACTAAACTGGGATAGACGTGCTAGACCTTAAAGCACGGGCTTTACGAACTACACTTAAATAATGTTGTGTATAAGATGCTGTTAGGGATAATTTTCAAAACCACGAGTTATAAGGTCCAAGTCGACAGACACCTTTATTTATGCACAATATTATACAGATTGACACTACTCAATAAAAATATTTTTAAAATTTTTTAAGTGAGAGACTGTTAGTAAAAACTAAGCAGATTCAAGTAGAGGATCGTTGATAAAAAATTTGTAGTGCTTGAAAAATATATATTAATATTATTTGTTTAAAGCAAGGGTACTCACATTAGTTCAATTATATTACATATAATACAATGCGAAAGAAAGTGCCCTGTTTATTTAAATCAATCTACTTTTAACTATCATTGTTATTGTTATCATCTTGTGCCAATATGGATTAAGAAGATTATTGTAAATGATGAAAATATTTATAAAATATATCAAAATTTTAGATTCTATAAACGACTGACATTGATAGAAAATTGATAAACTTCTATTAATGTCTATCAATATCCCTAATAAAAATCTATCAGTGTTTATCAATGATAGATCTGAATTTTTTTTTTTATATTTTATAAATATTTTGATTTATTTTGTTATATTTAAAAATGTCTCTATTGATTACGTTAGAGATGCAATATTTAACTGAGTGAATAAGAAGAAAAATCCATATTTAAGAAGATGATATTGCATTACTATTAAAATACGAGGAGATAAAGTAAGAAAACTATTCGAAATGACAAAACTTTTGAAAATAGTAAAATATCATAATTTATTTGTAATAAAATATCAGATAGATCCAAAGAGTAGTCTATTTAATATTTTATAATATTTTAATTTATTTTTGTATATTTAAAAATAACTCAAAATTACGATAAGTATGGCAGAAAATTTGATCCAAAAGGCTTTCTATTTTTAAGTTGGGAGTACAACATGGGTGTCTCTTGGAAATGATTGAGGGTCGATTTGAAAATCCAGAGAAACTTCCCAGAAATTTCTCTTATATTGTCCATTTGTGACGTGATAATTATAACATTTTTGGCTATATCTATGTATTTGTCTTTTTCTTTTTTGAAATGGCTATATATGAATTAAATTTGTAACATTGTTAATATTTTAATCCATATATTTATATTATTGTAAATCAAAATATAGATTTCCACTATATTATTAAAAATCCATTCACATAAACAAGTAAAAATGTATTACTAATATAAACTTAATATAAATAATTAATAAACATGTTATTAGGATTAAAAAACATAAATTTATTTTATTTATTAAATTGTATTTTTAAAAAAAGTACTAACATCTTGATCTTTAATAATATTTTTATTCAACATTTTTTAAAAATAAAGGCATCAACATTTTTCTCGATATTAAGATTTTAGGTTTCATTGGCTAATTAATTGGTTTTTTAAAATTAAATATACAAATACTTCTTCAACCT
The DNA here is from genome assembly GCA_037974625.1 of Cucumis cinereus. Taxonomy (NCBI): domain Eukaryota; kingdom Viridiplantae; phylum Streptophyta; class Magnoliopsida; order Cucurbitales; family Cucurbitaceae; genus Cucumis; species Cucumis cinereus. The sequence goes on from JBBPDJ010000023.1 coordinate 19,808,005, forward strand.
CGCTTTGTTATATATTTTTTACTAGCCTCTTCAAAAACCAAGTCAAGTTTTGAAAACTTGAAAAAAAAAATAAAACACAAAATTTAAAATTTGTTTTTGTTTTTTAAATTTAGCTAAAAACTCAACTCATCCATGAAGAAAAAATATGTTTAATTTTTTAAAAACAACAAATGAAATGCTTACAAAACAAGGTTTATTAAATAAAATCTTAAATTTTGATTTATATATCAACATTTGGATTTTCTTGTAATTTTCTCTTTTGAGTTGCTTTCGAAAATTTCAAATTGACTGTGAGACTAGTTTCTATAAAAAGTCTTTTAATTTATACTTAATTTGTCTATTTATTTTTATGCTAACAAAATCGTAACTAAAATGATATTTATATGTGTTAAAGAAAGGTTTGTGCTTCAAATCTCCTACAAAAATTTAAATTGTCTAATTGATCTTTAAATTTGCATACTTTATTGGTAACTTGAGAAATGTACGTCAAAGTTATAGGAAAGTAGCAAAGTTTAGAGCCATTGAAAAGCTTTGATTTGTTTTTAAGCTTCTAAAATTGCACATTCAGTCCATTCACTTTCAACGTTTTTAAAATTCAGAGAGCCATAAAAAAATACGAAAATTATTATAAATGGTAAACATGCGAAAATATTTACAAAATATAGCAAAATATTATATTTTATCAATAACAAACATACTTTTATCAGTTTTTATCAATGTCAATTATTGATTGAATCTAAAATTTTATTGTATATATTAAGTCGGTTAACTTCTTAAAAAATTGAATTTATTAAATATTTATTAAATACAATATTTAAAACTTTAGTGATTTTAAAATATGTTTGTTTTAAATTTAAAGCTGTGGATTGTTTGGCTTGGCCAACGGGTCTTTTTAGTTTTGCTGCGATGCAGGCGTTCCAGTTTAAGAATTAGACACTTGTCCATTTAATTTTAAATGTCAGATTTAATTAATTAATTAGTTAAAAAAAACAACATCAACAATAATTATATTCTTAAATTGACTTTTTTAAACAACTAAATTTAAAAACCAACTTTTTACTAATTCACTAACGAAAGAAAATTAAAGGGAAAAAACATATTCCATTTATTGATAATTTCGAATTTTTTGGTGAGATTTTGAGTTGATATATTTCTTTAAATAAAAAAATAAAAACAATAATTGTCCTACTGAACAATATTCAAATGTATGAAACACGTGCCTTTTGCAAGGAACACGTTGGTTTTTTTCTATGACGTGTAAATAATTTTTTTTTTATATAGAAAAAACCTCAATATGTATTGAATTTACAATTAAAAATTATTAAAATTAATTTTAATTTCTTTGTTATTCATAACCATTTTTCTTACAAAATGTATTGAAAGTTAAAAGCGAAAAAAAAAACTTAATTACTTCTATTTAAATAGTTACCAACTTAAATGTTTGAAACTAGATTTGTAATTTAATTATTATTTTTTTAATCTTTTGGTTGATAAACCTTAAAAGATTTTTATTCATTATTTTTTATTTGTAGAGCAACTAAATAAATAAATCATATAATGAAAATTTCTTTTGTTAGGCTTCATCAGATTGCAAAGTTTTAGGGTTAGTTGTCCAACTTCCATTTTTGGTTTTGCATTACTTGCTTAGCATAAAGTTTTCCAAATAAAACAATATTTTGGTGTCACCTTAATTAAATTAAATGCACTTAACTATTATATAAAAATTTGAATTGCCATTCTTGGATTCTCAAATAAAATGATATATGTTTTTTTAAAAAAACAAAATCCAACTTTTATACTTTTTGATAAGTTCTTTTTTTTTCTTTGAAAAATATGGAATTCTATACTTTTTGATAAGTTCTTTTTTTTTCTTTGAAAAATATGGAATTCGAATTTGTATTTTTTTTTTTTAAATTTATATAATATCTTTTAACCAGCTGAGTTATATAAAAATTAAAACAATTAAATAAATTTTTAATACGAATTATTTTAAATGACAGAATCACTGAAATATTTATAAGTATAACAAAAATTAAAAAACTATCAATGATAGCTATTGATAGACACTAACAGACTTCTATAGACGCTATCAATGTCACTGACAAGTGTGATAGAAAACGATAGAAGTCTATCAATGTCTATCATTGATAAATTCTAAAATTTTACTATGTTTATAAATATTTTAGTTTATTTTGAAATATTTGAAAACACAATACCTGAATTTTTGTTCTATCGATTATGATAATTTTATTTTAGAATATGATTCTTCATATAAGATATTTAGGCTCTGTGTTAGGGAGTCATTTTGGTAAGAATCCAAAGTTGCAAAATTAATTATTGATTTTAGGAAAATCTAAAATCATTTTAGATTGTGTTTGGAAGAAGTAGTAAATTTGTTTTACGTAATTGACGGAAAATCAATCTAAAAATGGTTGAACGATTCAATTTGTTAAAATATGTTGTTGGTCAACCTTCATTAAATTTGATAGTTCTAAAATTACTTACATAGATGTGGTTGTAAATGATCCACTGTACTTAAATTTCAGGATAAATTACAAAAATCACCTATAAATTAGGATGACAATTACAATCACAGTTTCAAACTTTCAGTTGTAAAAATCAAACCGTCAAAGTTATATAGGTGTTAAAACTAGATTACAATTGTTAGACCCTTGTTAGAGGACTCAATTTTACACACTGGTTTTTTAATTTTATTCAATCTTTTTTTCTATAAAATCACTTCTTCAATCATAAGTAGTGATTTGTTATATGATAGAATAGCTAAGTTAAGTTAGTTAGTAGGAAGCTTCGTGGAAGGTTCCTATTTTGTTTTGTACTTCCTTCTTAACATCCTTTCATTCTATAAAATGTTTATTCCTACCGCCATATCTCTCAAAGAAAACATCTGAAACCAACACAATTTTTGCCAACTTTCCTTATTCTCAGATTCCCCCCTGTTTGGATACCCGAATACCCTATTCCGATCCAAGAACACAAAACCATGGCTTCCCAAACAGAGCCTTGGCTAATGGAAAATGGAAGCCTCAAGCGCCTAACCAAAGAGCATCGACATGGCCATGGTCGAACAGCTCACAACATGTCGTCCTCTTCCTTACGGAAAAAGTCCGATTTAACCCTCGTCTCCAAAATCCAATTCGGCTGTCTCCGTAAATTTTGTATTAATCTTCAGGAGGTCATATTGGGAACTAAACTTTCCATTCTCTTCCCCGCGATTCCGTTCGCTATTGTCGCTCAGAGTTTTGGCTTTGGAAGAGTGAGAACCCATAACCTTCGTGAAACTACATGTCGTTTCTTTATTATTATTATAGTTGTTATTATTTTTTTTTTTTGTGTGGACATTTCTATGTCTAATAATAATAACAATAATTTATTTTGTTTTTAGCCTTGGATTTTTGCATTGAGCTTGCTTGGCCTTACGCCATTGGCTGAACGTGTCAGCTTCCTGACCGAGTAAGTTTTTCTAGCTTTTCATTAATGTATTTTTAATTTTGGTAATTAATACATTAAATGATTATTATACTCCAATATTTTACTGATTCTCTTATCCTTTTATTGTTTGAAGGCAAATCGCTTATTTCACTGGTCCAACAGGTAATTATTCATTTAAGTTATGAATTTATATATTTCATTTGTATCTCATTTTCAAATATGTTTATGACGGCCGTTTGAATTTAAATATGCAATTTGTTTATAATTTCTAACCAATGTTCCTAAAAAGAAAAAAAAAAAAAGTGGCTAAACCTAGCTTAATTAATAAAATGTCAATTATCATAAAGATTAATTCAATGGTTCGGTTTTCTACCCTCAATAATGGTTGAATTTTTTTAAAAATGGTTTTTCTAAGCTTAATTACTGATTCAATAAATGAAACTTATTACTACTATTATTATTTGTGTTCAACGGTTGAATCTCTATATTTTGTTGGAAGCATATGCTTTAATCAGTTTAGGTATAAATCATCAATTTTTTCAAAAAAAGAAAAGAAAAAGAAATATGTAAATTCAATGATATCAATAAAAAAATTGAATCAATACGTAAGTTGAATTATATTTATATTTGTCCTTTAAAATTTAAACTTGGACAATGTTATATATACACACATTAATGAAAGAATTTTCGAGGTACACGTACAATAATGCAATTTTTTATTATTATTATTTTATCCATCTATCAACCACAAGTACACTATACCTGTAATGACGAATGCATGCTTTTTGGTACTCACGGGAAAATCCACCGTACATAAAAACAGTTTCCATTTATTTTATTTTCTGAAGAAAACGAAGAAAAAAAAGTGAATTTCAATCACTTTGAAAACCTATAATGATAGTGACGTACCTCAGGGAGGCCCGTGAGGGAGAATATTTAGATTGATTAGGGTATTAGTGGAACATTTTGATAACGATCTCGTTTCTCATTTCATGTTTATTGTTTCTTGTGTTGATCTCGTTTCTCGTTTATCATTTATTGTTTCTGGTGTTATAAGAACTAGAAACAGAAATTATGTTTGGTATCCACAGTTTCCAAAAATCACACCAAATTTCAAAAATGTTTCTCATATGTTAGAAACAAGGAACGAGATAGATTAACAAACAAATTTGTTTCTCTAAGAATAATAAACAGAAAACAAAAACGTTATCAAACGGACTCTAAATTAATAAATAAAATTTATTGATGGAATTTAAATGTGTTATATGTATATAGTTGGGGGGCTTTTGAATGCAACATGTGGAAATGCAACGGAGCTGATAATTGCAATATTAGCACTGACACAAAGAAAGATAGACGTGGTGAAGTATTCCCTATTGGGTTCTGTTCTTTCAAACCTTCTTCTTGTTCTTGGAACTTCTCTCTTTTGTGGTGGCATTGCTAATCTTAGAGGGAACCAAAATTATGACAGAGTAATGCCTCTATCTCTTTCTCTCTAATTTTTTCTATTGTTTTTAGTATTTTAATTCAAATATCGACTTAAAACTAGATTCGAGTTTTAGAGGCGTTATTATCGATACTAATTTACCTATAAGATCACATGTTTGAAAGTAACTTCATCAAGGTTAGAATCATATTCCTGATGAGAATTAAAGTTATTATGGATTTAATCCATGGTGGCTACATGATCTATTTAAGATTTAATATCCTACAATTTTTTTGATATCTAAATATTGTACGGTTAGGTGGGTTGTCACATAAGATTAGCTTTGGTACGTATAATTTGGCTTGGACACTGCCAAATATATAAAAAAAAAATAATCTTTTTTATGTTAAAAATCATTACCCAACGTAATATAATTTTAATTATTAAAAATCAATTTTCGTGGTTTCAAAAGTATTACATTTAAAAATATAAAAAGCACTCTTGAAATGTGTTGGGGAGTGATTTTGGAGTGTTGGATAAAAATGATTACAATTACAAAATATTTTCGAATCTTCCTATGTTCTTAAAAGAATAATTGTTATGGAATTTGTCAAAGTGTATCCTTCCTACCTACTGCCCCTCCTTGTTTTAATGAAATTGCACTTTATTTCAAGTGAGACATAAAAATTACTAAGCAAAGGGAATGTTATTATAAGGATTTATTTTTAAATATAGAAAAATAATTAAAATTTGAAGTATTTATTTTGAAATATATTTATAAAAAAAAAAACCTTTAAATTTTACACTAAAATACTAAAATAGCACAATAAATTAAAATCCCACTGTCTTAGCTATACACAGAAATTATTATTAATTTCCTTGGTTAAGAGAACTATACTCTAATTATTAGGTCAATGGTTATAAACTTATAATTTTACTATTTAAAAAGTCAATGGTCATAGTTTTTATTTTCGAAATTTAAAATTAACCCTATAATTTAACAGAGGCAAGCTGATGTCAACTCCCTCATGTTGATGCTATCTTTACTGTGCCACCTATTGCCGTTATTGTTTGGGTACGCGGCCTCCTCCGCCTCCACAGCCGCCGCCTCGACCCTCCACCTGTCCAGAGCTAGCAGCATTGTAATGCTCTCCGCTTACATTGCTTACCTGGTCTTTCAACTTTGGACTCATAGACAACTATTTGAAGCTGAGGTATGGTGGTTGTTCCTTTGAATATTTAATTTTATGTTTAATACATCTAATACATGTTAAACCTACTTGAGACACGTTTGTTATAAAGTTTTGTTCGATAACTATACGATCTTTTAAAATGTATGTCCATAATTGTTGATGATATAGCAAGTGAAGTTGATAGGAAACAAACTCTACTATTTGCCAACAACTATGGTTGTGAATCAACCACTAGAATGGCAATTTGTTTGTAGATATAACCAACCCAAGGAGGATGATTTTGATTGTTTGACAACAAATCAACCAACACCATGACAAAATTTTTATAAAAAGATTAAAATATCATTTTGATATTTTATTTTCTCAATCAATTTTAAAAATAATCTCTATTTTTACGGTTAATTTTTTTTCTCAAAAGAATAACTAATCTGTCTTTGATCTTCCACATAATTTGAAAATATATTCAATTTTTTTAATGTAAATTATTATTGCAAAAAAAAAAAAAAAAAGAAATTAATTGTATTATTGGAAAATTAATTAGGAAGGTGAAGACGACGACGTTCCAGGAGAAGAGGCAGTGATCGGATTCTGGAGTGCATTTGCATGGCTTGTTGGAATGACACTCCTTATTGCTTTGCTTTCCGAATACGTTGTCAACACAATTGAGGTAAAATTATTAGAAAAATACCCTTTTCACCTTCTGATCTGGTTCGTAAATTTTAAAAATTGGCTCTTGATTTAGTTTTCATTTAATCCTTCGAATTTAAAGTTTTATATTTTTATTTTAAGTTATAACGATTAATGTGTGTTTGAATTCATTTTCTAAATATATTTTGAATTTTACAATTTAGTATCTTCTTAGTTATTAGTTTTTCAAATAATTATTTTAGTTGGCAGTTTTATTTTTCACAAATATATACATATAATCGCTTTCTTATTAGAAAATTTAAAGTTGATTTACGTAATTTTTAGTTAACTAATCTCAGAAATTACATTTGTTTGCAGGAAGCATCTACTACTTGGGGTTTGTCAGTGAGTTTCCTCAGCATAATCTTGCTTCCTATTGTCGGAAATGCCGCCGAACACGCCGGGGCTATCATATTTGCCTTCAAGAATAAGTTGGTAAGCTTTCAAAAATTCACAAATCTACTCAACTCAAAATTAAAAATTATGACTTTTTCAACCCAAAAATCAAATTTAGATCGAAAAGATGAATTTATTTTTAAAAAAATTTAAACTGGTCGTAAACTTATTGAACTCAAAATTACAAGTTTTAAGAACCCAACTCCAACATTTGTTTAGCATAAATAATCCAATTAAGAGAGGATTACTATTATATCTAATCATTATTTAAACTTTTAATTTGTTTTGCTTTTCAGGACATATCTTTGGGGGTTGCCCTGGGATCTGCAACACAAATTGCACTATTTGTGGTAAGTATGTGTAATTAACGAAAACTTCAAACCTCCCTGGGAAATCAAAGGTGGAATAATTTGGAAACTAACCCCTGAAGAAAATGTAATTTGCAGATTCCATTGTGTGTGATAGTAGCTTGGACAATGGGAGTGGACATGGACCTAAATTTCAACCTAATGGAAACAGGGTCACTTGGATTAGCAATTATTGCCACAGCCTTCACTTTACAAGATGGAACCTCTCATTATATTAAAGGCCTTGTTCTTCTTCTTTGCTACATTATCATTGCTGCTTGCTTCTTTGTTACCAAGACACAAGAAGGTAATTTTTTCTTCCGTACCCTCTATTTTTCAAATATTTGCACGCTTTTGGTGAGTTTAGATGACGGGTTTGAGACGCGCGACAATCGAATTACGAAGATAAACAAATGAGTTTTGAAAGTTTATTAACATATCTGAGAATGAGTACTTTATAATGATTAAAATTACTTTTGATATTTTTAAAATTAGTCTTTAATGTTTTTTAATCTAAGTCTTTCAAAACCAATTTGATTGTATGAAAAGTGTATTTAAAAGTACAAAATATATTAAATTAATTTTTAAATGATTAGGTTCATTTCTTAATCATTGATTCAAGAGTAATTTCTCGGTTTTAAAATTACTCTCAAACATGACTAAATTTGACTTGACTAGTGTGTTTGAGATGTAAGTTTTTTTCTTCTTTTGAATTGATGTAATAGTCCAATTTGATATTTTGTCTTGTTAAATGATATAATTACATTTATTTTTATTCACAAGCTTAAGTTTTTGTATCAATCGAGAATTTGACACGTTTTAGAGTTTAAAATTTTTCTAAGTGTTTTCTGGTCAAGTGGGTACTTTTTCTCCATCTTTTCTAGGAGTAGTTTCAAAGTGATTTCGAAAGGAAAATGATATTGAGAGTACGAAAATCTTAGTATAATTAAAATTATTATTAGTTTAAATTTTTTTAGCTTTTAGAATTAATTTGTTTTTACCGAATGAATTTAGAATCAAATTGTACAAACAATAACCAATTAATTTAAAATGATCTTTAGATTTTTTTTTTTTAAAAAAAAATAGAACGGTGTCTTTATTCATTAATGGAAATTATAAACTAACAACATTCTCTAAATTCACTTCTCTTTGCTTTTTCCCCCACAGATAATAACAATGCTCCCAACTTGGGACTCCAATCTTCAAACCAAGCAATCTTCAGAGCTTAAAGGTATAAATAAATTAATTAATTTTGAAAAGAACCCTTTTTAATTCACTTAAATAAACACTTTTAATTTCCATTTAAATTTGACTAATAAACTTTATATATTATAATTAATTGAATGCAGGCTTCAAAATTATTCTCAAGTCAAAATCAATTTCGAAATGAGAGGGACTTCTTTGAAATCTCATTTGTGAAGAAGGACCAAAAAAAAAAAAATCAAATGGATTTTTCATAAATTCTTTGATTTTCATGGCATCAATCCGTTCCCTGCCTGCTGGAAAACTTAGAAGATTTGAAGATGTTGGGAGTTTAATGAAAGCAGTTTGTGGGCTAAGAGATTAAAGCATTCAAATCTGCGGGTTTGTATATGCAATATTTGTATGCATTATTTTATGTTCTTTGTTTTTAATTTTCTTATTTGTGTTCTTGTGCTTTAATTGTTGTAATGTGTAATAAATTATTGGTCAAGTTTAAGTAATTAATGAAAAATATGTCCAAATTTCTGTTTTCTCGTGAAATTTATAATTTTGGATTTCATTATCTTTTTTTTGTTAAAAAAAAAAATGTTTACGTCAGTTCTTCAAATGAGAGTGTAATTAGTACTATTTAGTTAAATAGGGTAAGACGAAGACGATGAGATTTGGGCCGGAAAAGCACATTGCAAAGTGCAGTAAAAATGGCATGGGCTTAGCCCATGCATGCCATTGTCCTTGAGGGAAATGCATCCCATGAAAGCTCTGACCTAAAGGATCACCTTGGACTCAAAATATGGTTATGGAAATGTGCTCCAAGGCTCCTAGCAAAACTATCAATTGAGACACGTACCTAGCACCCCATAACCTAGAGAGTTAAAACCATAACTTTAATGCAATCTCGAAGTCCTATGGAGAACAACTTAGGTTCACTTCATATATAAATACATCGTGATAGCTTCACAAAGAAGTTTTTGACGATGAATTGAGTTTAACTTTTATGTTTCTCTATCAATGTTAGCCAAAAGTTTTTCTTGAACTTTGTAATTCATGTGTTGGCCGATTGCATGCTAAGAACATTCAAGTGAGAATGATCATCATATATTATGAAATGTTTGAATCTTGAATTAAGGAACTTCTTTTCTATGTCATTATATTTTATAATAAGACAATTTGTGTCTAACCCAATGTTTGGAGTTGAAACTAAATCGATTCAAATGTTTTAATGACTAATAATTAGAGATTTTCATATCGAAAGAGGTTCTAATTCTAATTTTTCTTTTTTCTTTTTTTTCTTTTTGAAAAAAAGATGTCCTTAATTAATTATGAATTAGATATTGGAAAATAATTGATCCGGGTAGTTACAAGGTAGAGTATAAATAGAATTTTTAATTAATAAAGAGATTGCATTATTCATCTTCCCACATTTTTTTAGTTGAATGGACACATCATTTTCACATTCAAGTTCCATGGTTGGGCCATTTATTTAGAAATTTAATTAGCCACATGCCATCATCCACAATTAGGGGATCTTCTCAATAATATTCACACACAAACTTTTGCACAAAAAGACGAACTTAAACTTGAATATAGTTTTAATTAATTTGCAACCCGATTGAAATAAGCATAGTTCAAATGACGTAAAAATATACATTGTCGGTAAAATTTTTTTATTGAAAACATGGGTGCAAAAATTCAAAATATTAAAGAAAATGAGAGTACATATATACGAAAAAGAAAATGAGGATGTCTATACAAATATTAGTGATTAGTGACATTTTGTTGCTTGTTTTTTTCTTTTTTAATATTTTGTGTCCACTCTTTTACAATGTAATGGGTGTATTGATTCACTCATTGCATCTTCGTTGATCCAATGAATATATTGAAATATAGATGAAAATGTTTGACATGTCGACAAAAATTTAATATCTTACTTAACCTAAAATAAAGAGTCACAACACATGTTGAGATGTTTGACATATCATTCGATATTCTCGTAAATCGAAAAGTTCAATATCAATATTTTTATTTTTTATAATGATATTAAAGCTTCATTCATGGAAACCATTTTTCTATAATAAAGACATCTTACTAGTTCAATATAAATAAAAATATTAATGAGCAATATCTAAAACTTAATTTTAAATTAAGAACAATCTAATTATTAATCTAAATAAGTTTGATGAATTTTTTTACTTAAAAAATATTAATATATTTTATCCAATATGATAAAATTAAAATCTTGATTTTAATAAAACGTGGAGCGAAAGACATTACAAATAACGATAATTATTTTTGACATTAAAATTAGGATGATTTAGTCAAATATTGTACTTTTAGTAAGTATTTAGAAAAATACGATAGTTTTGAAACATTTTAGAAAAATAAGGTAAGATTGTTTTAGAGGTGAGAGAAAGACGAGGGTTGAACCCTCGTCCTTAAGAAATTAAAAAGAAAAGTGAAAGAAAACCCTCGCCTTTAAGAGAGAGAAAATAAAATATAAAAAAAAGGTGAAAGAAAAGGGCGTGAAAGAAAAGACCCTCGCCCTCAAAAGAGAGAGAAAAAAAAGGAAGAGGGTGCCTTTAGAAGAGTGAGAGAAAGAAAAAAAAGGGGTAGAGTGAGAGAGAGAAAAGAGGAGGGGTGAGATCATAGTATTTTAGTTAATTTAAATTTTAAAATTTAGTTAATTTTAAATTTTATGTATTCTTAAATTTTAGTTAATTTTAAATTTTATGTATTTTTAAATTTTAGGATTAGAGATTTTTTTTGTTTATGTATTTTTA
>JBBPDJ010000023.1:19822797-19842277 GCA_037974625.1 Cucumis cinereus
TTACAAATGTTTTAAAAAAAGAAAGCAAAATTTGAAAACAATTTTTTTTTTCAAAAAAAGGATTGGGATAAAGATTTCAACTTTGACTATTTAAACTTAGGATACTTGGGATGAAATTCGCTTTTGTTAAATCACATTGAATCTCAAAGGTTTAAGTGTTTTTTTTCCTATAAATTAAAACAAATTTCATTCATTCTCTATCCTATGAACCTCTTTCTCTCTCCTATTTTTTTTTCTGTACTTCATCCATTTTCTTTAACCGTATAGAAAATAAATAAATAAATTTAGAGTGATCGTTCATCGCAATTAAAAAAACAAACATATTAAAAGTAAAAAAAAACAAACATATTAAAAGAAAAAAACCAATAAATAGGGATATTTTATTTAAATATATTTATTTTCAAAACTTATTAGACATGTTTCAAAGGTAATTGGGGTCAAATTTTAAAAACAACATTCAGAAATATATGATCGGTCAAATGTTGTTTTTAGAAATCGTTTTTAAAACATGTATATCAAACACATTTTAATTATTTTCTTTGTAATTTTTGTTTTTGAAAACATACCAACGAAAATGAATCACGGTTAAAATCGTGCATATAAATACATAAATTAAAAAAAAATGGCAACCATGTATATTAGCAAAAATATATAAATTGAAAAAAAATGCATATAGTTTTTTTTGAAGAGGGAAATGTGTATATTTAAATACATATATTGAAGGAAAAAAAAAAAGAAGAAGCAAAGGCAACACTCACCCTTTTCCATTCAAAACCAATATTTTTCTTTTTTTTTTATAAAAAAATACCAATTGAAAGGGCGAGTGTTGAAAACTCGCCCTTTTTCTCTATTTTTCTGTTCATCTCTTTTACGTGGGTCCTACTAAAATAACTATATTTTACTAAATAGTTTAAAAACTACCATATATCTCTAATAATTTTTAAAAACAACCATAAATAAATAATTTAGGGCGAATTAAGTGTGACCATTAAATGTGTGGTGATTGAATATGATTTTAAGGCGAATTAAGGGTGGTCATTAAATGCAAATTTTCACATTCCTCAAAATAAATTCAAACCAAATTCTAATTTTCCTTAAAAACAAAAACCCTAATTTCTCAAAAATAACTTGAATTTAGAAATGAAAACAAATAATAATAGAAAAAAAAAGACAGATTAGCCCATTTAATGAAAATTTAAAAAAAAATATGCCAAAAGGCCGAGTGTTCAACACTCGACCTTATATAAATTTTTTTTTAAAAAAAGGTGCATAAAGGCCGAGTGTTGAACACTCGGCCTTATTAAAAAAAAAAAATTACAATTTGGCTGAGTGTTCAACACTCGACCAAAGAGAGAGGTAAAACTATGGTATTTCACTAAATTGTTTCAAAAGTACTATATTTTCATAAATAGTTTTTCCAACTACAATATTGAACTAATTTTTTCTTAAAAGTAATAATATAAATTTAAGATATTTTTTTGGTACAAAAAAAAAGGTAAAAAATTTGAACCCGAGTGTATATATAGAGTGGGTGTTAATTTGCTCAACACAGTTAAACTAAATAATAAATAAATAAATAAAAAAGAAAAAGGTAATAAATCCCGCCCCACCCAGATCGAGGAATTTAAAGGAAATATTTCATTTTCGATTCAGTAAGAAAACTGCAAAATTCTCTTTTGTTGTCTCTCTCCCGCGGCCTTACCTTATCTTTTTCATGCTTCCTCTTCACTAAACAAAATTTCTCTCCAATGGCCAAACCCGCGAGAAACGAACACAGCCCCACATTGATATGGCGGAATATTCCAACCCTTACACCCTCTCTACAATCTACTCAAGTTATCTCTGAAGGATTATGGAGTAATAACGCTCAACTTTGCCGTATTCCGGCCGCCGATTGCAGGCGCCTTCAATGCAAATTTGCCTGCATTTCGGTTGTGGAAAAGAGAGACCAACACGAGTTCTCACCGTCTGCGTCTCAGCTTCTGACGCATCCACTGGCTTTACTCGCCTTGGTTCCCAAAGACGCTGCACTTTTTGCCGCCGGCGCCGTTGCCGGTGCTGCTGCGAAGACCGTCACGGCTCCTCTCGACCGTATCAAGCTTCTTATGCAGGTACGTTGTGTTCCACGCGGTGAAGTGCTGTTTTTATGTTTTGATTGCTATTAACTTCGTGTTCTCATTGGGGCTAATGACGTCGTTGTTGTGCTTGTTCTCAAATATTAGGTAGTTTTATCTAGAATTTCGGCCAATTGTATAGTATTTATACCTAATATTTTAATTTCAGAGCTCGTTTTGAACCTGGTTACTGACTTTCATCTTGGACGTAGGGAACCGCTAGTTTTTGTTGTCTTGCAAACTTGACCAGTTTGAAACTAGTTGCTTTTGTTAAATTCATTATTCTTAAACTGAAATTTATTTGAGTTGGGGTTACGTAGAGGCTAGAGGCAAATGTTTGAGGTCTTAGAATATTAATTTGTGGGCTATTAGTTCAAAGTGGGTTAGATATAATATGAGGAATTTGAATTTAGGATCTCGTTACTCTCTCATACTTGATAAAATTTTCAATTGATAGTTTGATGTATTGCAGACTCATGGTGTTCGAGTAGCGCATGAAGGCACTAAGAAAGCAATTGGTTTCATTGAGGTATGGCTACATGTGGTTCTTGTTTATAGTTTTGGAGGCAGAGTTTCTCTCATGTAACTGATCCTCTTGCGTTGCCCAAGGTGCTGTTGTAGACTTGTCATGTTATAATGAGATGATACTCGTGGGATTGCTAGAAATTATAGCTTAAAGCTTTCAAATAGAAAATCCTAGTGTTGACTGGGAGCATCTCGAGCTAAAAGTTGCTTGCAGCACATCATGAATAAATTTGGATTGTTGGAAACCTAGGATTAGTAGGAAATTGAAGATTTCTTTTTGCTAATTTGCATGGGGAAACCTAGGATTAGTAGCACGTAATATCATTTGTAACACCCAACATTGATGAGAACATTTAGATCCATTGCCTATACCTATTTCTTAAGGCAAGCATGGAAGACCCTTCCAAATCCTAGTTAAAGTTGAACAGTTTGTTTTAGAGGATTGCAACATCATAATAGTGAGGCTGGAACATCTTCGGCCCAATTTAAAGAGAGAGAAATGATAAAAGCGTGGTAGGATGTTCAAGGTTGAGGATAGGGACGAGGCACTATTTCAACTACATTCTAAATTTCAAATGACAGCATGATAGAAATGATAGAGAAATTTTGATGAGACTGCTAGCTACAAAACACGTTAATTTTGTAGTTCATAGTTCACTGGGTTTATATGTTATCTTCTACCATTGTGACTAAATCTTCATGTTTACATGGTTTGTCCTGACTTAGGTTTAACTGCAGGCTATAACAGCTATAGGTCAGAATGAAGGAGTTAAAGGTTACTGGAAAGGCAACCTTCCTCAGGTATTTGTCCTAAATGTTGTTGGTGCTTGGTGGTGTAGAATTTGACTTTCTTCTGCTGTACCAATGAAGATTTTGAGTTATGATTTCGTTATAGTTCCTTTCTAAATATTCCAGGTCATACGGGTTATACCTTATAGTGCTGTCCAGCTTTTTGCTTATGAATTTTATAAGGTATGTCTCACTATAAGCAAACTTTAAATGCTACATAAACACCCAACATGTTCCATATGATTCTAATACATTTTCTAATTTCTAAATTTACAGAAACTCTTTAGGGGGAAAGATGGTGAACTATCTGTGCTTGGAAGACTTGGTGCAGGTGCTTGTGCTGGCATGACGTCTACTTTTGTAAGCAATGCCTCAAACTTTCTATTTCTCTGCTCCTGTATTTTCTGATTCTAGCAATATCCCTGGCATTAGTTAATGTCCATCCATCTCTGGCAAATTCTAATATTTATGTTGATTTGTATATCTTCTCCATTTTTGTGATCTTGTTCGTGTGACATATCAGTACACTCTTTCTAAATGATGCTATCGGTTTCTTTGTAGATCACATACCCACTAGATGTCCTAAGATTACGTTTGGCAGTTGAACCAGGATACCGAACTATGTCTGAGGTATGATTAGCTGGCCTGTTCCAATTATAAGAGTAAAATTCCGTCTGAAGATGAAAACTGTATCATTTTCAGGTTGCCTTGAATATGCTAAAAGAGGAAGGCATTGCGTCCTTCTACTATGGTCTTGGACCTTCCCTTATTGGCATAGCTCCTTATATTGCTGTCAACTTCTGCATTTTTGACTTGTGAGTCCATCGGAGCCTCTATATACTTCAACATTTTCATGGAATATAAGAATTGATATTAATAGGAAATATTTTCTATGCAGATTGAAGAAGTCTTTGCCAGAGAAAGTTCAAAAGAGAACTGAAACATCACTACTTACAGCATTGATATCAGCTTCCTGTGCCACACTAACGTGCTATCCTTTGGACACCGTGAGAAGACAGATGCAAATGAGAGGCACACCTTACAAGACAGTTTTGGAAGCCATCTCAGGTATTACAATGAGCATTCGTTAAAATGGCAGAATGAAACTGTATAAATGTTTTGCATGGGCAATGAGTTGTTCATGTACATGATTGAAATTTGTGGGTATGAATCATCTTGGTTGGCGTTTCTGATGTAGGTATCGTTGCACAAGATGGAGTCGTTGGCTTGTACAGGGGCTTTATTCCAAATGCTTTGAAGACCCTTCCAAACAGCAGGTTAGCTTTCACTGCTACTGTATGCTTATGTATACTTCCATTGGTCGACATACAGATGTTTATATCCACATCAAGAATGGTTTTTGTCGGTTCCCTTGAATTATCATGCATCATGCATCTTCTGAAAATATTGGCAATTGATTTAGACATCTATTTAAAGCGCGATTTTGATGTTTGGAAGTCCAGAGTAAGTACTTGAGATTGCTTTTGGTTTCTTAGAATGCCAAGTCGATGTTTGAGGACTTAAACAACCGAATGACATGATTTCTTTTTAAGGGATAATTGTACCATCACGTTTAATCATCAATTAGTTTGCTTCATGCCGAAGTGAGGCACGGATCTGGGTATCTTGTTTCTAAAGTTTGGTTGTAACCGATTTGAACTTGAACCAAGGTTTTGAGAAGCTGATGACCATTTGATGATCAAACACTTAACGTTCTGTTCCATCTTTTTTTTCTTTATCTTTCTTTCTTTCTTCTGGGTGTTATGTAACTTTTATTACTGGCATCCCACATGCAACTATGAGCTGGTAAACTTTACCTCCGTTGATGGTTAGCAACAGTATTCAGCTGTTTGTCTGAATTCTTTAAGGGGTCGTTTGGCCCATCGGGTGGAGTTAGTAAGTCTAGGGTTAATACGTTGGATTCAATAAGTTTGTGTTTAGGATGTAAAATTGTAAGATGAACTTTCTATATAAATATGAAAAGTAGAGATAGAGAAGATGAAGTTTCTTTATAAATGTGAAAAGTAGAAAAAGATAGGAAGATAGAGTTATTCAATAAATGTGCAAACTTCAATGAAGTTGAGTTTTTTACCGCAACTTGCCCCTAAGTGTGAAGCTTTCTGCGGTAGTAATTCATTACCTCATTTCTTATACTGCAGCATCAGGCTTACGGTTTACGACTTTGTGAAGCGCCTCATAGCAACAAGCGAAAAGGAGTTTCAGCAACTAGTTGAAGATAATCGTGAGAAGAAAAGCCAAACAAGTAATTGAACAATCCTGAAGTAATCTCATTTTACTGTCTCTAATCATTGTTTACTGCATTCCAAATTTTGAGATAGATGCGGCTGTAGGAGAAGCAAACAATTTCGGCTTATTCGCTTGCCACAGAAAATTAGCGTAGAAAATTTTGAGATGCTAGAGAATTTGCGTTCTTGAGCTGTGTTATATACTTCTATTATTCTTTACTTGTACTTGTTTTAGGTAAAGTTAGCTTCCCAAATTTTGGCTTTCAACAGTTGGTTTAGTTTTGGGTTTCTTTAATGATAGATTACTGCATGTTTTGTCAAACATTCACTTCTACATCTTATTAGTTATGCCAAATTGTGAAGCTAGAAACCAAAGATCTTACCATATGCTACATATTAAGCCTAAAAGAGAGGAGGCCTGTATGGAATTGTATTTCTTGCCATTATTTCCTTTTCTTTTTAAATTTTGGTTTTAGGCCATGTTTTGAAAGTTATTCTAAAATATTTAAAATCAGTATGAAACAAATCAGTTTAATAGTATGAAAGTTGCATTATAAAGTATTACAATTAAACATTCAATTGATTTTGAGTGATTAAACGTGTATTTCGAATTATTCTGACCATTTAGAAGTCATTATGAAACATGCACTTACTATATGAAATAACTTATTTAAGCTATTAAATCGTGTGAAGATGATTGGTGGAGAAATTGAAATATAAGCCAAAGGTTATATCCTTGATTTTTTAGTTTGTGTTTATTTACCTCGTAAACTGAATAGTTTAGTATAGGCATTTCAACTTTCAAATAGCTTATTAGTAAAAGTTAGGAGGAAATGACCTTTTTTTATATGATCTATTTAATGAATGGAAGGAAAATTTCTATAAAGATTCTCTGACGAAGTTTTCTTTAGTCAAATTAGAGGCAACAAGTGGGTTTGAATTATAAAACTCTTTAATTGTATGATAATTTGTCAAAATTATCATTTTTTATTTTTTCGCAAAACTAACTTAAATCAAATTCGATTGTTTGGAGTCGCCGGCCACTAAAAATATGGTTGATGGAAACCGCCATGTTGGTGGCATGTAGTTAGTTTGATTCCAAAACTGAACCAACCAACCAATGAACTATTTAATGTTGGTATTTATTTTTCTGCCTTGATCCTAAAGTATTTTGGTCCCTTTTCTTATTTTTATTTCAATCAATTTTTTTGAACTACAATCATATATCACCATAAATTTTTATTAAAGAGTTTCCGTTGCATAGAAAAATTTGCAAATATAGATAATAAAAAACCGTCACTTTTTAAAATTTCAATCACCATAATATAGGACTCAAATGATCAAAAATCATAAATATAGACATCAAAATGAAATGAAAAGTTCAAAAATTACAGAATCGTATAGAATACAAATACCAAATATTAGTACTTATGAATTAGGACAAGTTGCATAAACGATATTTAAGCAAAGAATAACAGAATATATTGTATAAGGATAAAATAATTGCATATATAGCATAAAAATTGGTAAAAGACTACAAAATTCACACACAACTACCATTTCAAAGGTTTCTTTTCGATTTCTCAAAATTGAAAGTTATCAGTAATAGTAGCCATCATTGATAGCTATCATCGTTGATAGTTGTCATCACCGATAACTTTCAATTTAAGAAATGTATTATCAATTACTATAATTGATAGCGGCTATCTGTGATCGCTTATATCAATGATAGCCACAAAAGAATAGACCTGAGGTTTTAAAAACTTTAACAGTTAACTGGTCAACGTTTACTATTTTTGCAAATATTTTACCTTCGGACTATATTTTTAATTTATTTTCTAAGTGGTACTATTTGCTACAATTTTCCGATGAATTAAAACTCATTGGGCTGAAAATAAAAACCGAGCCCATTTTACATTTGGGCTTCCTTGGAATGAGCTTTTAGAACCCATAAGGCCGTCAAATTACAAACTGGGCCGCATGAAAAGGCCCGGAAAATTAGGATAGAGAGGATGTCAGTCTCGTCTTCCTCGATTGCCGCGCGCCACCCACAGGATCACTCTTCAACTGTACATTCCTCCATTTGTAGCTCACAGAGGTCGGAAGAAAGTAGCTCTATCACGTCCCTAGCTTCACAAAACGCTTTCACTCCGCATGTCTGTCGCTGTGCAACTCTCATTGCCTTCCTGTGCGTTTGAATCTTCCAGTTTGATTCACAGTGGAAGGCTGCGAAATCGTCGTCAAATTTTCTGCAACCAAACCGACCTTCCTCATGGAGAAGACGATGAAAAGAACGGCGTTGATTGCAGCAGGTACGTGATCTTTCTGTCTCTACATTACTCCGATATTGAGAACTGAAATGTGATAGTTTGTATTTGATATATCGTTGTTTACTGATTTTTTCCCGAGTTTTTTGAAGCGGTATTATATTATTCCAAAGGATCTGATTGTGTTATTCTTCCTTTATGTTCTTGTTGCAGAGAACAAATCCAGCGGCGAGTAATTTTGGTCGAGAAGTATGGAAATAGCGCCGTGAAGAAGTCGGTGATGTTTGCCTTAGAATTCATTTTTTTACGTAACTGTTTCTCTAATTCGTATTACCAAATTCTTTTAGTTGATAGAATGTCTTTGTTTCGTATTGCTATGGTTTTCGTATTGCCTTTGAATGTATTCTTGAAGCAATTTTACGTGTTAGATACATTTCATGTGAATTTAAAACCTTGCCGTAGGCTTTTTGAAGATGCATAGAGGTTCAAAATAATTTTAGGATAAAGCTGATGGTTGAGATAATAATAGATCCTGTAAACGTATACAGCATAGTTTATGACTTTGGAATCTGGTGTACTTTTTTCTTCTACCGAGAGGTTCTATAAGAGTTTCATTTTGGGAGATTTGATTCCATGAACAGGTATTTTCTAGATGATAACCTACGGTTGCAATCTTTTCTTGATAAACAAACATCTCCGACATCCAATGGCTTCAAAGAATCTTGTTTGTCAGAGACAAAATTATCCTGGCTTCCAGATCTCATAAAGGATTTTATTTTACCCACCGGATTTCCAGGTATCTACAATGCCCGGGTTCTTTTCATTTCTCAACTTTCATGTTAATAGTTTCTTCATTGATTTTTTTTTTGGACGTTTTCTTTTTAGACCAGTTTTTTTTTTATCACATACATTACCCTTGTACTAATAAGGATCAAAATTTTCCCTACACTCTAAGGTTTTCTTGTTTGTTCCCTTTAGATAGAAATCGTTTCATCATTCTCTCTCACATTTTTATTATTTGCATTGCAGAATCAGTCTCAGATGATTATTTGCAGTACATGATACGGCAGTTCCCCACTAATGTTACTGGATGGATCTGTCACACGTTGGTCACATCCAGTCTCCTCAAGGTAGATGATTAAGAAAATAAGAACTCAAATCCTTCATAATTGGTAAATGTTGCTGAAAATACGTTTTCATTCTATCAAAACATGGTTCCCTAAGCAAAATGAAAAAAAAAGGAAGTCATTGACATTAATCATTCCTCTCTTACATTGATTGTTTTCAGGCAGTTGGTATAGGCTCCTTCTCAGGAACTACTGCAGCTGCTTCAGCTGCTGCCATCAGGTTTCTAAGTTTTCTCATAACAGTTTTTCAGGCATCCTCCATGATCAGTTTATCTTTGAACTTATTTATGTAATACATTCACATGCATGCATAAAGAGGCCTAATAATGTTGGACATTTTTCATAACCTTTTGGCTTGTTTGTATCCTATGCAGCCATTGGCTTATTGTTTAACACTATTCAAACTATTGTATGGCAATGTAGTCTTGTAATGGACTTTAATGTGGGTTATTTATTGACTAAGCAGATGGGTCTCTAAGGATGGCATTGGAGCAGTTGGGCGCTTATTCATTGGTGTGGAATCATAAAGAGATCTAAAATATGGAAGGTTATATTGAATATTTCAGTGAGTGTTGCCATCCTTTCCAGGTGGACGTTTTGGTAATCTTTTTGACGATGATCCGAAACAATGGCGAATGTATGCTGACTTCATTGGTAGTGCGGGAAGGTTCCATTTTTCTAGCACTCTATTTGACAACAGAATTCTTGACTTTACTATTAAAATTGTAAAATCTTTAACTGTAATTGTCTATTATGCAGCATCTTTGATCTTGCTACTCCATTGTATCCTAGCTATTTTCTACCATTGGCTTCTCTTGGAAATCTTACCAAGGTATTTTACACTGCTAGTTGAGTATCTTTTTTCTTTATTATTAAATTATGAAGAAAAGCTTGAAGATATTCAATTATGTCGTTGATAATTATGCATTCACCTTTAGTCTCTTAAACCAAAAGCAAGTTCTTGCTTATCGAAGTTTGGTACTTCTTTCAAGAGCTAATATTGTTCAACCTGATTCTGAAACTATATAGGCTGTTGCCAGAGGACTGAAAGATCCTTCATTTCGAGTTATTCAAAACCATTTTGCAGTTTCAGGAAATTTGGGAGAGATAGCAGCAAAGGTATATGCTAATCCTTTCAAATGTCTTCGATTCTTTATCATGCGAATGCTTATCTGCGTATTAAGTTATGCATGAACCAAATATTTTTGGTAACAAGATGTGTAAGTTATTGTCAGATATTTTTATCATAAGTTATTCTACTCCATTCAATGTATCAGGAAGAAGTTTGGGAAGTAGTTGCGCAGCTGCTCGGTCTTGCCATAGGGATCCTAATCTTGGTACGTCTATTAAAGATCACATTGTTCAGAATGTAATCTCGTTAAGCAACCAACGACTTCATGATTTGCTGAAGTAATTGGTTTTCTTGTTGTCAACGTAGGATACACCAGGACTTGTAAATTCATATTCAGTGTTATCAACGACGTGGCTAAGCATGCGGCTTCTTCATCTTTGGTTGAGATACCAATCTCTTGCAGTCTTGCATTTTAACACTGTAAGAGCATGGCAAGTACTCATATTATATTGTGCACACAAATAGGCTCCGCTTCTGGCTTGAGAATTATGTTGGGAATGCATTTAACTGTTTCTCTGCACTAAGTCATTATTTTATATTTCTAACAGATAAATCTGAAACGTGCTCGTATCCTAGCAAGGGCTCACGTTTTGCACAACAAAGTACCAGGTAATGGTATTTTAATACTGTCAGTGTTGTCTGTGATGCGGAAGCCGTATCCTAGCAATCGTTCACTATCTGTGGAATAACAATATAGGACCCCGTACGTCCTGACAAATATAACAGGAAGATGCACACGAATTGCATCACGCATCCTACCTCAAAGGACAGAAAAAGAAAATAAAAATTGTCATAGTTTTAGAGAGATTGGAAAAGAGCTAAATTGTGAAAAGAGAAGGCTAGTGGTTGTCAGAGTTATTCAAAAAGCATTAGCGTGGACTAGACGATTCTGTTAAAAAAAATATAAAAAACCGACAGAGTATATAGGGTTCCTGAAGGCGAGAATCAGATGAAACGAAGCAAATCAGAGATGGGGTAATTTCAAGAATAATGAAATTTTTCATACTAATGACAAAAATAGAGTAGTCATAAAAGAAAAAACTAAAAAAGGGTTAAAACTTGTAACGTCTTGAGTTTAGGAGGGGGACATGAATGAAAGTGATATCACATCCGAATGAGAGAGATCCTGAGGACATGAAAATATGATTAAGAAGGGCTTAAAAAAAATTGAAAGTCACTACCTATACCAACAAAAAGATGCACTTCCTTTTCGGTGGCTCAATCATAGGAACTCCAAAGTTAAGCGTGCTTACCTTGGAACAATTTTAAGTTGGGTGACCTCCTGAGAATTTTTGTAGGATGCATGTCTAATGAGCCTTTAAGACAAGTAAGGATGAAATTGTCAGGTTGTCGAATCGAATTTCGAATCCTGGGCTTGGGCGTTACAAAACTATTGTCATAAATAGGGTGAAATTGTTGTTGAGAACTTCCTTTAATCTAGTCACAGCCTACGTGATTGAAGACTGGTCAAATGTTATAATTGGAGTCGGAATCGTGTATTGGGTACACGACTTTGGTATTTTATTTAATTTTTTTAATTATTAAATTAAAACAATACATGTTATTTTCTTATTTAAGTCATATTAATGACATGCTTATTTTTTGTTCTTTTTTTTTAAGCTTTCAAAAGTTTCATTCTAGCTTAAAATAGATTAATCTTCTAATTTTGTTATTTCTTTTCTTAAGTTTCTAATATAACTATGGTTTTGGTGCAAAGGGGAATGCAATTTCATATAATTTTTAATTGAAAATTGAAGTTCATATGAATTAAAAAATTTCAATTAAAAATTTGAATAAAAGCTAAGCATGATCCACATCTCCCTCTGCAACATCTTCACCCTGTCGTCGTTGTCTACGTCTTCGATCCGTGTCTGCAACATTGAGTCGTCTTGTCTGTTGAATATTGTGTTCTACATCTACGAAGGCTTGATCACACATTGAACTCAAATTTGGTAAATCGTGTTCCATCGAACTCACATGGATTGCTTGATCACACATTGAGTCGTCCAAAGATACACAAGTACCCGATGGAACACGATTTACCAGATTTGAGTTCAATGTGATCAAACCTTGGTAGATGTAGAACATATTATTCAGCAGACAAGACGACTCAATGTTGCAGACATTGATCGAAGGTAGATGACGACATGACGAAGATATTGTAGAGAGAGATGTGGATCATGCTTAGCTTTTATTCAAATTTTTAATCCATATGAACTTCAATTTTCAATTAAAAGTTATATGAAATTGCATTCTCCTTTACACCAAAACCATAGTCATATTAAAAACTTAAGGAAAAAAATAACAAAATTAGAAGAGTAATCTATTTTGAGCTAGAAAGAAAACCCTTAAAAGCTTAAAGAAAAAAACAAAAAGTAAGCATGTCATTAATGACTTAAATAAAAAAAATAACATGCATGGCTTCAATTTAATAATTAGAAAAATTAAATAAAATACCGAAGTTGTGTCACGACTTCGGTCATAACATTTGACCAGTTTCAATCACGTAGGCTGGATTAAAGAAAGTCGTGTACGGAGTACATGAATTTTTTCACGATAGTTTTAACGTTAACCCTTTTTTTGTTTATTCTTTCCTGAGTTATGACTACCCTATTTTTGTGATTAGTATGAAAAATTACAGTATTTTTTAAATTACCCCTATTTTCCAAAATAGAGCTGCTTTTTCTTTATTAGGTCCTTTTGTAGAAGAGGTGCTACCTATTATTTTCAATGTAAGAGGCATCATTAAAAAAAAAAAATTCTCATCAGCATTCAAGCGGTAATAATAGGTGGCATCTCTTGAAGAAATGCATCAGAACAAAAGAAAGAAATCAGCTCCCGGTGAAATTTGTAGTTTGGAGGGTTGATTCTGTAGTTGTCATATTGCTTCTTACAGACTTATGTTGATATTTAATTTTCAATTGCTTTCTTTCACTTGTTCGATACAGCTTGGTTCGCTTTTTTGTTCTCATATTTTCCGCAGCATTGCTAAACCCCCAACAATTTTCCTGCCTCCGGCAAGTGAATTATTGCACTCCACAAGAAATAATCTACATTTTAGTAGCTTTCTTCAGGAACAGTTGACTGCAACAGCGAAGAAAGCATATTAGTGTGGGAAAGATTTACAAGGCCTTCGATTATCTTTGGTCTATCATTGGAGGAGATGATGGGTGGTGAGAGCTCTTCCACGGTATTCTTCGACTCCCTCTCCTCTCCCATATCAGTTAACTTCACTGCGTATTCGTTCCTGACTTTTCCTCCATAGATACAGCAGAGATGCTACGTGAAAATGTTTTCCATAATTTGTCAAAAATAACATCCATTGTCACTGTTTTCCTTACGTAGGTGATGGAACTTTTGAAATTATATGCCAATGAGAAATACATCCTCATACTGGACTCGCAAGATAAAGACTTGAAGGTCTTCGTCTCCTTCAAGGTTATATTAATCAAATCTCATAGGAAAGTTTGGTGATTAGGTTATCCTTTTAGGTGGTTCCTCTAAAAACTTCTTTACAGGTGGGTGCTTCTAGCATGGCAGTTTTACGTAGTGTTTGGCAGACTTACTGGCTCGATAAGCACTGGGACGCCACGGAAAACGTCATCGATCAGCTTGCACGAAGCCTATCGGAGATGGAAGATAAGTTCAATGATTTTGTGCAACTGTTGGAGGGAGCTGGTTGGGATACTCATCAATTGAGCTTAAAGGTACCAAACAATATCTTAATTGAAGTTTCTTAGTTTGGTACTTAGTTGAAAATTTTAGGTTTCAAGGGTTAGTTAATTTTAGAAGCTTATGAACATGAAAATCGAGACCACGCCTTTGCCCATAAAAACTGAAAAGCCTGTTTTAGCCTTTGTTTTACTTTTTGGTTGGAGGAATTAAGTTGGACTCTTAACCAAGTTTGCTACAATCTGATTTGACAACTTTCTCCCTTGTTTTGGTTAAATTAAAAGTTAGCCTAATGTCTAATAAATCTTGACATATAAAACGAATGTCTAATTGATATTGGAACTTTTACCCATTTTGGCTTAACTATGTCTTTAAAGTTTGAAGAACATGCTTTTCTCTAATTTTGTGTCCCTTGCTTCAGAGTGTAGTCTTGTATTCAATATATTTGTGAATTTTGGAAATTATACGAGCAAATTTTAAGAGTTGTTTGCTCGTAAATTTAAAAAATGAAGTAAATTACGATAATGGGTTGAAACGAATTATTTCAAAACCAATTAAATATTTCAAAGTTTTGAAATAATTCAGGTCTGTAAGATTTAAATAATATTTAAAAGAGCCGTTTCATTTATCACATGAGAAATAATTTAGAATGTTTGGTAGAGAATTTAAAAATAGAAATTTAAAGACAAGCTATTCAATTAAAACCGAGTATTTTATGTTTTTAGGTATGTGCTTGGTGTCAGTTTCAAAAATTGAATTATAGTTTAATAAAAATATTTAATTGTATTTCAAACTATATATATTTATAAATTACAAAATCAGTCTAACTTATCCACTAAGATTTAGTTGACAATAAATTATTGTTAATTTATTTATATTTAAAAAACTGGTTAAATTGCAATTTGAGTTCTTATTATTTGAAGAAAGTTAGAATTTAACCTATAGTTTGATAAAATCTTATATATAGTCCTTATGATTTAATAACCATTATATATAGTCTCTATGAATGTAGACTATTTTCTATGATTTTTTCAAACAAAAAGACTGAATTCTGTACTTTTAAGTAATTTATTTTAATATAGTTATTTTGTATTATTATATAATTTACCTACATTACATAATGCATTAAGAAAATGAGTTTGAAAATGAGTTGAGTTTATAGCAAGACATACTATATTTCTTAATGTTTTTATCAGATGATCGGTCAAAAACAACCTTATTGAATCTGAAAATATAAAATAGAATACTAATTCTCTACTAAATAGACCTTTAACCTTTTTTAATATGTTACATTTTCTTTTACCACATGATAATTTAATTAGACAACTCGTGCTACCTATCCAAACTAAGTCCCGACTATTTTTCTATTTAGAATGTTCCTGAATCTTAGATAATCCAGATGATCTAGGGGCCTTAATCTCCTAGAAATTTTATTGTAAATTTCATTTCGTGTCTAATACATGCAAAAAATTATATATATATGTGTGTGTGTGTGTCAATTGTCACATTTAAAGATTGGAATATCAATTAGAGAAAACTACGGTTGAGGCAATCATGCAAGATTGAAAAATGTCATATAACGATCCATAAAGTTCTAGAAAATGCTCTAAAATTTGTATATTTAAAAGAAACCGCTCAAGTCAAATAGTTCTTTATCGTAAAAAAAATGCAATTCTTGAATTGCAAAGAGGGCAAGAGTAAGAGGCAAGGTTGAATTACAGCTTCCAAAAGATGTATTTGATAATTTTATATTGGTTATCAAAAGAACGGCCAAAATACCCAAAGATTTTAACATTGTAATAAGACAAAGGCGACGTAGAGTGGAGGAGACCATTTAAACAAGTAAAGATATCGCTGACACTTTATCATGTTGCACACAAATACAAAATGAACAGAAAGCATGCAAAGATATGAACATACATGACCTACTTCCTCCCTCTACCAGCTGGGTTGGCCGTTACAAACGTCATAAAGTTGCTTTCAATTTAGTCATCGTCCTCATCGTCGTCTTCATCATCCTCATCCTCTTCTTGATGGTCCTGCAAGTGGTTTAGTAATCAACACATGTTGATAGATCGCTTTCAAATGAATTGCTTGCATATGTAGACTTCAAAAAATTAACATCAATGCATTTACTATAAGATGTGGTCCCAAATACTTCAAAATTTGTAACAATTTAGCCCCTAAACCTTGATAAGAACCAATTTAGTCTCTAGAATTTACAATTTTGAGGATTTAATAAAATTTGATATACTGACAGTTGATGTTAGATAAGAACTTTCACGATGGGGATTAGACTGTTACAAATTATTATTAAGTACAAAGATTAGATTTGTTGCTTATTAAAAATTGTGAACCAAATTATAAATTATAAAGTACAAAGATTAAATTTGTTGCTTATCAAAGATCTGTTGCTTATTAAAGATCGTGAACCAAATGGTTACAAATTTAAAGGTACGAGAATGGAAGTTTAAGGGCAAAATTGTCACTTTCATAAAATGAAAGTTGAAGGGCCAGAAGTGTTCTCTAACCTATAATTTTTTGTTACTTTCAACTTCAAAAAAATCAGCAGCCTTATAAAATGACAGCAGAGAGGGATCTTAATTGGCTACTAATTGGCTTACTATGAACTGAAATGCATATACACACACCAAAAACAAGCATTGACGCATTTCCTTATTATATATAAAAAAAAATACCTCCTCACTGGCCTCATCCTCGTCATTTACTTCAGATTTTGACCTCTCTGATTCTTCGTCATCTGCTGCGCTGGCCTATATCCGCGAAAAATGGTGTATGAGCACTTTAAGTTTGGAGTCATGTCTAATTTAATTAATACACAAAAAAACAGAGCACAACTACCTTCTTGCTGTCATATGCCCTCATAAGCTTTTCATATTCAGCCTTCCTCTTAGCTGCCTTGGCTTCATATGGTGCTTTTTCCTTTTAAACCATTTAGACGTTATTATATAAAGAAACGGAACAAATAAAATACTGTTGAGAGAATAAAAGTGTAAATGCCCAATTGTAAGACAGTATCAATACAGAGGCAGAAAATCTATTAAAACACAACAAAACGAAACGAAAAAGGAAAAGGACAAAAACATGCACAAACGTATAAACTTTATATTCTTATAAAAGAAAACGTATAAACTTGATAATAAATACGAGATTGCTGAGAGTGACACTAATCCAAAGAAGTTTTCAAGATTTGGCAGCAACACAAATGTCACAGCTCTATAAACAGAGTTTCCGTCATCAACAACATGAATAAATGCATGAAGTAAAAAGGAAAATGACTCGAGGATTTTAAGCAGTTTTCATTTTTATGTAAAACACAACAATACTTACAGCATGACTTAAGGATTTCCACTTCTCTCCTCCAGCTTTTCCGACCTGCAGGAGTGGAGAAAATGTTAATGTTACTCTATATTTGCAGCACCAAATTGGCAATTATGTGAATCTTTAGAACAATTTCACAGATCACATACTGCAGATACTGCCTTCACATTAGGATTTTCCCTTTTGTACTCCTTTCTGAACTCCTCACTGATATATAAAATTTAAACAAATAAGAGAATTTTTCTCCTTAAGGAAATCAAACAAATAGTTTTTAGCTTGAAGACAAAACGGCAGAGAACAAATACGAACAGAAAAACAAAGAAAGCACTCGGAGGCCTCTTAGGTTTGTTGGGATCTTTCTTGGCTTTCAAATTTTTCTTTGTTGGTCGTTTGGTACCCTTGTCAGCATTTAAGACAGCCTTTCGCTTCCCAACCTTTCTGAAAAGAAATGAGATATTTATGATCCGTCACTACAAAATTCCTGTAAACACTGTATACACATAACCAAGTATGTGGATATTAGACTTCAATAGAAGTAAAAAACTTGCTGGAAATTCGATACTCCAAAAAAAATGCCAACAATGGATCACAGACAAGCATAACTGAACAATTTACGACGTTTCATCAGACCAATAACATAAGAGACATGTAGTGGAACAATAGGCAAAAAACTACCTATCATCGACTGGCTTCAAAGCTTCTTTGGAGACCCTTGATGTTCCCTTACCCTTGGACCCCTTCATTATGAAAGGCAAATACCTGTACAAAATAACTACTCGTTGAGCAGCAGTATAACAATACAGCAAGTTAGTTCAACTCCAATAGTCTAAAGAACAACAACCTACATGCACGAGAATCAGAACAGGAACAATTTGAGCCAAACTAAGGAGCAGTACCTCAAACAGTACAGGACAACAAAGACAAAATTTCTAACATAAAAGTACATGCCAAAGTGCAGAAATGCAGTGAAAGCAACCTCTAGAAACCGTTCTAACAAAAGTCAAAGGAACGCTAATTCTATATGATACGTAATGACTGATGAACATGAACATCCAGAAGCAAACAAAAGTATACATGTTCTTGAACATATTTGACCTTAACGAGACCAGAATCCCTAAATTTCAATTTTAAAGGTCATCTCTAGAATTGCGAACTAACAACCAACCAGCTACTGATAATTCACAGTAGAAAACTACATACAATAAAGCAAAAGAAGACTCGGTCGATTCTAAGTCTTAACGAATAAAAAAATCACCTGTTTAAATCGCTAACAGAGCATTAAACTGAAAAATAAACCTAAAATGTAATTAAATTACCACAACTTAACTCTTGCACTCCTACTGCTACTTGTTTCTTCACTTCACTCAAAACAACTCCAGCACAAATTATTAAGATAATAAATAAACAAAAAAAAAAAAAAACGGCACACATATAGCTCAAAAACGATCCTTCTCCACAGAATTAGAAGGAAAAACGCAACAAAACCTTGAAAACGCAAGAAATTAGGTAGAACAGACGATAATTATGCAGGAAAAACAAACATCAGATTAAAAGTAAGACGGACAAGTAAAAACAAAGACGAGAAGTGATCTAGAAAGGAGAGAATCAATTACCTTAGATGAAGCAAGCCGTCCGATCCAGAAGGAATCGGAAAGGAAAGAAGAGAATCAATACCAGAGATTTTTCAAAGACTCAAGGGAGAGATCGAGAGAGAGAATAGAACAAGAGAAAAAAATTCAAAAGAAAGTAAGGTTGAATTCGAACCCAGGGAGAGAAGGGAATTGATTAGAGTAACCGTAGCTACCGGTAACACATGCAACTGTTGCCGCCACACGAGCCCGGGAAGTGCGACCTTTTACTGGCAATAGCCAGTGACCGATATTTTAATAAATAAATAGGAAGAATATATGATGAATATGATCGGAAAGGAATTATCTTTTGGGTTTTGTGGAAATGATTATTGCCGCCAAAGCGATCCCATACAGATAGTGACAAACAGAGATATTATTTACGTTAAATCTGTGGCACGTACGTTCCAACTTCTCACAAGTGTGGCATTTGGGCCATCGGTCCAGTGGCTTTCCCTCGTTTCACACGTGTATCATTTTGGACCCACGGCCCATGTGACGTCATCCTCTCCGGGTCTTTAGGGCCATCATAGCCAATGGCCCATCACACATTTTTTTTTTGGGCAATAAGATAAATAGCAAATTTTTAATTATCATTTGGAAAAATGTCAAAAACAAAACTTAATTAAAAAAATAGC